>OZ014479.1:14169207-14741721 GCA_963965965.1 Trididemnum nubilum
AATCCTTCATTCCCAATTTTTGACCCCAATTTACCCCCCCAAAACCTAAAAAAACTATCAAAACATAATTTTTGAGCAAAATTAGCCTTTATCAAACCCCACATTTAGATTTCCCATTCCCAAAAACATATATTTTGACACAAAAACCAAATTTGTATCATAAGTAAGAGTCTCAAAATTGATTTGTGTGTTTTTTATACTCTCGTCTGACACCTAGTGGTGATTTTTATATCTCATTAACGGACATTCCGATTTCAAAAAATTTTTTTTACATAGCTTGTGCCATCCTATGTAGATGATTTATAAGCATTTTATATAAATTTTCCAACCTAGGGTATTTGGCATTTGTTGAAATATAATAGAACAACCAGAAAGTAACTCTTGCTGTGATGCACTTACAAGGCACTGTGTTATTGAAAAAACACTTTGTACCTTTGGCCCAATCTGTAGTGACCTCGTGCTAAATCGTAAATCATAAACATGCCGTAACTATTTAAAAATTTTGTTTCTAATTGGCAACCTTGGAAAAATTTCTAACGGGAAAAATTCTTTCCAAGGGGAAATCTAATCTGTTATATCTCCGAAACTGACGGTCGTAGAAAACTCAAATTTGGTGAAGTAAGTCTTCAAATTTGTCAAGTTTTTCCTTTTTTTTTAAAGAAAATCGAGCAAAAATTTCCGACCTGAATGCCCTTTTAGATTTGTATGGTTGCCCCTTGGAAAAATGTAGAAATTCAACAAACAACAAGTCAACAACGAACTAAGAACGAACGATTTCAACAAGAAAGTTTCCGTAACACAAAAAGCAAACAAAGCCAAAGAAACAGCTAATACACCACGTTGGACAATTCGGATGTTTTAGCAGATGTTGGGCGTCATAGTGCCAATGAAGATTATACTTTTTCATAATAGCAACACTTTTGTTGGATATCAGGCAACTCGCTACAGGCCTACCATTATTGACTTCCCCAAAAAAATACTGTTCTTCCCATTTTTCATTAAACAGTAAACACCAGTCACTCACTCAGAATCCATTCTTTTTTTAATGGTCACTTAAAGAGTACTATTATTGGTAATACAAGGTTCCCCAACAACGTCAATCTTTTACAAAAAATTTGGTAACTTTACTGCGTAACGGTGGAAGTTTAGCTTTTATTACCGCAACATGTGGCATGCCGGATAAAATCACTTCGCGGGCCATAGTCGGTGACTTCCGTTCTAGGCCAAATAGCAATTCTATTGCAACGTTAGTGTCAAAAGGACGCGGTTCCAATGCGGTCGACCGGCTCGGTTGAACAACCTATCTAGCTACTCTCCGGGTTGACTTATTGATCAATATATCCAATATATTCCACTTATAGCTACGTTGGAGCTGACGCTACATCATCTCCTCCCTTGACGCTGGCGACGGCACATCCACGTCTCCAACCAGCGCAAGGGAAAACGTTCTCCACTCCAACGTCCTGTCGTGCTCGCCATTGTAAAGTATATGTCAAAAAAACGCGTCCCAATGCGGTCGACCGACTCGGTTGAACAACCTATCGAGCTACTCTCCGAGTTGATTTACTAATCGATATATCCAATTGCACTTCCACTTGAGTCTACTTGGAGATGACGCAACACTATTACGACGTAAATTCAATTCAACTATGTAGATAACTGAAACAGCATTGTCCTAGTAAGACTTTAAACCAGAGTTGTGGAGGCAGTGGAAAAAAGCATGGCTTTGGATTTAGCTTCGGAGCTGCAATTTTTTAAAGGATGGCTCTGGTTTCCCATCATTGTCACATGTTGACAGGCGCTACCAGGATTTTGTTGAGGGGGTGGGGCTTAAAGCCAAAGCAAAAATTTCTCTGCGTTTCATTGACGGGGGTCTGAAGATGAAACACCCAGCTGCTGAGCAATTTTTGTAATTTTTCGAAAAGATTGCGATTTTAACGCTATTTGGATGCTATTTTGTACGTTTGTTGGGCCATATAAATAAAACCAATTGTTAAGATTTGGAACTCTTTAGACTGTTAATTTTCTGAGCCACATTAGCCACCACCCAGTCACTTACCTTACATACAGATAAAGTCTAAAACACGTTTAAAGGCATACTTATTTGGGTTAAATTTTTTAAGCGACTTCACTAAGACAGGGGGCTTCATGCCCTGTAATCCTTCCCCCATGATTGCGCCACTGATTGTTGACTATGGATAATAGTCATCCACATTGAAAAACCACATGGCCTATTAACAGACTGAAACACCTAAAGTTAAACTTCCAGATTTTAAACAATCATATGGGGTTTGCTTGGCTTTGAACAGGTTTTTCTTTTCAGGAAAGTCGGAGCTAGAGCTTGTAGATTTTTTGCAGCTCCGGCTCTAGCTCCACAAGAAGTGAAGGTAAACGCACAGGCAAAATCCATGGCTTTGCAGCCCTGCTTTTAACAATGGTGAGTTTTTCTGCCCCACCCTGCACAACTCTTCGCAATTAATTTAGACCCGGCGCCACGGGGGGGCATACCGGGGCCGTGCCCCCTAACTGAGTGCTTGTGCCCCCCCAATCGAAAATTGTGCCCCCCCCAAGCGAGGACTGTGCCCCGAAGAAATTAACAGGGTCGGGGCTTCTGGAGCGCCAATCGAGGTCCAAATTAGTGTTTTTGGTGGACTGACACCAGATTTTGTGGATGAAGACCTTTTTTTTTTTTTTTTTTTTTGGAGATCACCTGTTTTCGGCCGGAAAAAACACTTGAATTTGCGATTTCGGCCGGAAAATCCCTTTGACTTTTTGCTCCTCACCTTGTTCATTTCATGCAGACTGGGATGAATTTCTCGTGCCCCTGTGCCCCTCTCGACTTCACACAAAATAAACTTCTCGTGCCCCCCCAAAATTTATTTATGCCCCCCCAGTCACGCTATCCTGGCGCCGGGCCTGAATTAATTAATTTTTATTAGACATCATGTCCAAAATTGCCTGATTTTTTTCGACATGGAGCAAATGAATTCCGAAATGCTGTTTTTTAAACGGCTTAAGCTAGAAAGCAAAATATTTTTAATGTTGATAATATTTAAGAGATCAAAATTTGGGGGCTACATTTTGGAAACTTCCCAAATGTGCACCCCAGCAATTGATTGTTAAATGGCTTAAACGAAAACTTAAAGCAAAATCAAATGGGTTATCTAAAGTTAGGCCAATCGCATAAGACTGGATTGGCGTTGACTTTATCCATCTTGACCCAGCCGTTCAAGAGATATTTTTCTTCAAATACGACGTAGGTGCCTTCAATGCTATAAATTTTAATAATTCTTGTTGGCAACTCTAATGTTGATAGCCTTAGCGTCGTTAGTGACGCCTTCTTAGTTCTAACCTAAAGCAACGCCGCTATTAGACTACTGCATTGAATCGTTTCGCAGCGCACTAATCAGTTTGATCTTGTCAGCAGAACAGATCTCAGCTGGAAAAAAAGAGTAGACTGCTTGGTTGTTGCCTTGGTAACAAACGTCTAAGAACAAGCGAAAGAAATGCCAGTAGAGTTATTACAGTAGGAGGCCATTGTTTGCAACTTGATTGGAAAAACTCATTTTAGGGTCACAACATACTGCGAGCAAATACAATAGGCACACTCAAGTACTGGAAGTCTTATTATCAGGTATGAGTTTGTACTTTGTAGA
The DNA here is from genome assembly GCA_963965965.1 of Trididemnum nubilum. NCBI lineage: Eukaryota > Metazoa > Chordata > Ascidiacea > Aplousobranchia > Didemnidae > Trididemnum > Trididemnum nubilum. Next base: position 14,172,864 of record OZ014479.1, read on the forward strand.
CTAGTAACAAAAGCCTTATTGCTAGGCTAGACCTGGCTATGATTTAGACTGAAATGTATCTGATACTTACAGCGTGATTTTTAATCGTTTTGTGTGCTTCTGGCCTAAAGGCTACCAGCTCGGAAGCCTAGGGAAGAGCCACCAGAACGGCGACTACTTAAAACAAGCAATGCGAAAAAATTGTCTTCCCACAGGAATCAAACCTGCAGATTACAGGTCCACTGCTCTACCACTTGAGCTAGAGAAGACGTCTCCTCGCATGCTTAATTTTGGCCATTTAAACCCAGCAACTTGCTTGTTGTATGATTTTAATAATTAGTCAATTGAGATGTTTTTGACGTTTGCAGGCCAGAGTTTTAATGTTTAATCGTTTTGCGTGCTTCTGGCCTAAAGGCTACCAGCTCGGAAGCCTAGGGAAGAGTCACCACAACGGCGACCACTTAAAACAAGCCATGCGAAAAAATTGTCTTCCCTCAGGAATCGAACCTGTAATAGTCGCTTTTTTTAAGTACTGCTTTTTTAATTTTAAATAGTCGCCGTTCTGGTGGCTCTTCCCTGGGCTTCCGAGCTGGTAACCTTTAGATCAGAAGCACGCAAAACGATTAAACATTAAAACTCTGGTCTGCAAACGTCAAAAACATTTTAATTAACGTATTATTGAAATCATACAAGCTTGATTTTTACTGAGCTACTCTTTTTGCCGACTCGGATTGGTTGTGCTGCAAGATCAAACTGCTTAATAGTGGCCATTAATTGAACCTACGTTGATACCGATAACCAAGACTTAAAATAAAACGCTAATTTTCTATTTTTGCAATTTCCTTAGGTGTTGAGTGCTGACTGCTCAGCGCTAAAGAGAAACATAAAATTTTAAATGAGAGCGAGTTTTCAAACAAAATTAATACCTGCACCCAGTGGCGTACGCAAAAAGTTTCCATTGGGGAGGCTAAAGTTTCGTCGCACTGTGACGCCACATATCAATATTATGGAGAGTGCCAAAGGCAAGACCATTGCAGGGTGGTCCGGGACATGCTCCGGAAAAAATTTGCAAAATTACACAAAAAAAATACGCGCTTTCGTGCATTCTGGAAGCAAGTTTTAGTATAATGCTTTCACGAGACTTACTAAAAGAATGAAATCGTAAAATGAAAATGCTTCAAAAACCAGAGGTGGAGTCCTCGAGGACGTCCTTGGCCTCGAGGACACATTTTGAAGTCCTTGGCCTCGAAGCCTCAAGTCCTTGGCCTTGGCCTCGAAGCCTTAGGTCCTCGAAAACTGCCCTGTCCTCGGCTCGAGGACAGCTCTATTTTTGAACCGTTGAAATTTTGTCGGAAAACGCCAGAAACCTCGTGGAAAATTCGTAAATACCTTTTTTATTTTGCGCAATTGGAGCATAGGCTTAGCCAAGCGGGCCTCCCCCCCAATTGAAATTTTACCAATGACAAAAATGTGACGAAAAAGCCTATTGTTTCTTCAGTTTCTTTTTAGCATTTTTCGCTTACACCAGTAGCGAACAACAATATTGAAAACCAGAAGCCCCGGGACCCCCTCAATTCAATTTTTGCCAGCCAATTTAAACGTAAACCTGGAAGAAATGGATAGTTTTCGTCCTAAAAGTTGCTATCTCAGGATCACATCTAGCCTTTTCATGAACGTAATGCATTAACAAAGGCCAGATTTACCACAATATGGCGCAGTACCAGCTAAGGGCCCTGTGCACAAATCTTGACTTTTTATGGTCTTCACCTACATTTGGCAGAAAGATGTTGCGAAAATCTCCAAAGTGCCAGGGGCCCAGCTCGATATAAATCCGGCCCGGCAATAACATGGTCAGTAGCGTGGCCAGGGGGGGAGGCGGGATGGGCTATAGCCCCCACCCCCATTGGCCTGTCAACCAAAATGCAGAATAAGAAAAACACCACGTTTTTAGCTCTTCTGAGACTGTCTTTTGCGATGGAATTGACTACAAAGTGATTTAAAGCATCTTTTAAAACATATATTCAGATGGGGGGCTAATTCGTCAAAAATTAAAGTCACCAATCAATGAAAACTTTAAAAAATGCCCCAAAAACAAGTAATCAAATTTGATCGCTAGTGTAAAAACGCCAAACATAGTTTTTATTAACAAATATAAACTCAGGAATAAGGGGGGGGGGTGGGGGCTATTCAGTGTTAACAATCACTTCTCTCAAATATCTTTCCATTAGCCCCCCCCCCCCCCCCCGCGATTATTTTTCTTTATAAAATACAGACGAAATAGATTACTCCGTGTGAGTTTTAATGAATAATAGGATTTCATGATTTACCAGCATGTAAACAAGAGAACTGCAATGTTTTCATTAGCCACTTCCCACATAGCCGGATAATGCAATCAGTTGAATCATGTTGCGCTGCCAATTTCTATGCCACGTTTCAAAAGCATTATTTTTTATTAAAATAGCTCTGAAATGAAGTTATATTTGCAAAAAAATGCAAAATTTGCGAGCGCAGGGGTCTCCGCCCCCAAACCCCCGTGCCTCCGGCGGCTGGGGGCTTTGCCCCCAGACCCCCAAAACAGCCTCCCCATTGCGAATTTCTGGCTACGCGCCTGACACATGGTTAGTAAGCGAAACTATCCATCTATTGTACTATTTTTCATTAACAATTCATAAATTCACTTCCACCTCGACAGTTTTTACGCACAAAATACTTTAAAAAAAAAATTAGCCATGGAAAATGCTGATTGAACAAATCGTTGAACTTCAGTGGAGGAGGCATGGGCCCCCTGGCCTAACATGCACTTCTATAACTGGTTATTTTCATGACAAAACAAAAATCTTTAAGGAAAATCTTCGAGTGGGTTTTCATTTACTGCTAAAATGTTGCACGAGAAATGCACCTTACTTCCCCCTACCTGGAGCAAATCGCGCACAATTAAACTTTTGCACCAAAATGCAAGATGTTAAACGTGTTTTGAACTTAAATTGCAACTAGAAGGAGGATTAAACAATTTAATTTTTTTATGTGCTTTTAAATGTCAAAAATCTAGTGCTTTCAAATGGCTCTAAACATGTGCGAAATGTGATTCAATGGCATTAAAATAGTTTTTTCCAAAAAATCGCTCAACAGCTGGGGGCTTCGCCCCCAAACCCCCAATGCCTCCTGCCGCTGGGGGCCCCGCCCCCAGACCCCTCGTCTGCGATACGTTTGAGTTACACTGGTTTTCTCAAAACGTCTCCAAAGTTACGTGGTTGCACTTTTCAACTATATTAGTTGAGGCCCTCTCCCTTTGCAAAATCCTGGTTAAGTGCCAACAGGCAAATTTTTGATGACGTCATTGCATGTGATTTGTGGTTTAGGCCTGCTGTAGACGACGCGAAATCTCTTCTGTCTGCCGTGTCTGACGCCTCTACACGCGTTAACTTATCTTCTTATATTGTCAACGGTTTCTGTAGAAAGTACGCCAATTAGCAATTTCGGAATAAAAAACGAACGTAAATATTACTGCGCAGCACCAAATAACTCCCACAATTTGAACACACACAGTACGCCTAATATCCAAACAGAAAGTAACAACTACGGTATAATTACGATTTAAGAATCAGACTGAGAATACTGATTAGAATAATTGCAATAAAAATCAAACTCACCGATGGTTTCGTCTTCAGGCAGACAGTAAGCTTTAACTCCAATCGAAGTCTTTAAAGAACGCAGTCTCTGAAGTGGGCCCCCGGGAAACGGTACGGAAACACTTGATAAGAGAGGACAATAGTCCAGTAAATAATTCTCAAAACTTGAGCAACAGCTCAGGGGACAAAAGGTCCAAGTATAAAGAGCAACAGCTCAGGGGACAAAAGTCCAAAATATAAATAAGATGGGACCCACCCAGGACAAGTTTAAGACCTCGAGGAAGGACTGCAATTCTGAAACTCCAAAGCTTGCTAAATTTCTGTAACAATCCAATACTTAATAATTTCAAATTTAAAGATTCTTGGTAATTCTGAGTGTAAAATTTTAACGTCCTTTCTCGACTACAACCAAATTTGACTGACCCAGAACAAAGGAGTTATAGCGCGAAAATTCAAGAAAACGGTTTCAAAAAGTTGCGCAATAGATAATTTGCATACAGTAGAAAAGGCGCGGTAAAACGCTTAATCGGTGACATCACGTGCGTTGTGTAGCATTACATCATTGGAAATCCTTAGCAGCCAAATATACACGAAAGGCTAAATGCAGTAGAGCGAGTGTTCGATACCAGGTATAAACAAGAAAACATAAGCGACGTTACACTCCCCCTAAAAATGGGTACTCTAGACATTTTTATAACACTAAGTCGCGAAAGTCGTATTCAAAGAACACACAAAGACAAAATTTAAACAGAGCAAATCTAACGTATAACATGTAGCACAACAATAAGCAGGTTATTCAAATCAGTCGAGTGTAACAACAGGGCATAACTTAGCTATAGGCCGTTTAACAACACTTGTTTGGGTCTTGACCAGAACAGTCCTAACTAAGCCATGTTTATCAGGATAAGTTTCAAGGATTCTACCCAAAACCCATTTGGAACGCTGCTGAGTATCTTCCACAAGAAGTACAACATCATTGACTTGAAAATTCCGTTTCACTTCAAACCATTTTTGTCGTTGTAACAAATTAGGAACGAACTCATCCATCCAACGTTTCCAAAATTGATTGGCAAGATACTGTATTTGTGCCCATCTTCTTTTGACATAACAATCGTTTTTTGAAAATAGACCAGGAGATATAGAAATATACCACAGAACAGCAAGATTGAAATCAGATGGAGTGAGATAGACAGAAAATATAAAGGGAGTAGTATAGCCCGCAGAACTCACGTCAAGGTCTGGACTAATCAAAAATCCCGAAATTGAACGTTCTAAAACTGAAGCAACTTGTGAGATGAATTGCGCATGAATGGAGGCATGAACAGAATTCAAAAAGACCCAGAACGTCAAAAAATTAATCACTGGAAATCCAAGAATTGGATCAGCATGGGTAATGAACTCACTAAACTCAGGGATATGGAGTGATTCCAGAAAAAACAGCATCACAGTAGGTGCAGTACTTGTGACCAAACACGTACGAGAGACGTACTCGGTATACACTAACACATTGACTGAACGCCAAAGGGTCAAAGACTTAGCAGTAAGAGAAGCAGGTATCCAATCACACAGAGCAAAGTAACCCAGAAACGTAAGGTAATAGACCAAACTCAGGAATAGCAGAAACACAGAAGCTGAGGAATTAGAATCAGTATCGGCAAGAGACCCAGTAGCAGGGGGACCAGGACCGAGGTCAGCCAGGGCAAAGGACCCAGTGACCGGGGGACCAGGACCAAATTCAGCTAAGGCAAGGGACCCAGGGACTGGAGGACCAGGACCAAGATCAGCTAAGGCAAGGGGACTAGTGGCTGGGAGTTCAGGACCTACATCAGCTAGAGCATGAGACCCAGTAGCTAGGCAACCAGACACAAGATCAGTCAGACCAAGGGATTCAACAGCCGGGGGACCAGGACAGAGATCAACTAGGGCAATCCTGTTCTTTCGAAAACGAATCAGTACTCCAACTAGATTGTTCATAAAGGTTGGGCCCTTCATCAACGTATCATTCAAAGACAATCCGTGGTATTTAGCTGCACAGTCAAATACAACTCTCACCTTTTCTGGCTTGTGAACATTAGTTACCGGATGATGAGGTAGATACCAAATCGGGTCAATTGATTCAGTCAGGTAAGCTTGCTGCACCTCGCGAGCGTTGCCTTTAGAAAGATAAGACTCGACAACTTCGGCATACTTCACTCTCAAATTATCATCACGTTGAAGTCGTCTTTTCAAGCTAGTGAGTCTACGTTGAGCTAAGGGTAGATTATTGAGAAGCTGATTCTTATAAGGTTCCTTCCATAGCAGAGGGAGTTGGTAGTGGCCATCAATAGTACAGATTTCTGATTGCATCAAGGTGTGTGCTAAACGATCTTCTTTAGAAAAGGAATCGTCAAATATCGAAGTTCCTGGTTCAAATTCAGTTTCCCACATTCTTGCTACCATCTCTGTTGCGTCTTTCTTGACGATAAAATTTACAGTGCAATTACTTCCTTGGGAAGGCGATAAAGACGGCCCTAAAAGCGACCATCCAAGTGGAGTCTCAATAGCACAAGGCGTGCCTCGAGGTCCTCTCCTAGCGCTGTAAATGCAAAAGAGCTCTGGGACATCGGCTCCAATTAAGAGATTGACAGAAGCGTGAGGGAGTGACTTCAAATTTATATCCTGTAAGTGCGGTAACTTACATACTTCCGCATCAACCGAAACGTTGTTAGGCTGGACAGGTATGTTTTCGACAGAATGTACATTGGATAATGAAAAAGAACTGTCGCTATCCAAGTCAGATACAACCAGATTGCAAGAAACAGAATCCATGTCATTAGTAGTTCCAGTAATAGTTTTGAGTTGTAACCTTTCCCGAGTACCAGAAGCCTTTAACTCTTGCATAAAGATCGTTTGCAGAATGAGTGAGTTGATCCCTGATCCAAAAAGGCGTAGGTAGAAACAACATTTTCACTGAAGGACACTCTAACAGGAACGATACAAAGGTAAACGTGGGAATTGTCCGAATTACTGCAAGACTCTAACTTGGTAAATCCGCAAGTCACTGGCACAACCGCCTTATCCTCTGAAGACGTCTTTGGAGGGTGCTCCTTTGTCGTAGCAAATTTATGCAACAGAGTGTGATGATATAACCCTTTGCATCCAGTCACTGAGCAAAGTTTACTCCTATTGCACTCTCGTGTTTTGTGCTTCGAGCTTAAACACTTATGACACAACTTGGATTCCTTGACAAAGGAGATACGATCCTCAACAGGTATTTGCTTAAAGTCCTTGCAGTCAAAGAGTATGTGGGAAGTGTTCTTACAATACCAACAAGAACCAACCTGAGTAACATGTCTGGAACCAGAGATAGAAGACTTGGAGTTGACATTCGCAGATGTCTTGGACATGACCGATCCGAATGAAGAAGCCTTTGTTTTCGTGGATGTAGTCTTAGGATGGAGAGAGCGAAGACCAAAGAGAGAGTTTACTTCGTCTGATTCCTTGCGAACAAAATCCACAAAATGTAAGAAATTGGCAAGATGTCCAAGGTAGTTCTGGATTTGAACAGACTTGCTGACCCAACGCCTTTTAAGATCGTAAGGCAATTTGTTCACCAATTCTGTCAGCATATCTAAAGAGTCTAGACTGGTATATTGTTGTATGTCCTTTACAATTACGCCAGTTTTTTCGAGAAGTTCTGCAAAACGTCTTAATTGCTTTCCATCGCCAGATCTTACTGAAGGAAATTTTTTCAATCGCTGCTCGCACGCATCAGATATAACCCATGGTGAACCGTATTCTTTGTTTAGTCTTTGCTTAGCCACAGTATAAGGTTGAACTTCGCTAGTAGCAAAGTGTTCTATGCGATCCTTAACATCCTTTGAGCAATGTTGCAAGAGCAGGCAAATCAAAGTCTTCTCGTCGCGCACTCTCGGTTCAATGTGCGTTTCAAAATTGTTCATAAAGGCTTTGTATTCCAGAGGATCGCCAGAAAACTTTGGAAACTCCGGACGAGGAAGAAACAAGCTGTCGTAATTCACGGAGTTTTGATTGTACACACCAGGATAAAGTAGTGGTGAAACGTGGCTATAGATTGGTGAATCTGCACTACTGGGCGGCGGACCCAAAGGGTTAGAAGCAGGAAGTCTGTTGAAGTTATAAGAGTGAGCAACTGAAGGAGCCACTTGCATATGAGATGATCCAGCAGAAATATCAGGATGTGCAGGCAGGGGACCGTGAACATATGAGGAGCTCCAGACTTGACAGGTGGAAGAGGATGATTGCATGGGTGGTAGACCCAGGACCGGACCAGTAGACATGGAAGACTGGACAGGCGGAAGACCCAGAACTGGACCAGTAGACATGGAAGACTGGACAGGCGGAAGACCCAGGACCAGACCAGTGGACATGGAAGACTGGACGGGCGGAAGACCCAGGACCGGACCAGTGGACATAGAAGACTGGATGGGTGGGACACCCAGGACTGGACCAGTAGACATTGAAGACTGGAGAGGCGGAAGACCCAGAACTGGACCAGTAGACATGGAAGACTGGACAGGCAGAAGACCCAGGACCGGACCAGTGGACATGGAAGACTGGACAGGCGGAAGACCCAGGACCGGACCAGTGGACATAGAAGACTGGATGGGTGGGACACCCAGGACTGGACCAGTAGACATGGAAGACTGTACAGGCGGAAGACCCAGGACTGGACCAGTAGACATGGAAGACTGGACAGGCGGAAGACCCAGGATCGGACCAGTGGACATAGAAGACTGAATGGGTGGGACACCCAGGACCGGACCAGTAGACATGGAAGACTGTACAGGTGGGACACCCAGGACTGGACCAGCAGACATGGTAGACTGGACAGGCAAAGGATCCAGGACCGGACCAGTGGACATGGAAGACTGGACAGGCAAAAGATCCAGGACCGGACCGGTGGACATGGAAGACTGGACAGGTGGGACACCCAGGACTGGACCAGCAGACATGGTAGACTTGGCTGGCGGAAGACCCCCCAAAGACAAGGTGTTACTTCCAGAAAGATTGTTGGAAAGGAGCGAAGATGATCGAGCAAAGGTTAGTTCAGAACAGGTTTTTGGAACGACAGTTTCAACAGTGTTTTCGTTGTCACTACTCAAGATTGTGGTGACGTCATCACTCAGTCGCGTGGTTTCAGCAGCAAATTCATTGTAGATCTCATACTCCGCCCTTGCCAAGGCAATTTCACGATCAGCCTCTCTTTGTTCAATTTCCTTTTTAAGACGAAGCCGTTGCGCTTCTTCATTAGCTCTAAGACGAAGCCGTTGCGCTTCTTCATTAGCTCTAAGACGAAGCCGTTGCGCTTCTTCATTAGCTCGCTCTTCAATATGCACAAGCTTCAACTGAGCAATCTTTAACTTAGCTGTCGCCTCTAAGTGTTTAGCACTTATTCGTGAAGAGGAGCTACTAGACAACTTAGAAGAACTCCTGGAAGATCTGGAAGAATGCCGGGAAGAGCTGGGAGACACAAAACTTGACGGCCTGGGAGCAATGGTAGATGGTTCGGCAACAGCAGCAGTGGAAGATGATGGGTTATCCAAAGTTGAAAACCATTCTTTCTTTCGTAGATTAAATTCGTGTTGATTTTGCGTTACTGCTACAATGGCCTCAGTATCTTTACGTGCGGATGCCATAGCCCCAACTAATTCGTCATAAGATTTGTCAATTTTAGCCAAAATAGCCTTAAGTTCGCTAATATTAGGGGTACGTAATGCCATAATTTTTTCAGCAGCTAAATAATTTTCATTCAGAACGCCTTGCAATTGATTAATGGCACGCTCTACATCCGTAAGATTGGTTTCGGATGCCATAATAAACGTATAAAAACACTACACTAACACACGCTCTAATGTAACGTATATAAGCACAAAATAGCACAAGATAGTATAATCCAGGAATGGATTCAACAAACTCCGTACTTATTGTTACAATTAGCAGTCGAAGTCTATCGGTTCAAATTTGGATATGGTAACCACTAATAACCGGCAGTTAAATACGATCGGCGGGTCGATTGCAACAGCGCTGTTTGGAATAATATCAGTACAATTTAATAAACCGAAATACCGTAATTGTTGTTGGAAATGTTCATGTGATGAATTTGAAGATGTGAACGAAGAAATCTCTTGAAAGACTGTTGTCGAAGTTGAAATTAGTATCATCAAACTTTGTAGCCAACAAGAGAAGAGACATCGAAACTTTGTAGACGACGCGAAATCTCTTCTGTCTGCCGTGTCTGACGCCTCTACACGCGTTAACTTATCTTCTTATATTGTCAACGGTTTCTGTAGAAAGTACGCCAATTAGCAATTTCGGAATAAAAAACGAACGTAAATATTACTGCGCAGCACCAAATAACTCCCACAATTTGAACACACACAGTACGCCTAATATCCAAACAGAAAGTAACAACTACGGTATAATTACGATTTAAGAATCAGACTGAGAATACTGATTAGAATAATTGCAATAAAAATCAAACTCACCGATGGTTTCGTCTTCAGGCAGACAGTAAGCTTTAACTCCAATCGAAGTCTTTAAAGAACGCAGTCTCTGAAGTGGGCCCCCGGGAAACGGTACGGAAACACTTGATAAGAGAGGACAATAGTCCAGTAAATAATTCTCAAAACTTGAGCAACAGCTCAGGGGACAAAAGGTCCAAGTATAAAGAGCAACAGCTCAGGGGACAAAAGTCCAAAATATAAATAAGATGGGACCCACCCAGGACAAGTTTAAGACCTCGAGGAAGGACTGCAATTCTGAAACTCCAAAGCTTGCTAAATTTCTGTAACAATCCAATACTTAATAATTTCAAATTTAAAGATTCTTGGTAATTCTGAGTGTAAAATTTTAACGTCCTTCCTCGACTACAACCAAATTTGACTGACCCAGAACAAAGGAGTTATAGCGCGAAAATTCAAGAAAACGGTTTCAAAAAGTTGCGCAATAGATAATTTGCATACAGTAGAAAAGGCGCGGTAAAACGCTTAATCGGTGACATCACGTGCGTTGTGTAGCATTACATCATTGGAAATCCTTAGCAGCCAAATATACACGAAAGGCTAAATGCAGTAGAGCGAGTGTTCGATACCAGGTATAAACAAGAAAACATAAGCGACGTTACACCTGCCCAATCAAAAATTCTGGCTACGCCGATAAATTGGAGATTGCCTGAAAAACTTTTTTGAAGACCTTTTTTTTGTTGAAAACACTTGCGGCTGTGTCCTTGGTTCTTGGCCTCGAGCATTCCTGTCCTTGGCCTCTAGAGCAGTGCTCTTCAACCTTTTTTTCTGTAGTATACCTTTTACAATTTTTCAAGAACTTTGTATACCCAGTATCCAGTAATGAGTAATGTGTAATTGTGCACAAAAAAAACTTACAAGCAAACAAAAACTTACAAACAGAAAACTTCGATCACATGATGTTAAACACGCAAACTACAAAAAATGAAGTTTAATACTTTGTTTAATGGCTTGCTTGTTCTTGCATAGTTTCGGCAATTTGGAGGAAACGCGGTATTATTTCTTTCTCAATCCCTCCTCGCATTAAAGAATCGATGTCAAGTATTGAGTTTCTTTTCTTTGATTTGATTTCCACAAGACTGGAAAACCCTTCTTCACATAAATAAGTTGTAGGCATCTGAACTAAGACATCAATGGCACGTTTTGCAAGATTTTTATATTCCAAAAATTCAAGAAGGTAAACCCAAAACTCTGAGTAATCCATTTCTCGAAAAGCAATCTTTTGGTTTAAATCAGCGCGGAGCTCCAGCAATTCCTCATCCTCTGTTGGTTCTTTATTAAATGGCTGAATAATCCAAGAGTTTGCTTCCAGACGTTTGTAATTGGCTTCAGGAAAGTATGCACACAAATTATCATCAAGCAAGTTTAAGTGAGCAACGATAAGTGACGACAGGTTGTCTTCTGTGGAAGCGTCCTGAAACTCCCATTCAGACTCTTTCATGTACTGGCTCAATAAAGAAAAGTCGTTAAAGTTCCCTGATGCAGCATTCTTTTTCCACAGTGGAATTTTCAATTTGAGCGCGTTGACTTTGCTACTTGATCGAAAAATATCGCCTCCTTTACCTTGAAGACTGAGGTTCACTTGATTTAAACGATCAAAAATCGATGCAAGGTAGGCCAATTTAGCAACCCAGTAGATGTTACTAAACTTGGAAGCTCGTGGGTCTCCGCGTTCAATGCAAAACGTCTCTATTTCTGCTCTAAGTTCAAATACACGGGAAAGAACTTTTCCTCGCGATAGCCATCGAACCTCTGAATGAAGAATAAGTTTTTTCGAAGAGGCGTTCATTTCTTCGCAGAGTTTTGAAAAAATTCTCTGTTGTTTTGCACTTTTGCGAATAGAATTAACAATTTCTACAACTTCTCGTAGAACATCACTCAATTCGTTTTCTTGACCATTAGCCTCGCTTGCATTCAACTTAAGTTTCTTCAAAGCTAAAGCTTCGCGGTGGAGAATGCAATGTATCCCCACGCATTTTGGAGACAATTGTTTTATTCTCTTTACCACCCCTGTCTGCGAACCCTGCATAGCTGCAGCACCATCTGTGGTTACAGCTCTACACTTTGACCAATCTAACCCCTCTCTTTCAAAAAACTCATTCATTTTCTGGAAAATCGCTTCAGCTGTTGCTTTTTCTCCCACTGGTTTACAGAATAGGTAATGCTCAACTACTCTCTTAGCTTCTGCATCTGGAAACCTACAGAACACCATGAGCTGTGACTCACCGGTTATGTCAGTGCTTTCATCTAACTGTATGCCGAAAGAGGGGGCTTTCAAGAGCTTGTTAATAAGTTGTTGCTTTAAATCTTCAGATAATATGGCACATCGTCGTCCAACTGTAGTGTCAGAAAGTGGAATTTGTTTAATTTTATCTACTGCCTTTTTTCCGCCGTGAATTAGCTCCGCTGCAATTTCTAAACACGGTAGCACTACACGCTCAAGTTCGGTGTATGGGCGTTTCGCTTTCATCATGTGATGTGACATTTGTAACGATGCCAATAGCATGTTCTTGTTCTGAGTTATCTGGTGTCCCATTTGCTGATCAAACAAATGGCTCTGTTTATTCTGAGCATCTAGATGTGACTGAAAGAATTTTGTAGATTTGTTTTGGTGCTCTGGATGCTGTTTCGTTAGGTGACTTAAAAGCTTTGACTTAACGACATTAATATTGCCAAAACTGGTTGAACAAAAAAGACACTGGGCAGAAGAATAGAGATTATTCTCTTCACCAATTGGGCGGCGAAATCCATAATTAATAAAGTCTTCGTTCCATTTTCGGCGTTTAGAGGTTATTTTCTGCCGTTTAGCTGGTTGAAGCCCAACTTCATTCGCGGAAGGCGAGGCTAGCGCTGTATCAGGGCTAGATTCTCTTCTACTTTCGTTACTAAAGTATTTAAGCAAAGACATTGCAACCTAAAGATTTTATTTAGATTATTATTTCTACATGTCTCTTGTCTTAAAATTCTCACTATCATAAAAATTCTCACTTATATCATAAAAATTCTCACTTAGCCTACTAAACAAGCATTTGTCTCCACTAGACTGACATGTCATTTTTCTAAGGCGAAGAGAAATGTTTCCAACAATGCAAAAGCTTTATGACGCAATAAGCCACACCACAAACAGACTTTCTGTGAGCATTTCTAAACACAAACAAAAATGTTGGAAGAGGAAGCAACAAGCATATGCCATACGAGAACGAGCTGAAGAAACAAAGCAGACTGACAAGCAGTGCTGCCACGCCTAGAGAAATTTCACTAGATCTAGTGAAATTTATTTCCATTCTAGTGAAATTTTATTGTTTTACGAGCATAAATTTGCAGCAAAAATTGGCAAAATATGTCGAAGAATTGCTGAAAAGTGCAATCTAGCCCAAAAGTCTGTGGCAGCAATGTTGACAAGTGACAAGTCGTGATAATGAAACATTGGTACATCTGATGAAAAGTTTATAAGCTTTGTCTTTAATGATGTACCTGTAATGCTGCTCGTATACCCCTCGTATACCTCAGTCCATCTGTATACCCCAAATTTGTTCTCGTATACACTTGGGTATACCGTATACCCGGTTGAATAGCACTGCTCTAGAGGGTCTGTCCTCGGAAAGGCTGTCCTTGGCCTTGGCCTCGGATTTTTTTTGTGCCCTTGGCCTTGGCCTCGAGCCTTGTGTCCTCGACTCCACCTCTGTCAAAAACATTATGGAATTAAAAAGCTAGATCATTTGCGAAGGAAGAAAACACACCAAAATAAAGATCTATTTATTTTTGCATTTTCGTAGTAATAACAAAAAAAACCTCGTAGAACTGCTCGGTTTTGCTTTATCGTGTTTCATTTTTAGGGTCTGAGGGCAAAGCCATGGCACAGTGGCCTTCCTCTTAGGTACGCTAGTGTTTGCATCGTAATTATATTGTATGCAATTTGAAAGATTTTCAAAGACTGGTCTTATCTCAAGTTCGACTAGAATTTCAAGCGTTGAAATTTCATGTAACCCTTAATCAGGACAGTATTGCAACTGAAAAAAAAACAAACAAAGGAACTGAACTTTGGCTTGTTCTTTTTACACCTAGCACATTTTCATCTTGGTTAAAGTTTGCCTTTATAAGATATGAACATCTTTCAAAGCAATTTTAAAAAATTTTGCACCAGTACAGGAGCAAAAAAAACGCAAACTGCAATTATCACGTTTGAAACTAAGTTATTTTAATCATGATCTGCAAATTGCCATGCGTGATGAAGGTAGCTTGAAGTGACATCGACAACAACCCCTCCCCCCCATCCATTCCGTCACTCAACCAGTAAATAGTAGCCTATGTGGCTGTAAAGCATCATTTTCAAGAAAGCAAAAACGCAAGTTCGTGCGTCTCGAGTTTTTACTTTTCCGCAACTCAATAAAGGTTTGTGCATCTCTGTTTGTCCTATGACAAGTACATGTACTGTGCAAGTATGCAAATCAAATAAGGGTTTTCAACTCAACGAACATACTGTAGTTAAAAGCTAGAACGAGCGACGAAAGTGACTGGCAGGTGAGGTTACTCTCTTCCAAGTTTCTACTCCAGCCACCAGAGTCGCAGCCGTAATCCAACTATTCGGTCGAAGTTTTGTTTAAACAAACCTGCGCACATTTCTACGTGGCCCTGCTGCTGACATTTATATTATAACTTACAAAAACAGAATATTAAATAAACCGAAGAAAACTTACTGATGTTTATTACAGGTCTGCAGCCGATATGGAAAATATAAAGCATTGTTATATTGCTATAGGTCTTCTCTATTAATCAAACCAGAAAATAAACAGCATAGTTTGCGGAAGTAAAAAGTCATTTGCGGTTGCGGAAGTGCAAAAAATTACCGCAAACGTACCGCAAACTTGCGGATTTGCGGTTGCGGACCACCTACTGCTATTTTGCGGAATTTGCGGTTGAGGAATAGAGTTTAAATTTGCGGTGCCCAGCACTGATGAAAAGCCTTTCAACTGCAGCGCTCGAGGGCAAAGAAGTATTGCACTGGACGAACAGTTTCTTTAGCGCTGCATCAGCAAAGGAATTATCATTTATCTTTTTCGCTGGTACTACTGATAGAAACCCTTCTACTCGTTTTGCACCATCTTTTTTTGGTTCAGATTGGTTGAACAAACAACCAAAAAATTGATCGTTGTTAACGGACTCAACATCATTGCCGCTTTCACCGCTAAGCCAGTCATCCTCGTTAGTGCACAATAGCACCTGTTAGCCAGGGCCTAAGAGAGAAATTTTTCCAGGGGGTACGAAGGTCGATGCCGGGCCTCCAAATCTCTTCGGGCACCAAAGTTGCGCAAAATTTTTTGTTCTGATTTTCTGCCAAAAATTGGGTGACCAAAAAAAAGGTCTTCACTGAAATTTACAGAGGTGGAGTCGAGGACACAAGGCTCGAGGCCAAGGCCAAGGACACAAAAAAAATCCGAGGCCAAGGCCAGCCTTTCCGAGGACAGACCTTCTCGAGGCCAAGGACAGGAATGCTCGAGGCCAAGGACCAAGGACACAGCCGCAAGTGTTCTCCAAAAAAAAAAAAGGTCTTCAAAAAAGTTTTTCAGGCAGTCTCCAATTTATAGGCGTAGCCAGAATTTTTGATTGGGCAGGCTTAAACCACAAATCACATGCAATGACGTCATCAAAAATTTGCCTGTTGGCACTTAACCAGGATTTTGCAAAGGGAGAGGGCTTAAATTAATATAGTTGAAAAGTGCAAATACGTAACTTTGGAGACGTTTTGAGAAAGCTAGAACAACTCAAACGTATCACAGACGGGGGATCTGGGGGCGAAGCCCCCAGCTCTTGGGCGATTTTTTTTTAATTTTGGAGATTTTTTTTTAAGCCCCCAGCGGTACGGCAATTTTTTGTAATTTTTTGGAAAAAAAACTATTTTAATGCCATTGAATCACATTTCGCACATGCTTAGAGCCATTTGAAAGCATTAGATTTTTGACATTTGAAAGCCAATTAAAAAAATCAAATTGTTTAATCCTCCTTCTAGATGCAATTTAAGTCCAAAACACGTTTAACATCTTGCATTTTGGTGTTAAAGTTTAATTGTACGTGATTTGGTCCAGGTAGGGGGAAGTAAGGTCCATTGTCTCGTGCAACATTTTAGCAGTAAATGAAAACCCACTCGAAAATTTTCCTTAGAGACTTTTGTTTTGTCATGAAAAAAAAAAACAGTTATAGAAGTGCATGTTAGGCCAGGGGGCCCATGCCCCCTCCACTGAAGTTCAACGATTTGTTCAATCAGCATTTTCCATGGCTAATTCTTTTTTTAAGTATTTTGTGCGTAAAAACTGTCGATGTGAAGGTGAATTAATGAACTGATTTTGAAAAATAGTACGATAGATGGTTACGCTTATTAACCATGTTATTGCCGGGCCGGATTTCCATCGCGCTGGGCCCCTGGCACTTTGGAGATTTTTGCAACATCTTTCTGCCAAATGTAGGTGAAGACCATAAAAAGTCAAGATTTGAGCGCAGGGCCCTTAGCTGGTACTGTGCCATATTGTGGTAAATCTGGCCTTTGTTAATGCATTACGTTCATGAAAAGGCAAGATGTGTCCCTGAGATAGCAACTTTTAGGACGAAAACTATCCATTTCTTCCAGGTTTACGTTTAAATTGGCTGGCAAAAATTGAATTGAGGGGGTCCAGGGGCCCATGGTTTTCAATATTGTTGTTCGCTACTGGTGTAAGCGAAAAATGCTAAAAAGAAACGGAAACTGAAAAAACAATTAACTTTTTCTTCACATTTTTGTCATTGGTGAAACTTCAATTGGGGGGGAGGTCCGCTTGGCTAAGCCTATGCTCCAATTACGGAAAACAAAAAAGGTATTTACGAATTTTCCACGAGGTTTCTGGCGTTTTCCGACAAAATTTCAACGGTTCAAAAAATAGTGCTGTCCTCGAGCCGAGGACAGGGCAGTTTTCGAGGACCTAAGGCTTCGAGGCCAAGGACTTGAGGCTTCAAGGCCAAGGACTTCAAAATGTGTCCTCGAGGACGTCGTCGAGGCCAAGGACGTCCTCGAGGACTCCACCTCAGGAAATTTAGTCCGATTTCTTGCCCGAGATTAGGTGAAGACCAAAAAAAAAGGTCTTCACTGTAATGTAGTCCGATTTTTTCCCAAAATTACGTGAAGACCAAAAACACTTAACGCGGGAACCTAAACTCTTCCGGGCCCCCTAGGCCCGGGCCCGGGTAGGATGTATCCCCTGAACCCCCCTCTTGTAGACCCTGCTGTTAGCACGACCCACAATAGCTCCTATTATAGCACGTTAGTGCACAATAAAAAAATCCGTAATCAGTAGCGCCGGCGAGGATTACATAAAAGTGTTTCATTTAACCAAAATCTAACAATTAAAGAATCTTTTTTAACAGGACCAAAACTAAAAGTAACTGTAAATAGTAACTTTTCAATGTCTCCAAATAGTAACTAGTTCCCACTTCCTTTACTTTTTTGAAAAAGTAAGTTGCAGTTACTAAAAAAGTAACTAGTTACTGCCCACCTCTGGCAGGTTCTAACAAAAGTAAGAATACAAAAACATCAACCGATCAGTGATCGAGTGGATAGAGCGTCTGCTACTGAAGCAGTAGACTCGGGTTCGGTTCCCGGTCGGGTCAAACCAAAGACTACAAAAATTGGAATTCACAGCTTTCCTGCTTGACGTTCAGCAAATAAAGGGACAGTGTGAAGCCTCCGCCGTGTGTGGTCGACAGATGGGTAGGTGGCAGCTTGACTCGAAGACCGAAAGGTCCCTTCTCTGTCTCCTGGCCAAGGCAACTTGGTGAATAAAATGTAATTACAAAAAGGTGAAAGATTTTTTATACTTCTTAAATATAGCCTAAATCAGCGATCCATAGTAGAAAGTCTAGAACTGTCTATGAAAAATCAAGGTCAAGTTCGCATACTATCAAAAGTATTAGCTTTTTAAGCTAGAATATTGCTTGACCTTATTAAATGATACGGTAGCAAATTAAATAATTTCTATCACCAGCGAATTTTAGACTGGCGATGCCAGGATGAAAAGAACAATAAACTGTTTGTAGGTAAGGCAGTGGGCCTATGGATAAAAAGTCTGCTGTTGAAGCGTTAGACTTGGTTTTGAATCTCGCTTGGTCAAACCAAAAACTAAAAAAAAAGTTATTTACTATTTTCCCGCTTGATGTTTACGTGTTCAGCATTAAAACAGTCAAAGTAAAACGTCTACCATGTGAGGTAGGCAGGGGGGGGTCATTACAAAAGTACTCTTCGGTATTTATCGATAATGTTCGTCATTCAAAAAAATAGCGGAAAATGGTATTACATGCTCCAAAAACAACGAATGGCCGGTGGCAACCTTTTGGAAATCACGACAAAAAATTCCATTACTATTATTTGCTATTCGTTATTGGAACGACCGACGCTCCCGTAGCGTGTTCCTTTGTTTTTGCTCGGCCATTTTCAAACTAACGAGTGCGAAGTTTCAGACTTTTGCTTATAACTCAAGAACAGTTTGGTCGAGCTACATGAAATTTGGAGAGCCGTTTGAGATTGATAAGTTGTATATTTGTTTCAAATTTCGAGGCAATAGATTACGTGACTTAAGTTTTAGGACCCAAAAAACTGCCCCGAAAGTTTGGCGTAAAAGTGCTCTCATTCAAAAATGGCTTAAGTACGGCAAAAAAATATTTCACGTGGCTGTAGGTTGCAAGATACCCTTCATCCTTACCAACCCACTTTTGACCGCGATGAGGTTGTTTTCTTTTTTTGTGTTTGACTTTTTGTTTCCTTTTACTTTTTCTTCCTAAATCTTGTACACTCTTCTCCTAAACTACAAAACATCGAAATCTATTTTTGGTGTAAAATTGTTGAGCTGCAAACGCAATTTTGTCCCCCGAAATTTTTGAGGCCACTCTTTCGGCAACCCTCTTACCCAAAATGGGGCCCCAAGAAATTAATTTTTTGAACGGGTAAAGGTAGGGCGCCAGTTTCTTTTTTATATCAGTAGATAATTAAGAGACAAATATTTTGACATAGTTTGGGGGTGCCACCCCCCAGGAAACCCTCAAATGGACCCACCAAAATCAATTTTTTTTAACGGCTAAACATTGGGTGCCAGCTTTTTTTGATATCAGTAGATACTTGAGAAACAAATACCACTCCCCGAGGACCCCCCTAAAATTAAGTTTTTGAAGGGCTTAACCTACAATGCCAGTTTCTTTTTGAAATCCGTCAATATTTAACGGACAAATATTTTGGCTTAATTCGGGAGTACCATTCCCGGGGGGCATATTTTGAAAAGATAGCCCGTTTCACACCTATACCTCGCTTCAGACCATTTGATTACTTGATCGAAATTACGTCACTTGCTGCGCGCTAATTTGACTGTCGATGCTGGTGCAGGTTTGAGTATAAAGGCTTTGAGGATTATTGTAGGCAATAAGTGAGATATTGTTGGTAGCATTATAGCAGAACGAATCATAATAAAGCTGCAAAGTTAGTTACTGCTACCACTAAAAAATGAAGTTTTCTTGTAGCCTAAATAAAACATTGCCTAAAACAAACAATACCAGCATGCTAATAGGTCTATACAGGCACGTAGCCAGAACGGAATTTTTGGGAGAGCAAGCAAAATTTTTTTGTAAGGGCAAAAAAAGTTGGGGAGGGGCAAATAAGTAACGTATTTAGGTACGAAACGCTTGAAATTTTGTTAAAAATGACGCATAACCGAAATTATTTGGGGAAGTAAAGTAAAATTCGGGGGGGGGGGCAGTTGCTCCACCTGCTCCCTTTGGCTACGTCCCTGGGTCTATAGCAAAAAATCATTGCAAAACAGCCAAGTTAGTTTAAAAAGTTTGCATGCAGCCGAAAACAGACATCACAACAATAAACCAACAAAAAGTAAATGTCTGAGGTAAGCAACCACCACCAGTAATAGGCCTACCAAAGCCTTTGCCATTTCGCGAGTGGTTGATGATAGTATGTATTGTTTGTTTTAGGTTATGTTTTATTAAAGCTACAAGCAAACTTCATTTTTTAGTGGTAGCAGTGACTAACTTTGCTGCTTCGTTATGATTCTTTCTGCTATACAACTAGCAACAACATTATCTCACTTGTTGCCTTCAATAATCCTCAAAGCCTTCATACTCAAACCTGCCCTGTATCGACAGCTCAAATTAGCGCGCAGCGAGTGACGTAATTTCGATTAACCAATTGAAAGGCCGGAAACGAGGTATCAATGTAAAACGTCCAATCATTTCAAAATATGCCCCCGGGACCCCCAAAAATCAATTTTTTGAACGGCTTAAGCTATGGCTCTAGTTTTTTTGAAACCTATAGATATTTGCATCGGTCGTTCAAAGGGGCTGCTCCTCAGCAAGCTCCCATCTAGTTTCGTTATTTGGTATTACATGCTCAAATCTCAAATTACATGAATAACGAATAGTGAATATTCGATAACTACGTCAGTTTTTGGAAAAAACTTCGAATTCTGTAAACCATTCGTTAACTTAGCTTTTTCAGTCTTGACACAATATTTTATTGTCGATCAGTATAAAAAGTTGCTAAAAGGCAAATACCGGTATGTTTTTATCGTTTTGTGTGTTCATATTGTCTTACTGTAATTAGATAAGAAATTGATAAATCTTTTTGGAAAGAACATTGTTGCTAATAATATGGTAATATGGTATACCAAAACTCAAACGAAATAAAAATTGCTGATAACACCAAACTTTAAATTGGGCAAGTTCATCTGCCTTGATAGCACAAAAGCTTTATCTGAAACGTATTTGTGACGTAATAGCCTTGTATATACACGCCAATTTTTAAATTCATCAAATATGAGTTTTTGGTAGTATTACATCATGAATTGATTTTATTTGCAATGAATGCTTTGGTAACTACCTATAACCATATGTAAAGTTATTTTTTACTTTATTCGGATTTGTTATCCTGACGGAGGCTTAACTGCTTTAGGCCGAAAACGTTCGATTTTTTATTCCAATATGTTTTACTGGCAAATGAAAAAACTTTAAATACATCAAATGATGCTGCGAAGTTGCTGATTCTTTCAATTCCCTGGTATTCAAATTCTACCTCTTCGCAAAAACTTTAACTTGCAATTAGTTTTGGTAGGATTAATGCTCCAGTGAAAAATAGTAGTTCTTACCATCATAGGTGGGCACAAGTCCGCTAATTGTTAATCCGTTAATAACAAAGCTAACTTTTTCAGTAAAGGCGGGTTTAGATTCTCGCGTTGCGTTGCCTTTCGCGCGCAGTTTTGAAGAAAATAAAACTTACAAAAGGGGTTTACATTCTTGCGAAAGCGTTAACGCAGTGCCAGTGACGTCTAGCAACGACGCGAGCTGATGAAATAGATTTCATAATGTTGCATTGGAACGCGTGTACGTCAGAGCAGTTCTTGGTTGTGATTGGTCAAAAAAGATCATTGTTAAACACAGCAATGCGAAAAAATTGATATCATTTGCACAAAATCTCGAGGAGAGCGGAGCAGTGAGCTATTGATGCAAATCTAAAGTTACTGTTAGAACAGTCGATTAGGTGTTTTTGGAATGTTAGTTTGCTGTTCATAGGCTATTGAAAACAAAAAAGGATAGCGTACACAATGATCAATAGAAGAATTAGTGACAAAACAAGACAGGCTTGGCTCTTTTCAAGAATAGAGAATACATCAGTAAGGCATTAGTATCAAAGATTAGCAAACTCTATTAGCAGATTAGTCTAGCCTATCTAATTGTATAGCCAAACCAATCGGTATCTCTCTTGGTCCAGCTTGCACTGTTTATGGCACCAGCATTTGTAAGCCTAGCAGTCTTTACTTAAGTTGTTGACTACTTGTTGAAGTGTTTAGGCAATATTACTGGCAGTGGCGGATCCAGAAAATTTTGGTGGGGGGGATTTGAAGCCAAAACCTCAAAAATTCGGATGTCTTCACCAAAATTGAGACTGATTTTTCGGCCGAAATCGGAAATTCAAACGTTTTTTTCGCCCAAAATCAGGTGGTCTCCAAAAAAAAAAAAAGGTCTTCACCAAAATTGAGACTGATTTTTCGGCCGAAATCGGAAATTCAAACCTTTTTTTCGCCCAAAATCAGGTGGTCTCCAAAAAAAACAAAAAGGTCTTAACCAAAATTGAGACTGATTTTTCGGCCGGATTCGTTACGTTTAGGTCGGTGGGGGGGGATGCATCCCGAAATGGAGCCGAATTATTCAAAATAAGGGCTGATTTTTTGGCCAAAATCGTAACTTTTAGGCTGGTGGGGGGGAATGCATCCCCCCCATCCCCCCCCTAAATCCGCCACTGATTACTGGCTGTCTTTTCCAGTTTCCGAAAGGTGATTAATTTTGTCTTTAGTCTCAATAGCCTAGTCAGTAACTGAATTGTTTATTGTATGTAGGCTATGTTGTTGGAATTAATTTGAATTATTTTATCTAATTGGCTGATCTTATAATTTATTTAATTTGATTTGAAATTTACGGCTACTGCCACTAATTTACTGGTGCTGCAGCACTGTTGACCATCATAGATTTTTTAACAAAGCTCAGCGTACCTTGGACACTCGGTGCACCAGTGCACGAAGCTCAGCTGCTCAGTCCTGAGTCCCCTCAGCCCTACCACCACTAGTCCACTATGGACCATATAACAGTACCATTCATTGGCCTGTCAACCAAAATGCAAATAAAAAATTGTCACGTTTTTAGTACCTCTGAGACTGTTTTTCGCACTAAAATAGACCAAAAACTGATTTAAAGCAATTTTTGGAACATATGCTTAAGGGGGGAGGCTAATTTGTCGAAAATAAAACTCACAAATCTAGAAAAACTTTAAAAAATGCCAAAAAATAAACAATAAAATTTCATTGCTAGTGTAAAAAACTTGAACACGGGTTTCATCAACAAATATATTATTGGCCTAAACTCAGAAATGGGGTGGAGAGGCTAGTCAGTATTGGTTAATCACCAATCACTTGTCTCAATTCTCTTTCCATTAGCCCCTCTTCAATTATTTTTCTCTGTAAAATATAAATGAAACAAATTACTCCATATGAGTTTTATTGAACTATAAGATTTTATGCTTAAAATTTACCAGCATCCAACTAAGAGAACTAAAATTTTACCATTAACCATCTCTCACATAGGCCATTTATGCAACCAATTGAATCATGTTTGCACTGCCAGTTTCTATGCCGCATTTTAAAAGCATTATTTTATCAAACTAGCTCTAGAATTAAATTATTTTTGCAAAAAAATGCAAAATTTTTAAGCGCTGGGGGCTCCGCCCCCAGACCCCCTAAAACAGCCGCTCCATTGCGAATTTCTGGCTACGTGCCTGGTTACAACACCTCCGAGTTTTTAAGGTTTTGTGCTTAAAATTTTTATCATTCTCCCCCACCAAAATTTTCTGGATCCGTCACTGGTGAGCTACTATTATATTAATATGAACAAGAATAAAACATCCATTGGTTATTATCACCGATTCAAACTTTTTTCACAGAATTAGCTTTGTTGGTAACCAACAACAACGAACGTAATGCAACGCGAGAATGTAAACCTCACAAGCGCAAGCGTTGATGTGTTGCGCTGCAACGGAACGCAACGCGAGAATGTAAACACGGCCTAACTCGTTAATCCGTTAATGTTTTTTACGTTAACGGACTAAATTAACTTCCGTTAAGTTCCGTTAACTTCCGTGAAGGTTTTTATCGGTAAGATCTTGCACCATTCATTCATCGTACAGGTACAAAACAGTTTGCACTGGTAACCTTTGTTGCGTATTAGCACGAGCTTTATAGAAGAAAGCGAAGAAAGGAGCTCTTTTTTCGTGGCAAATAATAAGCTGCAGTCTCATTGGTCTATCATTCTATTAATTATCGCTTTTCGCAATTTCCAGAGATTTTTCGATCGCAACATTTATTTTTATCTTGAAACTAGATTAGACTGTAAAACGTAACTTTCAAAACACAAAAAGACCACCATAGCTTTAAATATTTCCTTACAATCATCTCAACAGCGTCAATATGTGTTGTAGAAGCGAGTGAATACAAAGAAATGTAAATTACACGCAAAATACGTATTAACGAATTAACGGACTTTATTAACTTCCGTTAATTAAAGCTGAAAATAACGGATTAACGTTAACGGAACTGTGAAGTTTGTTAACGGACTGGTGATTAACGAAGCTAACGCTTTATCAACTTGCATTAACAGTTAACGCTTTGCATTAACTATGGTTCTTACCATCAAATCGATATCTAAGTTTCCGTGCTCGACCTTCACCTCTTTCACTCATGTTTTTCATGTTTATTTTTGAAGAACTGGCTTCGGTTGTTGAAATTTATACTCGTGATATTTTTTTTCTTTCTAACAAATGAATGACCGAATCTTATTAATTGACAGCAGTCGAAGAGATAGAATAATTGTAATGTATATTGCAGAATTTTTGCAACATTTCTGTAGCGCATTTTTGCAACGCTTTATTTTGTGCGCAGTTTTTTTGATTATTTATTTTTGCAACGGTTTACTTTGCGTAGTTTTTTTGACTATTTATTTTTGCAACGGTTTATTTTGTGCGCAATTTTTTTGACCATTTATTTCGACTTTGACTATATATTTTTGGATATTTAATTAAAATGATTATTTAATTAAATATGCAAAAAAGCATTGCACAAATTAGGGTACACAAACGGCGCTCCATAGCAACGGCTAGGACTGTAGGTGATAC
This sequence comes from Trididemnum nubilum, assembly GCA_963965965.1. NCBI lineage: Eukaryota > Metazoa > Chordata > Ascidiacea > Aplousobranchia > Didemnidae > Trididemnum > Trididemnum nubilum. The sequence continues at coordinate 14,197,748 of OZ014479.1, forward strand.
AATTATGACCAAACAGTCGGAACAGAGTTAACCAAGTGATTTCATTCTTTTCGAATGAATTTATCTGTTACGAATGGAGCATGTAATAGCATTCGATTCGTTATTTGTTACAGCACAAAAATGTGTCATTCGAAAAAAAACTTCGAATAATGCATATGAATAACGAATGAGGATAACGAATAGTAAATATGAATCACGAATACCGAACATAAATTACGAAATCCTGCAAATGAATAGCGAATGACGAACATGAATAACGAAATACCATAACGAACGTTCGGTAAGCTATATAACGAAGAGCATGCAATCACCCCCCAGAAAACAGCTCGCCTTAAAGACCGTAAAGTCCTTTCGATGTCTCCTGGCCAAGGCAAAGTGATCAATGAAAATTTTGTTTCAAAGTTGACTGTGTTAGAAAACCAACATTATAGCAGGGCTGCGAACTCGAAAAAACTTGGTCTTTTTGCCGAACACGAAAAATTTTGTTGTTTTGCTGAGCTCGAACTCGAAAAATGATTTTTCTGAACTCGAACTTGAATATACCTTGAGTTCATTAAAAAAAACAAAATATTAAAAATTGTCGGAAAGTATTATTATTTATTGATTCAGCCGAGTAAGTTAATTGATTGATTGCTTAGTATTTTTGTCAGCCTGAACTCGAAAAACCTGATATTCTTGCGGAACTTAAACTGGAAAAAATTAAATTAAAGAACTTGAATCTCAAATGAAAATCGATCGAGTTCGCAGTCCTGCATCATTTATAGCAATGGTCAATGCTTACAAAACCGCTATTGTAAATCTGAACTTAATCTTTTGTAAATAGTGAATCCCAGCATCTCGTGGAGATTTCACATTTGTTTGAATTTTTTTTTTGCAGTAAAAGCGCTTAAAACAGTACAATGCACCTTTTAAACGATTACTAAAGATCAAAGAAAACAAGCGTGCAACGCTTTAGGACAAACGGAACCTGTCCGACTTTCAGTTATTGTGATGGAAAAAGAGACTATGTCATTGGAAGATTCCCAATGACGAAGTCAATTGTACAGGTTGCCCAAACTCTTCGCCCGTTGCTTGCGATTGTAAGCAGGAAATGAGTTTCACTTGTGAGGTTGAAAGCAACATAAGCCCTAATGGAACATGTTATAACATACAGCGTAAGTCATGAGCAGAACCTTTGTATTTTTAGGATTTGTTTTATTCCGTTTTTTTTTGACTTTTGAGACCTTCAAAGCAAGGATGGCAGTACAGTACGTAGGTAAGGCACGCCTCAATTTTTGCTAAGAAGTACGGTACGCCTTCTTTGTAATGGTATGTTACGCTGTTTGACTTTGCCTACTAAACGTTTTATGAGCAACGTGCGGCCGTCAATGAAGATTCGTGCGACCGTGCCCAGCGTGTACATAGTCTCTACGCCATTCTCAAGCAACCATTATAACAATGACATTGATTATGGCCTCTTAATTTGTCGTTACAATTGTATTATGATGTCTCAAGTCATAGTCACAAGTATAGCCTATTGTAATGTCATAACTATTGCCCATAGACGCCAGGAGCCTAGGACTATCGTGGCATGCGTAGGCGTAGCCAGGGGGCTCGCCCCCCACCAATTGAATGCCACCAATGAAAAAAAATTGACAAAAAGCCCATTGTTTCTTCAGTGTCATTTTTTTAGCTTTTTTCACGTACAACATTAATTAACAGGGTGCCTGGGCCCCCTCAATTCAATTTTTGTCAGCCAAGTTTTATGTGTCACGCGGGTGAAATTAAGGTTTTTTGTCCTGAAAGTTGCTATCTCAGGCCTTCATCTAACCTTTTTATGAACGTAACACAATAACCAGGGGCCGGATTTACCATATGGTACAGTGCCAGGGGCCCCGCTCTTAGATGGTAAGACTTTTTTTTGGTGTTCACCTATATTTGGCAGGAAGATGTTGCGAAAATCTCCGAAGTGCCAGGGGTCCCTCTCAATGTAAACCTGGCCCGATCAATAACATGGTTAGTAAGCGTAGCCATCCATTGTACCATTTTTCAATTGCAAGTCACCTCCACCTGGCCAGTTTTTACCCGGCAATATACTTTCGAAAAAAAATCAGCTATAGGGGAAATGCTCATTGAGCAAATTATTGAATTTGAATTGAGGGGGCCTGGGCCCTCTGGCCGTACATGTACTCCTATAACTGGTTAATTTCATGACAAAACAAAATTCCCTAAGGAAGATTTTCCAGTGGATTATTTAATTAATTACTGCTAAATTACTGCAGGAGGCAATAATGCAGCCTACCTTACTTCTCCCTACCTGGGCAGTACCATCGCGACGGGGGGCCAAAGGGGGCCGTGCCCCCCTAAGGTTTGCTTGTGTCCCCCCCATTTTGGCTTACTCAAATTACTGTTTTTGGAACATCATGTAACTGAAAGACAACAACAATGATGGCAAAAGGAGTAATTACGTTCAAACAGAATTCTCCTTTGAAGTTTTCTTGATTCTTTGCGAAATTGCTGGCAACCAACTGTTGTTGTACATAAATCTGACGTAATAATCCATCTTATTAACATACCTAAATGGATGTGTCGAGGAAAAGAGAAGTAGGCTAAGCCTGCAGAATCGTTACCGGTAGTTCGTTAGTGATCATGACATGAAACAATACGTGAAAACATTCTTTTCAAAGACCAGCTGTTTTGATTTTTAAAGTACACTTAAGATTTTGAGGTCGCAGTCTGTGGCGCAACCAGGGTGAAGGGGCTTAAGCTCCCTAAGCCAAGTCGCCTAGAAATTTAACCTCAAAATACGAGCGTTTTAACGTACATTCAAACCTCGGTTTCCGAACTAAATCCGTTCCAGAAGGCTGTTGGAAAAGTGATTAGTTCAAAATTCGAAACAATTTTCCCCATTAAAATTAATGCAAATAATTTTAATCCGTTCCAACTCTATAGAAAACAACTTTTGTAAAGTATTTTTTTACTATTTTACACCATAAACTGTACTGTGTACTGTAATACTTTAAATAAAAATGGGCAGAAGTAGATTGTGTTTTATTTTAATAAACAATGTCCTATCTAAGATGAAAAAAAAAAATACGAAGTAATCATTTCTTACGTTTTATTTTTAAAACATTAAAAGTTAAGATGCAGTTTAAACGTACAGTCAAACCTCGGTTTTCGAACTAAATCCGTTCCAGAAGGCAGTGGGAAAAGTGATTTGTTTAAAATCCGAAACAATTTTTCCCATTAAAATTAATGCAAATAATTTTTGAAATATATTTTTTGAAAATTTTGAAAAAATATGCAGAAATTACAAATGAAACAGTAAAAAACTACAGCAGCTCAGTTACAACAAAAATCGTGTGAAAAAAGCCGACATATGCAGCATCATGGCACGTTCGTGTTTGCTCGACTTCTTTCGGTTTGGTCGTGACCCGAATTTACGTTCGAAGTCTGAGACGTAATTTTTTGGTCGAAAACCGATTTGGTCGAGAACAGAAGCGTTCAATAACGGAGGTTTGACTGTATTTTAGACTTGATCTGAAGTAAGGGGGAGCTAAAGGGACTAAGAAATTTAATTCTTCTTAGAAGTAACTTCTGAATTTTAGCAATTTAGTGATTCGCATGGCTTTGAAACGTGCGAAGTGCGATTAAAATAACGTAAAAATCGTTTCTTTTTTGCTGCAAAATTACAAAAATTGCCCAGAGGCTGGGGGCACCGCCCCCAGGCCCCCATCCACAGTCACTATATATTTAATGACTATGCCCCGTATGTGACACGCTTACGGAGCCTAAATCAGGCAATTTTTGTGCTAAAAATTTACTTTTTGTTCACCCCTCCTAGCAAAATCCTGGTTGCGTGTCTAGTAGCATTCACAGCTGTAGATAAATTTTTCAGGTGGTTGTGGGCCGTAGACGAAACAAGCCAAGAAACGCTGCCGGCCTTATAGGTCTCTTTTTTTAGACATGAATACAGAATTGTTAAAATTGCGAATATTGGTAGCCGTACAAGATCTGAAGATCAGTTTTTGTATGCAAAAGTAGTTCAGTTTATTTTAGTGCCCCCCTATTTTCAGCTAGTGCCCCCTCACTACGCTTGCTTTGGCGACGGCACTGTACCTGGGCCAAATCATTTACAAAATTTAACCCCAATATGCCAGATTTTAGACGTGTTTTGGACCTAAATCGTAAGTAAAAGGAGGATTGAACAATTTTATTTTTTCAATTGGCTTTCAAATGTTGAAAATCTAGTTTTTTACAAATGGCTCTGAACATGTGCGGAATGCCATCCAATGGCATTAAAATGTCTAGTTTTTACAAAAAATCGTCCAGCGGCTGGGGTCTTCGGCCCCAGACCTCCAAGGCATCCAGTGGTTGGGGGCTCCGCCCCCAGAACCCCGTCTGTGATACGTTTGAGTTACACTAGTTTACTTAACACGTCTCCCAATTTAGACAGTTTCACTTTTTAACTTTGGTAAACCAAACCGCGGCTTCTGGTCTTCCATTTTTACAAAATCTTTGACCCAAAAAAGTTCCTTTTTGAAAATTCCTCATGACAGTATTGCATGTGATTTGTGGTTTGGCCCCTTATCCCAATCAAAAATCCTGGATATGCTTATGAAGGCATGTCATATATCGAAGAAAAATTTGAACAGAGACAACTGCTATACACTTTAGTTGAGTACGCAGTGGTTTAAAAATCACAGACTTTTCGTACATTGCGCCTGCTTTTTGTATGCAGAGGCAAAAGACAGCTGAAGACGACGCTAAATGTGTGAATTGAGATCGCTGATCTATAGGCTAGTGATTTCAAAGTCAGTTAAAGTTGCGAGTAGTTGAAAGCAAGGATGGCAGTACGGTACAGTACGTATGCACGGTACGGCAAGCCTCAATTTTTGTCAAGTACCATACGCCTTTTTTGTAGCGGTACGGGTAGGATACGCTCCAAAAATTGAACTGAAGTACGGTTCATGGTGCGAAGTACGTAGTACGCAAATTCTGAACGTACTGTACTGCCGTTCTTGCTTCAAAGTAGTGGCGAGGTGGCCGGGGGGTCTGTGGAACACCCCCTCACTTGTTTTAAGGTGTCGATCGCGAGTGAAAATTTTGATTGCGAGTAAAAATTTCGGGCTATTTTGCTCAGCATTTTTACTTCCATGTGATCAGTGATGGCCCTTTCACTTTATGGTCAATAAGTCGGTCTAGTAAATAACCTGGTTTCTAGGCTATTTTGCTGCATCGGTAAGAGTCACATCATACCTTAATTAAGAAGTAAATTTAAGGGCAATTTCTTATTTTTCGGGCAGTGTTGCCCAATGCGCATTATCAGTATTCATCATATTTTATATACCAGTATTTTTCGTACTATAAGGCGTACTATCATTAAATGACCTTTATTGCTTTGTTTCCTTTTATACGGTGCAATAAATGAAATGCTACTCAAAAGCATAGGCGTAGCCAGAGGGGGTCCAGCCCCTTCCCCAATTAAAATACCGCCAATGATAAAAAATTATGATAACACAGCCTAGCGATGTTTAGTCGCAGTTTTGTTTTTTTTTTTCAGTAAGTACGCACATAAAGGTAATAACAATAATATTAATGACGACAAAGGAGCCCCTAGGGCAATAACTATATTAACTAACAACCAGGGGATCCCAGGGCCCCTAACCAACAACCGGGGGACCTGGGGCCCCTAACCAACAACCGGGGGACCTGGGGACCCTAACTGACAAACAGGGGGCCCTGGGACCCCTAACCGACAACCAGGATGCCCCGGGGCCCCTAACTGACAAACAGGGGGCCCCAAGTCCCCTAACTGACAACCAGGGGGGCCCTAACTAACAACCAGGAAGCCCGGGAGCCCCTAACCAACAACCAGCATGCCCCGGGGCCACTAGCTGACAACCAGGGGACCTGGGGCCCCTAACTGACAACCAGGGGGCCCCGGGCTTGTAGCTGACCAGGGGGTTCCGAAGCCCCTAATTAACAACCAGGGGGTCCGGGGCCCCCAACTGACAACCAGGAGGCCCCGGGCCCCCTAACTGACGAACAGGGGCCCCTAACTGACGACCAAGAGCTCCAAGGCCCCTAATTAACAGCCAGGGGGCCCTAACCGACAACCAGGGGGCCCCAGCGCCCCTAACTGACAACCAGGGGGCCTCTAACCAACAACAAGGGGGCTCCAGGGCCCCTAGCTGACAACCAGGGAGCCCCTAATTGACAACCAGGGGGCTCCGGGGCCCCTAACCGACAACCAGGGGGCTCCGGGGCCCCTAACTAACAACCAGGGAGCCCCTATTTGACGACTAGGGGCCCCCATGGTCCTTAATTAATGACCAGGGGGTAGCGGGGGCCCCTAACTGACAACCAGGGGGCTCCAGGGCCTCTAATCGATAACCAGGGAGCCCCAGAGCCCTTGACGGACGACCATGGGTTCCGGGCCATGGGCCCCTTAATCCAAATTTTTAACAATTTATATGCAAAACCTGTGAAAAATCTAAGAGTTGTATCCTAGAAGTTGCAACCGCAGGTCCTTGTTTAACGTTATTATGAATTTAATGCTATAACGCAGGCGGTAATACATACCCCCCAACTGAAATACTACTAATGATAAACATAATGAGAGCATAGCCAGTATGTTGTCCTTGTCCGGAATCGTAGTTTCTTTAATTTAGGATATACGCATACAAAAGTAAGTGATAATAATGACGACCACGTGTCCACGTTACAATAATGTCATGCAATTCTAGGACGTTTCAAAAAACTGTCAAGTGACTCGACTCGAGTCCTCCACGTTTTGGAAAAAAAAGTTATTTTAATTTTGCTTTAAATGTTTCTTGTTATGAAAGAACCTAAGGGCGCGATCTTATCTTAAAATCATAGGCGTAGCGAAGGGGGGTAGCAATTTTGCAATTGTGCATACTATTCTATGCTAATTATACTATCCTGGCGACTCAAAGGGGGGGCCATGGCGCAATGTCCCCCCCCCTAAATACGCCCCTGTGCCAAAGGAAACTTGCTTTCGTTTGTGCTGACAACAGCCTAATTTTAGGAGATCTATTTTGTGATGGAATGGTGGACTGTAATGATGGCAGCAATGAAGTTAAGAACCAATCTGGTTTCCAATGCAATGGTTGTGTTTTGCCACAAACTAATTCATATGATGACTTAGCACAATGTGATAATGGTTCCGATATGTGTAACACCGATAATGTTTTTTGCTTTCAATGTTTTGACAAACATTTTGCTATTTCATCAACGCAGCTTTGTGATGGTGTGAACGATTGCAACGACGCATCAGATGAGTGTGCTTGTCCAGACAAAAACTTTTCTTGTTTTTATTGTATTGATAACAGCCGAAGTATTCCTTCACATCAAGTGTGTGATAATGTGAATCATTGTGATGATTTATCTGATGAATATTTATGTTCCAATAGCAGCAGTAGATGCTTTCAGTGCCTTGACAATCGTAGCATAATTTTCTAGCAACAACTACGTGATGACAGAAAAGTTTGCAATTTGTCGATTACTTGTGTGATATGTGGTGAAAAACACTCTTGTTTTCAGTGTGTGGATGAAAATTTGTTCATTTCATTCAAACACGTATGCGACGGTGTGTACGATTGTTACGTTATGTCCGATGAATGTCTTTGTGATAGTCAGAGTGAGGTTGACGTTTGCGTCAATCTATTTAAGTCAAAACAATTCAAACAGTTTGTACACACAAAACCTAGTTCTTTGAAAATCTACATAGCTAATGCCAAAACTCAATCCAATCCAATCCGACTAACTGAATCCATTTCTCATGCATGTCAAACAAAATTTCAATCAATTCAAGCAGTTATGAGTGATGGAAGACCAGAATGCAAAGATTACAGCGATGAATGTCGTTGTGATAATCCACCCAGATTTTGCAACGACTCTTATCACTAGGTTTTTCCCATGGGTGATCGCTACTGCGATGGAATTGAAGATTCAGCTTGGAAGTATATACATGATCCGGTATGCCTACAAGGATTCGATGAAAAATGGTGCCCAAAACGTTTCAAATGCAAAGCTAATGATACAGTTAGCATAGATGTTTTGCAACAGTGTGACGGACATCCTGACTGCGATGATCGAAACCCGACATAAGGGCGCAGACATAAGGGCTCAGGACATAAGGGCGCAGGGACATAAGGGCCCAAGGACATAAGGGCGCAGAGACGTAAATCTGCAAGCTGTGCTAACATTTTCGTGCTTCGGAAATAACTTTGATTAATTAGTATTTTAGTTAATTTTAGTTGATTTGGTTTGAAAGCTTGCAGAAAAACCGTTTGAATATTGGTGAAGACCTTTTTTTTTGGAGATCACCTGATTTTGACAGAAAAACCGCCTCAATCTAATTCAAGACTGATGAAAATTTGGATCAAGTTCGTTTACTGATGTTTCAAGCTTCCAAAAAAGCCCCCCCTTTGCGAAATTCTGGCTACGCTACTGCTCAAAATAGTGGAAAATTGCAATTGAGCAATACTTTGAGAATAGAGCCATAGAAAATTTTTCAAAATGAAAATGGGCTACGGTTAGAAAAAGGTTGGGAACCACTGCCTTAAACTGGTGTTTATTTTTTCATCATTTTATCTGCTTTACGTAACGGACGAACGTCAGCGGTTGTTTTCAAACGCAATCATTTAACTGTTTTCAAATGCCGTCATTAAAGGATTGTAGTTAATTTGTTAAGCAAACAATAATAATTAGTTTTTTGTCCCGCTGCGAAGCAAAATCAATTCTTTTACTTTCTCGCTCTACTAAGCCGAAGGCGTGTAAAGGAGTTTGTGAAAAAAAATATCAAGAATGTGACAAGAGAATTTTAACTCTTACAAATCAATTTATCGGAAATGATCCTTACGCTCCTCCACAATCTATGTAGGAATTCTTAAGAGGCATTAGCCATAACTATCCAAATGAATCCCTAGATACTGTCATTGTAGATTTTGTGTTGACTTTTCTGTATTTTTCGTCACGATATCGTTTGATTTTATTTGCTTTCAATAAATGCTGTAATTTACTTCACTGTAATGAGGAAGTAACTTAGAATATTTCGAATGCTTGCCTATTCAAAATTCGTTTTTGTCACACTTATTCTTGAATCTTGATAATAATTTGTCTCCTAAAAATGGATCAGTTTTAATCTTCCATAAAACGAGTAATTTTTTTGCATGAACTGGAAACAAAATTTCTATAGAGTAATAACCTCTGCGATAAAATCAAAACAACATAAAATTTATTGCTTAATTGCAAAAATGTTTCTATCTCGTATTTCAACACTCATTAAAAAGCAAATATGTGTGAAGCCATTGTGCTCTCATGTGTTTAGCGCACGTCTCCGCGCATTTCGCACACGAAATCAGTCAGTTTTTCAAATAAATTGTAAGAAGCAAAATTTCAAAACAAAACAAAAAAAAGCGGTAGATTTTTCTAAATTCTGTATAACGACTACAATCAGTACATGAGCATGTGATTAAAAAACGCTTTTGCTGTTCGTCTCTGAAGTGGGAGGCCTGAGATTCAAATCTTGGGCCGGTCAAATCGTACACAGTGTTGCCAACGGCTCGCCACCGCTGCGACATTACTTCGAAAGGAGCTGCGTTGCCGGGCGCAATAACACGGAGATGGGCCCCACAAACTCCTTTACACGCTTTCGGCTGAGTAGAGCGAGAAAATAAAAGAATTGCTCTTGCTTTGCAGCTGAACAAAAGACTGATTATTATTGTTTGCTTAACAAATTAACTACAATCCTTTAATGACAGCGTTTGAAAACAGTTACATTAAATGATTGCGTTTGAAAACAACCGCTGACGTTCGTCAGTTACGTAAAGCAGATAAAATGATGAAAAAGCTTGAAACATCAGTAAACGAACTTGACCCAAATTTTCATCAGTCTTGAATTAGATTGATGCGGTTTTTCTGTCAAAATCAGGTGACCTCCAAAAAAAACAAAAAAGCAATCAACTCGCCATTTACCGCAATTTTCTGCAAGCTTTCAAACCAAATCAATACAAAGCTCATCGTGCAAATACGACTTTTTAAAACCAAAATGCTCTGTTCCCCACTGCAAAATACTTCTGTGGCCCACTGGTGGGCCATGGCCCACAGGTTGAAAACCATTGAGTTGTGCTTTGTGCGACAACTGAACATTAAAAACAGAAAACGGACTGAAAAAACTTTTTCAAAACTTGACTTTCAAAAATTAACTAAAATACTAATCAATCAATGTTATTTCCGAAGCACGAAAATGTTAGCACAGCTTGCAGATTTACGTCTCTGCGCCCTTATGTCCTTGCGTCTTTATGTCCCTGCGAGCTTCTGTTCCTGCGCCCTTATGTCTGCGCAGTTATGTCCTGCGCCCTTTTGTCTGCGCCCTTATGTCGTAAATCGTGCGATGATGGATCTGATGAAAACGGTTGTGATTTATTTTCGTCTGATGCCGAAATGATAGACAACCCAGCTCTGCGATATGGCATTTGTGGTTCTATTGGGAAATACATTCGTTATTGCCACCTCAATAATATTTCTAATTAAAAAGAAAAACGATGAAATAGCTTTTCAGCATTTTATTATTTTGAATATTTCAATAGCTGATTTCATAATGGGTGTTTATTTATTGTTAATCGCTGGCTTTAGTAAGCATTTTTCCGGAACTTATGGTTCTGTAGATCGGGAATGGAGGTCTGGTTTAACATGTTATGTCATAGGAAGCTTGTCAATACTTTCCAGCAAAACATCTTGCTTTCTTATGGTGGTTTTAACAGGTTTCGGTTAATGCATATCTGCCAACCATTCAAATCACTGTCTTCTTCCTTGAAGCCCTGGAAAATATCAGTATTCAAGGCTTGGTTGCTTTCATTTTTTGTAAGTGTTTTGCCCTTGTTAAATGCAGGGTCTTCTTATTTTATGCATAGTATTTCGTTTTTAAGCAAATTTCATCGCGAGGGTGTGATAGATGTTGCTACGTTCAAGCAATTCATGTGCAATTATGCAATACTAGGAAACAAAGCAATTGAGAATAGTTATGAAAATGAAATTGAAGAAATCGAAAAATTTCCAAAAAACAACTTGCCAGACAGTGAACCAATTACAAAGTTTGGATATTTCATTTTCCAGGGAAACCAGGGTGTGCGTAGATTTTATGCTTCAAGGGGAGATCAATCGTGGGAATACGTTATTTTAATAATCACTATAAATTTTTTATGCTTTGTTTTTATTGCTGTTAGCTACCTTATCATTCACAAGCGTCCAATTTCTTCTGCAACACTGCGCAATAACAGACCGGACAAACAAGCACCGGAATTACGCAAACGAATTACACAGATCATAGCAACGGATTTTTGCTGCTGGATCCCTGTTTGCATTATGGCGTTTGTGAGACTCGAAGTTAATTTCTCCAACATAGTTTATCAAATTAGCGCTGTACTGCTGCTTCCATTCCATTCATTCGTTTAACACATTTCAATTTAACATGATCGCGGATATGGTATGAATTCTAAGGTTTGAATATTGTGTAGACAGTACAGTAATTATTGTAAAGTCGCTAGTGATTGGATTTTTATGAAAATCAGCTGAGTCAACTTTTGTGCATTTCAAGCGCTGTAGTTCTGTTTTGCCTCATTCAATGAATACTACGAGTTCATTGGCCAAGCACATGTCATTGGGCTTTAAGTTGCTCTTCTTATAGCCTCTTTGTACGCCGAAATTGTATAGTATAGTCGCATGGGTGTCATTTATAGCTTGGTCTAAACCGTTTGCAAGCAAATTAAAGGTGTTTGAGAAAGTTCACAATACCGCAATTTCAGACTCAGCTCGTTAAAAGTTGAAATTTAAAAAATGCTTTGGTATACTGTTTTTTTGTTACATACAAGAAGGCAAAAACAATTTCCTAATGAAATATGACAGAAAAAGGTCAAGTACTGTAAGATAAACCAACACTCAACAAATAATAATTGACGCATAAACTTCGATGAATTCAAATTCCATATCAACGATGAACATATACCAATTTTAAGATTGGTACTCGCCACGCTGATGTCCGTCTTCGTGAACCAAATGTAATGAAATGTATGCATCTTAAGCTTTATTCTCATGCAGTGAAACTTTGATTATGGTACTGTCCCATTAGCGACAACGTACTTAAATTTAAAAAAGCAGTTGTATCAAGACAAGCAGCATTTTTAAGTAATTGTAGGGCAGATGTTAGTCAAAAAATGGCAATGTCACTCACATATGGTAGTTAAAAGGGGTGGGGTTTTACAAATTAACGAAAAAGTACACAGTCAAATTTCACTAGTCTTGGTTTGTATATTTACTACCTAAACTATTTACGGGAAGGATAAATTAATTTTTAGGCTAGATTTGGCTTTATTATGGCAAAAATTTTTTGACATTAGTAGCCTTTTGTAGCAAGACAAAAACATGCAAAAAACACAATGCTTCACCAATGTTACTAAGGTTGGATTAAAAAATTGTACTTTGTCACAGCAAATTATTGCCAGTGGGACAGCACTATTAGAAAAGGAAAAGTTTTAGCTGAAAAACCGTAAACGGCTCTTTAAAGATATTGTAATTCAATGCATAACAACATTTGCACATTTTACAGTAAATATGAAATAACGTAAACGAATTTCGCACAGAATAAATTTAAGGCCAAGATCTAAATTATTACCAAAGAACTTAAATGAGGACTACAATAGTACTTAATAGTAGCAAATATTTCATAAAAAGCTTTCAACCAGATATCGATAAAACAAAATCACAACAGGAGCAGAAGCTGCAGGTTGATGGAACGCACAATAGGAATCGGCAGGTTACTGACTCCCAGTTCGATTCCTAAATTGCAATGCGTCGTCGTATCTTTTGAAAAGACACTAAACGCATATTTTCGTTTTAGGGTACAGCAGTCTACCGTTGGGGTTGCCCACCTAGCATAAGAGACCAGCAAACAGAGCCTAAAAAAGTGCTTTGTATTGGTGTGGTACGTCGCACGAATAAAACCTGGTTTGCAGGCCAAAATAAAAATCAGCAGGTAAACAGGATTGCGGTATAACATAAATACGAGACAATGCGGCACAAAGCAAGGTCACACTGGACTAACAACTAGCTTGCTCTCGCGATTGAACTTGTGCTAGCAAACTGAAGCGTCAGATATTTGCAAAAGGGGTCAAGCTAATATAAATTTCACACACGCTGCAAGCTGGTCTGGCGCAAGCCACACTAAACGAGCTGGTTCGGACAACCGATTCAGGTTTGTAAACTCGCTCTTTCGTCGAGCGTGAACGAAGCTTAAAGAAGGACAGCAGACTAAATCAGTGGGATTTCTAACATTATTGATATAGTATTGGACAAGATTGGTGCTGACTCCATCCTTCTGATCTTAGTGATCCAAAGATATTCTACTACTAACAAATTGTCAGTTCTCACGATTTTGTAATTCAGCAGCGTGACCAAGAGGGTAAAGATGTCATTTTTACGACGACCCTGATCGCATGATCTGGGTTCAACCCCCACCCACGTCACGTTGTTGCGTCCTTGGATAAGACGCTTTACGATATCTCTGCTTGGTGGCTTCGAACAAGCAGAATATTTAGTGGACAGAAATTCAAAGAAATCCACAGGAACATTGGATCATCGGAAACTCCTACACAGGTGCGGATTTCTCCAAGCACAAAGTAGTCAATGCAATGGAAGCGTGCGGTTCGTCCACGTCGTCAGTGACAGGAGGATAAATATGCAATACAACAACAACAATATTAAGCAACAATGGAAATTTTAGAGGACAAAGCATTTTAGTATATTGTAGCGCAATGCTAAGTACTGTCTTGAGTCATTTAACAGCGTACTAATTGATCAGTTTGAATCAAAACTACAGTGATATCAGTAAAAAAATTTAGTGTTGCCCAATGAAGTTTTGGAAATTGACAATTTGTTTGAAATAGAATACCTTCGGAACATTTGAGAAAAAAAATAAAGTTTACGCGAATACTCGCATATTCTAATAGTAATGGTATTGCATTAATTTGAGAAACCCCAATAATTTTGCCTTCTGACTCTTTTAAACAAATATCCGTCAAAACGAAAGTGGCAAAAATAGACGATGTGTTAAACAAAGAAAAACTAGTACGCTATATTTGACCAGAATCAATAAACTTAATTGACTTTTCAAGAAATTCTTGAGAAGACCATCGCTCAGCTAATTCACTGCACTCATAGAAGTTAACTTGTTTCCATCTGTGAATGTTTGAATTCCGAATTAATGACTTGCTGATTTGAATGGCCTGAAATTTAAGTCAGAATGTCTAAATGATGCATTGTTAAATTTCAATTACCAATACTTACACTAAAATCAAACCTTCATTGTACTCACGGTATTACGCTGAGGTGTGTAACAAATCGGTAGGACCCATTTCCGCGTTATTGCGCCAGGGTCTCACAGATTCTTTTGAAGAAACGTTGCAGCGATGGCAAGCCGTAGGCAACACTGTGTTCGATTTGACTGGCCCAAGATTGAACCTGAGACCTCCCGTTCCAGAGACGAAAGCATTACCGTTCGGCCAATTCGTCGGCCAAAACTACATTTTGAACGATTCGCTATTTCTCTAGAATCGATTTGTTAATTTTCACATATTATCTTCGTAAATTTCGTGAAAGTTGTCAAGTTAATGGCTGCTGATTTAAGACTACGTTTGTTTTTATTGCTGGGTATTTTGAGTTTCGCTATTCAATTCAAACATTGAACATAAAAAAGGCTTGAAAGATTGGTAAAAAGTTTGGTCTTGAAAATAACCAAAACATTTGCACAAAATAAACAAAATCAATTTATCAAAAAAGTACTTGAAGCAACAAATGCTATAAATTTCATGTAAGATCATCTTGGTTTTGAATTTCGAACTAATGGTACAACTTTTTTCTGTAGCATTCCTTTCTGTAAGTCGAGTTTTGGATTTTTTGCGTTTTAAATTTTATCTGATACTAAGAGCAAACTTCGGTATTGTATAGTAAATCCTACTTTTATGATAATTATGCCATTGTATTGGTGCTTATCATATCGTTGCGATGTCCAGAGGAATCCGAGCAAAAACCAAACGATGAATGACAATTGGCGATGATGAACTTCACAATAGTAAATTTTTCTTCAATACAAGGCATTTTTTAACTAAAAGAGCTGTAAAATTTGATGTTAAACTTTTGCACCTCGGACGACTTCTTAGCACAATTCTCTATTAAAGCTGTTGCGTTTCGTTTCAAGCTGTCGTGTGGAAAAACCTCAGTCACAAAACCGCGCAGTTTAGCTTCAGCTGCAGTTAGTTTGGCTCCGTTCAGCAGCATGTTGTTAGCCTGTAGAAAAATTTTCCAATGTATGTACTACAGCATATTGCTTTGATAAAAGTATTCATGGTCATGCCCAGGGCCTTCGAGAGGGGGTTCAGGGGGTACATTGTACCCGGGCCCGGGCCTAGAGGGGCCCGGGTTCAAGGGGCCCTGGGGAGTTCAGGTTTTCGCGTTGAGTTTTGGTATCGCACCATAATCAAACTTGCCTACAGCAGAAATATCAGTCAGCCTATTCAGTACTGGTAGTTGGTCGCTATTTTTGCTACACAGCCTTTAAGGCATCCAATAGGGGCCGATTTGATTAAAAAAAGAGGAAAATGTATCAAAAGCCATACACTTGCACCGAAATTAACGTTTTGTTACATTTCTCTGACTTGAGAGCCATAATTCTACAGTATAACAATGCACGAGGGCCCATATTTCCAGAGATCCAAAAGCATTTCAACCCCAGAGAGCGGAGTCAAAGTTGACATACTATACTACTATTATTAAGTAACTCACTCTATCTGTATAAGTTTAATAGATATTTGGGTTTGTGAAATCTATGATTGCAGATGACTTCTTAAAACTTTTATCGGTAAAATATTTGCATTTGCAGCATTAAAGTCATTATATTGTATAAAATTGCGTCAATGTCATCATACTCCACTTCACATACAGTACTTTCAATCATGTATATCACGTTTTCTGCTTGCAAATTTAAGCAAGTTTGGTGCTGGGATGTTGATCAAATGCTGTATTTTACCCTCAAGAAACATAAAAAGTGCTGAAGCTTTCGGGGATCTGCCCCGGACCCGCTGGGGGAGCTCACAGCGCTCCTCCAAACCCCCTAGCTGGATTTAAACTAATTTTATGTCTAGTCGTGTTTTTCATAGGTCCTAACTGAATGCGAATATTTTTATCGCCTCACTTTTAAATGAAGATCTACACCCATGGGACGAAAAATGATTTAACGGCATGGGGCCCGATAAGGCTTGAGGGGCCCAATAAGATTTGGGGGCCCGGTATCGACCTTCGTACCCCCTGGAAATTTTTCTCCCTGAGGCCCTGGTCATGCTTTGGGCAAGAAAGGCCGCTCTCCTTCCCATCTATCTGCTCTTGATCCGCTTTCATTAAGACTTCTAATCTCCGCCGACAAAAAGAATTTGTGTATAGCTTAAAGATTGTGCACTAATGACGCTCTCTCATTGGTCTTTTTCCAGCCAATTACGGCTCGGCATTTTCCTATAAATAGCCGCTCCTTTTCCTGCGCTCTCCATTCTGACAATTCTTCTTGACAAGTGTCACACGAAAAACTGCTTCGAAGACATGAACATTTTAATCAAAGCAATTCTCAGGTTCTGTTCCACCAACCAAATTTTTAACTACAGTATATGTTCGTATAGCCACCTGTGGTAGTGTTTCATTCAAACATCATCTTATGTGAACTTCTGAATTTCTCCTTCTTTTCAAAGCATCGTTAAAAAGTTTGTCAATGTTTTTATTCACACCATTAACCAATAACATCACACGACCTCTTTTCCCTAACAATCATACAGTATTCATTCCAAACAAAAAAAAAAAAAAACATACCGTTACTGGTCCAAGAATTTCTGGTAATAGCAAAGAAGAGCAGCATTCTGGAGTTTGGCCCATTTCAACATACGGAGTCCAAAAGTATGCTTTATCTGAGCAATACACAATATCAAACAACGATAGCATTGCACAGCCCAAGTTAATAGCGGGACCTTGAACCACCGCTATGAGAAGGCGTTGAAATTCGATCAACTTGTCAACGAAATTCCTGCAAAAGGTAAACAGTGTGAGTTATTAAACTTAAGAGACAGAATAACAGTCTTACAGAGAGATGCTCCAGAGACGAACGCGTCACCGCTCAACCAACTGAGGGTCAAATCGAGCAGAGTTGCTAACGGCCCGCCAAAACTGCGACATTACTTCTACAGGAGCTGTGTGTCCCGGGCGCAATGACGGAAAGAAGGGCCCTGCAAATTCGTCATACACTTCGGCGTAATACAGAGAGCATAATGAAAGATTAGAGTTGACAGAGAGCTGCAATAAAGCCTATAGCAGTAGTTTATAAAAACAATTCTTCATTGCTTCTTGTCAACGTGGTTTACTATATTTTTGGCTTTTAACTGCGCTATTAATATAAATTTTGTTGATTCAAATCTGTCAAATGGGAATCAGCAAAAAGCGCTAAGTAGCAATTTGGAAGACAAATACTTATAACTCATGCACTTCTGGCAACAAAAGCTTGAAATTTATTATCAAATCACTACATAATGCATAAAATATTTCCAATCCAAATTACTGCGGAGTAAGAGATTTCCGAACTTACCAAACTTTTTAAAAATATTTTTGAAAAATTTTATGCAGCAAACACAAGTTTGGCAATTTGGATGAAACCAAAAAAATTATTTAATTTCATTTCGTTTAGTGCTCGATTGAACACCTGTAGATGAAATATATATGATGAAACGTTTTTAAAGATGTTGATCGAAAATTTCGGTTTATGTTCTATATATTTTTGTTTGATTTTATTGAAGATCTCAAACGCAAAATCAATGGGGTACCTAAAGTTAGGGCAATCGTATTAGATCACATTGGCGTTGACTGCATTCTCCTTGACCCAGCCATTCGCGAGATATTCTACTTCAAACACCACGCAGGTGCTTCCCTACTTAAAATTTTTCTTGGCAACCCTGACTTTCAATGTAGTAGCTTAGTCATAGAGGCTTTTATTAACCTACATAGGTTAAAAGATCTCTGTGGCTTAGCATAATCGAGACGTTGCATTAGGATAAAACTAAGATGGCGTCGCCGATAGTATCAACATCAGGGATGCCAATAAAAATTATGAATAGGAAAGACCCTACGTCGTGTTTGAAGTAGAATATCTTCGGAACGATTGGGTTAAGAAGGATGGAGTCAACGCCAATCTAATCTAATACGAACGCGTACTGCCCAGCCCTCTTTTGAGCTAAGTTTTCCGTCTGAAAAATGTAGCTCAAGCCTGCGATAGTTTCGATTTGTCTTTCCACATGGAATACCAAGAAACTTAACAAAAAAATGAAATGAATTTGTTAAAATTTTTTGCACATAGCAAAGCTGATATTCACTGTATGTTGTCCAAAGTGGCTTGATGATTGGCTTAAAACCAAGAGCGTAATTGGTGCAGTCTTGTTACTTATGGAGTTATCGTTACACTTCGTAAGCAAATCTATTTTTCAGAAGTTACATAGCAGATTTGGAACTAAAACTTTTTTCACAACTGTAAGGTAGTACTTCCTCACATATCTGCTTTTCCTTTAGGCTAGTGTTTCATCAGCATCTGAATTCGCACATAGCCTAACCTGGCAGCCCACCCGAACCTTCAAACCACACACGAGGGCAATTTCTGCACTTGCCATCGTATCCTCTTCTCAGATTACTCTGATCAAAGTCTGACAACAAGGTCACCAGAAAGAGGATTCTCGACCAGTATCACACTGGCACTCCACTTAGCTCAACCGCATTGCGCTAGCATCACTAAGCATGGACACCATATATGACATCACATTAGCAATTTAGCACAATAGTACGCTATATGCATATTTCGAACTGGTTTGTTATCATCAGGCGTACATACCTGTGTAAATGCCTATTAGAAATTCTGAACCCCAAAAGCCAAAATTAACCTACTTGTCGGTAACCGGTAAAGCAAATTGCTATATACAACGTCAGTCAACTCCCATACGAATAAATTTTCATGTACTCGTGTGTGCTTTGAAAATTCAGAAGTTACATAATGGGAAAGCAGATATGTGAGCAGGGGTTCGGATCTTTGTTGAGCATTGGGGGGGATAATTTGCAATTTTACCTCAGTTTTGCCCTATTTTCAACATTGGGGGGGATGAACCTCGACCACGATTTTGTTCAGGTGAGCAAATTAAATGAAGACCAAAAAAGAATACGTCTTCACCAAAAAATGGAACAATTTTTTTCCCCGAATTCAGGTGAAGACCAAAAAAAAAGTCTTCACCAAAAATGGTAAACACTTTTTCCCCAAATTCAGGTGAAGACCAAAAAAAAGGTTTTAACCAAACATGGAACTCTTTTTTCCCCGAATTCAAGTGGACTCCTACCCTCAGATGCACACCAGAGT
Source organism: Trididemnum nubilum (assembly GCA_963965965.1). Taxonomy (NCBI): domain Eukaryota; kingdom Metazoa; phylum Chordata; class Ascidiacea; order Aplousobranchia; family Didemnidae; genus Trididemnum; species Trididemnum nubilum. The sequence goes on from OZ014479.1 coordinate 14,217,231, forward strand.
CAAATTATTGGAGGGATGCAAGATGTAGACCATACTCAAACTATTGGGGGGGAAACAGTCAAATTATTGGGGGGGATATATCCCCCCCATCCCCCCCGGGTTTCGGCACCCCTGTATGTGAGGAAGTGCTACCTTGCAGTTGCGAAAAAAGTTTTAGTTCCAAATCTGCTATGGAACTTCTAAATTTTCAAAGCACACACGAGTACATGAAAATTTATTTGTATGGGCGTTGACTGGCGTTGTATTTAGCAATTTGCTTTACCGGTTATCGATAAGTAGGTTAATTTTGGCTTTTGGGGTTCAGAATTTCTAATAGGCATTTACACAGGTATGTACGCCTGATGATAACAAACCAGTTCGAAATATGCATATAGCGTACTATTGTGGTAAATTGCTAATGTGATGTCATATATGGTGTCCATGCTTAGTGATGCTAGCGCAATGCGGTTGAGCTAAGTGGAGTGCCAGTGTGATACTGGTCGAGAATCCTCTTTCTGGTGACCTTGTTGTCAGACTTTGATCAGAGTAATCTGCGAAGAGGATACGATGGCAAGTGCAGAAATTGCCCTCGTGTGTGGTTTGAAGGTTCGGGTGGGCTGCCAGGTTAGGCTATGTGTGAATTCAGATGCTGATGAAACACTAGCCTAATGGGAAAGCAGATATGTGAGGAAGTACTACCTTACAGTTGTGAAAAAATCTATTTTTTCTAATTAAATCAAATCAAAATCAAATCTTTTATTACACTCGCTGTAATACGCCAAAGCGTGTAACGAGTTTGCGAGGCCCATCTCCGCGTCATTGCGCCCTGACAACACAGCTTCTTTCAAAATGTCGCAGCGGTGGCGAATCGTTGGCAACACTGTGTTCGATTTGACCGGACCGAAATTTGAACCTGAGACCTCCCGCTCCAGAGGCGAATGCGTAACCGCTCGACCAACTGGCCGGTATATCTATTTTTTTTCTAATTTTTTTAATATGCGTACATGATGGCCCGTCAATTTTATAGTCTACTAGTTGGCTATTTCCATCTTTTATTTTTGGTTGTTGCAAGCTGCTAATATGTGGCACAGCAATCATTTGAGGGTTGATAAGCTAAAACCTAGTTAGCCAAACTGAAGAGATGTGTCACTCGTTGAAACAGAAGCTTAACCAGACAGCTATTTTGTGGGCTGACTACCATGATAGACATGTGGTGTTGTATCTGATGGAGTGATTCATTTATTTTTCGACAAAATTTTTCGTTACTTTAGAAGTTACTGGCTTACCTAAGTGATTCAGCTAAACGCTTAGCAGTGTCTGAAACATTTTTTGACGAGGTAAGACTTTCTACTAAAAAATGAACATCCATTCCAGAGCAGAATGTGCTTCCGACAGTGTTCACCACAACCACAGAGCATTTGCTTGCAACCACGGCGTCCAATGCATTCGAAAGTTCTTTCAAAAACTAAAAACCCAAGTAGTTATAAAACTATGATTGAGAAAATTCAAATTTTTCGATAGTTAAATTTCAAGTTGTATATTGCGCACCATTGACCTTAAACTTATCGAAAATTAATGGGTGGAGTCAAATTTAACACTCAATCCAATTTTCCGCGAATAGTCCTAAAAGGGGCGATAACTGTAGTCAAATGCTTTTGCTTTAGGCTATTATAACAGAAAAAATTGATCCTCAGAAAATATCAGTTTTCTTTTCTCTTACGGTTCTGTTTTCAAGATATTGCATTAAGCTTTAAAATCAAACATTTCTCCCTCATTTCAGTGTTACCAAAGTTTCAGATTGGTAGTGAAAATGTTAGTTTTTGGTTAATCTTTAAAATTTTGCATTTGAAATAACAGCTTCAGTACATCATTTTATTTTGGTAATAATGCTATCATCAAAACGTAGTAGATAGTTAAGAGAATAAAATTTTTAACTTTTGAGATCAGACAGACATAATTTTGTTCACAATCCCTTGCAAATACATATTTCTGTGGTAACTACAGTATACTAACTAATCAATCTGCTTTTTGATTACGTTATGTAGAAGTTCTTTTCTAATCATCCCGTAAGGATGAAACTGAATGTTAAGGGTTTCTACATTTGATTGTGAATAAATGTTACAAACTTACAACTAAGGTTTCAGTAATAATTTTATTTCAATTGTCAACACTATCGTGTACGAGTAAAGAAAAAAAACTAACTCTAATATCTCAATTACGGTATATTGCAAAAAGTTAAATGTTATGGAAAAACTTTTCAGATAATCGTGAACATTTTTTACACGAGGTCGATAAAAACAGGGGTCACTGTAGTTATCACGTCATTAACATTCTAGAGTCAAAAAGTGCTTATTAATGTACTATCACTACCAGTTATTCTCATCTGCAACTTACCCGTGACGTTAGTGCGTTCTTCCTAGTTGTGTTCGCAAAGATAATTTCAACATAATTTTGTCTCCATTGGAGCAAAACAAGACGCTCTTGGAAGACTCGTCCTTTCCGTAGAGTTGATTTGCGATTGGCAGTGGTAACGCTTTGCTCGTTGCCTGACGGTGCTTGAAAATTCAAAGGCTCCTTCGGTATAATCCTATTGTACGCTGCTGCTGCTCTGTACACATAATCATGGTCGTCGTAAGAAGTGGTTTTCTTAGGGCTTCTTAAACTCAGCCACTGCTTGACATTTGTGGTGTTTTTGGTGATAGTGAAAACTTTTTGCGATGCCCGAGAAGAATTCAAAGATCGAGTTGATGACGTGTTTGCAGATTCATTGCCAGACCGCTGGTCAACTGACGAGTTCGATATCCTCACAAAACTGGCAGCGTCCTACATCGTACAAAATATTAGTGAATACAAAATGCATACTGTAGTGTAACAATGCGGTTTCTATAACAGTATCATTAAAGGCAACATCTTCATTCTTCAAGGGCATATTTGAAAAAAGGTGAATGTTTCTGAAGCGAAGGCTTTTTCATCGATCTTTAACATTTTCGCAAAGTTCGCTATTGACTCTATATCTACTACTTTCTAAGCTCACAACAGATATCAAAAAAACTTCTGTAATTGTAACCATGATGACCCGAGAAACAACAACGGAACAAAATAACCCTAAAAAGTTGACAAGAGTACCAAGTGGGCTAATGGACAAGGATAAAAAAAAGTTTCGTAAGTCTGTTTTAACTAACCTGTGCTAAAAATTATTCCTGAAAAATTCGCAAATCAAAAAAAACAGCTGCAAACAACGCTTTTAGTAAGATCAAGAAAAACTGTATTAAAAATCATCTTGAGCGTTGAAATTGACTGAAGGCAAAACCAATGGGGTGTCTAAACTTACAGCAATAATGTCAGATTGGATTAGCCTCTACCTGACCCAGCTGTTCCACGAATATTCTACTTTAAGCATGGCGCAAGGGCCTCTTTAATCAAAATTTTTATTCGCAACCCTGACGTTCATAACATCCGCGACGCCATCTTAGTTTCATCCTAAGCCACAGACGCCTTTTAACCTATAGTATATGTCTCTTTGGGCTAAGCTACTACATTGAAACGCCAGAGTTGCCAATAAAACAATTACTACGAACACCCCAACATCGTGTTTGAAATAGAAAATCTATGGAACGGCTGGGTCAAGATGGATTTAGTCAACATTAATCTAATATAATTGTCCTAACTTTAGATACCCTCCATTGATTTTGCCTCCATTATTCTTTTAAAATATAAAAGTCCCACTTGTATTTATTAAATCAATTTTAACACTTCCTTACTGAAGTTTTATTGCAGCAAAAGATATTCAACAAACATAAAAAGATATCTCTCTAAAACGTTATTGGAAACCCTTGAGTTTGTCTTCTCAGTCTGAATTTCCAGAAAAAGGGAAAGGTTTATCGAAGTTGGTTTGATCACTAGAAGTTACTGGAAGGATAAATTTCAAGCATTATTTTTCAGTGTCTTTTTTTCCTTGGAAAGTCAGACTGAGGGAACAAACTTTGGGTTTTCAAAAACCTTTAGAGGGATATCTCTGCATTTCTTGAATATTTTTGCAACTGCAGCCCTACAATGAGAGAAAATTCTAAAAATCATATTTTGATTTTAGCTATTGTAAACTAACGAAATTGGCTAGATACTTCACTCCCTTAAAAATCGCGCATTCGTCATCAGGCATAGTATGAAATGGAAGAAAACTTTTCCATATTCCATACTGGCAATTTTCTTCCATTCCATACCAAAAATCTTCCAATCCATATTCCATTTAATACTTCTATACAGTGCCGTCGCTATGGGGGGGGGGGGCAGGGGGGTCGTGCCCTTGTGTCCCCTCATTTTGGTTTACTTAAAATACTGTTTTTGGAACATCATGTAACGGCAAGACAACAGACAATCTTAAAAGAAGGAATAATTATGTTCAAACATAATTCTCGTTTGACGTGTTCTAGATTCTATGCGAAATTGCTGGCTACCAGCTGCTGTAGGCATCTGAGGCAATAATCCATCTTATTGACATGCCTTTACGGATGTGTCGCGGAAAAGAGATGTAAGACTGCAGAATCGTTACCGGTAGTTCGTTAGTGATTATGACATGAAGCAAAACGTGAAAACATTTCTTTCAAAGACCAGCTGTTTTGATTTCTAAAACACACTCAAGATTTTGAGATCGCAGTCAGTGGCGCAAGCTGGGTGAAGGGGCTTAAGCCTCCTTAGCCAAGTCACTTTTAGAAAATTCGACTTCAACAGACTAGCGTTTAAATGTATTTTAGACTTGACCTGAAGTAAGGTGGGGTTGAAGGGGCTAAACATATTAATTCTTTGAAATGACTGTTGAATTTTATCAATTTTATTATTCAATGGCTTCAAAAAGTGCGATATGTGAGTAAAATGGCGTTAAAATTGTTATTTTTTTGCTGCAAAATCACAAAAATTACCCAGCTCCTAGGGGCTCCGCCTCCAGACCCCCCGTCCACAGTCACTATATATTTAGTGACTAGGCCGCGTTTGTGACACGCTTGAGTTGCATCAGTTTCTTTGGCACGGGGCCTAAATCAGACCATTTTTGTGCAAAAAAATTTGCTTTTGGTTTACCCCTCTTAGCAAAATTCTGGTTGCGTGCCTTGTAGCTTTCACCGCTGTAGATAGATTTTTCAGGCGATTATGGACCACAGACGAAACAAGCTGTATAAGAAACGCTTCCGGCCCTATATTTTTTCTAGACATGATTACAAAATTTTTTAAATTGCGCATAATTTGTAACTTTACAAGATCTGAGAATCAGTTTTTATATGCATAAGTTCAGTTTATTTTAGTGCCCACCCACTTTTGGCTAGTGCCCCCTTACTTCGTTTGCTCTGGCGACGGCACTGCTTCTATACCAAAAATTTTTTTTCGAATGGAGATAATGGAAGACTGCTTAAGAATAAGAAACAGTAACTACGCAACAGTTCCAGGAAATTTTGTTTGTATAGCCTGAGAAGCGTTTCAAAGATTTAATTGTGCGGTCAAACTTACCACCAGTCTAAGCTTCTATACGTATAATTACAATGCCGAAATATGATTGAAAAACTTATCGAAAGTTAAGAATTGAAACAAAATTAAAATTTTTCTCTTCAGTATACACCGGTTTCCTAAACCACTGTTCTTCAAATGCACTATTAAACATTAAAATAAAAGCTATCACAGCAAACCCATAGCTATATCATAGTTGTGAGTTGCTTTTGTTTTTTTTTGTTTTTTTGCGGTTTGGCTCTTTTTGTTCCATTTTGGAGCACCATCACAATAAGCTACCATAAAAATATTAACCATGTACGTAATTTTAATCAGCAGACGATAGACTAACAGATATCGCGTATGCAGTGCACACTGCACAGGGTTTAATGATTACAACTTTGCATTCACACCAACTATAAAATTTCCATTCCATTCTGGCATCTTCCATATTCCATACTAAAATTTCCGTTCGATTTCATTTTCCATTCCATACCGTGCCCTGTTCGTCACCACTATCAAACACTCACAGGCGTGCAACCACAATTTTGTAAGTGGACGAGACTTGAACTCATGACTTTGCAAGTGGACGAGACTTGAACTCATGAAGCAAATACATTTTTCTTTCAAAAATGTATCCAGCAACTAGCCACTGACATATTGAGCAAAAAGAAGCATTTGAAGTTCATCGGTCAGACAGAATCTCTTCTAGTCGATTTTTGATTTTTCGAAAAAAGCTATTTCCACAAAATTCAGGAGAAATTTCGCTCGTCTTACAGCCATTTCAAAGAAAATTTATATTTGAGAGCCATTTGAAAGAATTAAATAGTAAACTCCAGCAAATTTCCCACCATTTTAGTAATAGTCAGATCCAAAATACGTTTAAAAGACTGCAAATTTAGATTACATTTATTTAGATAACTGGTCTTAAGTACCCTTAACCTCGCCAGTCACCACCCATCCGGTTGCGCCACTACTCGAATATATTTGGCACATTTATAGGGCTTTCTATTCAAAATGCAAGTTAAGACAGATTACTGGTAAAAAAAGCGACCGCTACTTTTCTTCCGCAAAAATTTCAACTCCTAATAAAAAGACGCTATAGGGTATTACCTATTTACCTGTTTTATTGATGCATTGCGTCGAGGACTTAGCTTTAACGAAATAAATTTGGAAGGACGTTTCCGTATTCCAACAGACAAACTTCGGAGGCCAGTCTTTTCGGATAATCTTTCTGCAATTAAGTTATTTATTTTAAACAACATTACAACAAAAATATCAATAACAGCAGTGCTAACCTGTTCTCGCTAAGTGGCTTCTTCTAAACCTGGATGGCCTGTTTCTTGTTTCTATGCTGGAAGAACTACTTGAATGGCGAATGGTTCTATTGAACGTACGACTGTAAACGTCTTTTGATGGCGGCGGTTTTCTTGTTCGTTCACTCAATCGCTTTGGTAGTTCTGTGCAATACGGCCCGAATTAAAACGAGTTAAGAGCGGAGTGGGAAAATTACTTTCAAAAAGTGTCTAAGTTTTGGCTTGGCAAAACCAATCTCTTACCTACTTTCGTTTTTAAAAAATAACTAGTTACAGTTACTCCCAGGGATGTGAAAGCGGCAATTTTTGAATCGCTTCCGCCCTAGGCGCTTCCACCACTTGATGACGTAATTTTTACTTAATATGTTCTGATCAGAAAATTTTTTTGGCAAACATTTTTTCCAGATAAGTCAAAATAAAACAGCTTTGTTACCATAATCTTAAAAACATCATGCAGAACCAAATTATATAATTGTATTCAGTGGTTTGTCATCGCAAGGATCTGCGCATGGGCGTAGTCAAGAATTCGGATTTGGATCGGCCCTGAAGCGAAAATTCCAATTAATCACATGGTCGTTATGTTTCAGCTGATACGAATTTTTCTGAACGTTCACTCAGAAGTTTAAAATAATGAGCGATTATTTGCTTTAGGGGCTGGGGAAGGATTTTCAAGGGCTCGGGATAATAACTTATTTCAACTCGATCTGCGCTGTTAAGCGGAAATCTTCTCTTGGTTATAATTAGTTTTTTTTTTTTATAACTCGCTTGTGCTTGTAGTTGGCTCCGAAATTTTGCTAGCAACGTGCATTTTTAAGAAAACAAGAAAAACAAACATTGCAACAGTTATGCAGTTATACGCAGCACCATCTAGGAATTATTGTTGTCGCAACCGGTACTTAGCAATAATTTAAATTAAGACAAACATTATAACATGTTTAAAAGTCATACAATATTAATCTTTGCTTGAGAAATATTATGATGCTCTTCCCTGTTTACTTTTTAAGAATTTTCCGCAGAGAAAGCAAATACAAAGCCGGAACTGGAAACTTCGTTTATGTTGATGAATGCTGTTTTATATGAGTATGGCCCCAGACTTTGTTTATACCAGTATGACAACAAAAAATGGGCAAAGTCTCATTTAAACGTATTTTTGAGAAAACCTTCAAAGTTTAGGACTAAAGTAGAGAATTTTTGCACACATAATTTAAAAAATGAGTTGGTTAGCTACATGGTTCATCTTAGAGTTGATAGGGTGGATCTAAGCGAACCACAAGCCTTTAAAAATGTTTCCTTGCAAATGATAATCGATCAAACATTCATTTTTCGTCGTATATATTTTAAATAATTGCACCACATTCAAGTTTTGAAGTTCGATATGATTAGTCAAAGCGGAAGCGATACCCTTTTACCGCTTCCAGCTTCCACGAAACTTTGCCGCTTCCAACGCATCCGCTTTCACATCCCTGGTTACTACCTACTTTTGTATTCATAAACGAGCTCAGTACAACGCCGTAACGAAGCCAGGTGCTACATGACCTGGCGAAGCGTTGGCAAAACCCTACAAATCAGCACCAGTTGTGAAAAATTATTTCTAAAAAATCACCATTGTATTTTCTAATTATGTCTTTGCATCCGGCCAAATTGGAAGCAGGTTCCCAACTGTCGTGTTTGCTAGAATAACCTTTCCAACGAACCAAGTATTCATTTTCTTTTCCCTGAACTCTTTTGCCAATTATTTTTTCTACCTAAAGCAACAGTTATGGCTTCAATAAACAGCTTAATAATAGTCATAAACAATCAGCTAAAAGGAGCTTTGGGCAACTTAGGGTTGAATCGCTTTCGTGGAAAAGCATAAGAACGAATCGTAGTCAACCGTGCTTTATCGTCAAAAATAGTTGAAAAATTTTATTTTTTTACGGTATGTTTTACTCCCTTTCATTTTTTCTTATTTTTAATTTTTCTAGCTTTGACAACGTGTGACGGAGCCAGGTAACTAACTACTCAGCGAATGCGTCTATGGCTGCTAGTACGTTGGTAAGGTGGTACCAAAATTTCTGTCAAAAAAAAACAAAATATGCTCGTACGTAGTAGCATAGTTTATTTTTGTTTAAAAACGAAACAATGAACAAACAAAAAAGCATTGTTACCAAAGAGCATCAAATACGCTTACTATTTTACGACCAGTGTTACTGTAGTCTGGCCAAATAGACACATCCAACAAACTATGAAGGAGGGGGGATCGAAAACATCTTTCATGTTTCATCCCCAAACCTTTTTGACGTGTTTGAAAGTTTGACGAATAGAATGGTGTTTGTATGCCAGGGAGTTACATATACTGTATATATGAAATCTGTTTTAATAATGCCACTTTTTATCTTTCAAAGCAATTTCTACACACTTTAGCCCACTGTATATACCCTTCACCTATCCTACGCAAAAGTCTCATCAGAAGCTAATGGATTCTTGGTAAAGAGATACTGTTCGAATTCGTTTTATTGAAGAAATAAGAACAACTTGAGGTAATAGAAAAGTGCCCCAAACCTTTTTTCACAATTTTCTTTATTTGCGAGAATACAATTTAATCTGTCTGACTCCGTACCGTTGGCAAGCCCTATATTTCGCAATTTTGTCACATCACAAAAAGCAGATTTTGAAAATATCTCGCTGACTAGGAAACAGGATGTTCGATGAGGAAGGTATAATTGCTTAAGATTCTGCTTTAGCCCGAGATTCCCGTTCAAACTAAATTTATCAGTGGCATTATACGAGTGATATACTCTATTGTATCAAAGTTAGACTAGTTTTGGTAATGTTTTTAGCCTTTGAATGATAGAAAATTTGAAGCCAAAAACGATCATACTGCAGATAAGTACTGGTAGCCTAGGCCTTCATCAGGTACTAGTAGCAGTAGCCAAGTTTTCAGAATTCGTTAGGCTAATCACTGTTACCAGTAGGTAATCGCATTTCTTAGTATGCGAAAAATTTTGCAAAATCTGCTTAATTTGCATAGGCGTCGTCGCAGGGGGGCATCTTCCCCAACTGAAATGCCACCAACGATAGAAATGATTACAGCAAATCCTATGGTTGCCTCAGTTTCAGTTTTTTTCGCATTTTCGCGTACAACAGTAATTAACAATATTGATATGGACAACCAGGGGGCCCGAGCCCCCTCAATTCAAAATTTTACCAACCAATTTAAATGATTAAATGTATTACCTGGGATACATTTAGAGCTTTTGTTCTAAAACTTGCAACCTCAGGCACTCATCCAACTTTTTTATGAACACAATGCAATAACATGACAGATAACCATCAATTGTCCCAACTTAAAATACCGGTAGCAATCCAACTACACTTCACCAGTTTTTACACGACAAACTACTTTTGAAAAAGAATGTAAGCAAAGAAAAACGCCCATTGAACAAATTATTGAATTTGAATTGAGGGGGCATGGGTACCCAAGTCGTACATGTTCCACTATAACTGGTTACTTCTATGACAAAACAAAAATCTCCCAGTCAAATCTTCCAGTGAATTTTTATTTACAGCTAAAAATATTGCAGGAGGCATTGTATCTTAAAATTGCTTCCCTCATCTAGGCCGCTTACAAAATTTAACCACAAAATGCAACATTTTAAACGTGATTTGGACTTGACCTGAAAGTAAAAAGAGGACTAAACGAGATGTTCATTTTCCCAGAGGAAAATACTTTGGAACTTTTGCCAGTTCCTTTTCACCAATTTACCATATTCTCCTCTTCATATTTTGAAGGTTAACGATATTTCTGTAAAACTCAATCGCATGCAATGCAAACAAAGTGATTTTGTCTGATGAAAAAAAATGCTGATTTCAAATCATTTGTGCTTCGGGTAAAACGGATGTCCGATTATGTATTTGAACCCAGCTTTGTTCAATTACGACAATTTCAAACACTGGCGCGTTTAACCATTATGCCAGCACCGCACATGAACTCAGTTGACTAAAATCAATTCTATAATTTAGCTTCCAAAAAGTGATTTGGGGGTTCCGAGTGGTTGGTACCTCCAAACCATGTCAAAATATTTGTCGTTTAAATATGTTGATAGAAAAAAAAAAAACTAGCGCGCTAGCTTAAGCTGTTATAAAAATTGATTTTTTGGAAGTCTTCACAGAGAATGAAACCTGATACCCTCTGATCAAATCTAGTGTCAAAACAAAAAAATATTAAAAGCGATTTTGTCCTAATAGAAAAAATTTAAATTGCTAGATCCAATATAATCTTGGTTTGATCAAAGCAATGGCCAACTAGAGAATTGAACCCATGTATAGTCACTCACTTGGGGTTCAAGCACTGACGCCTTTAACCTTTAGGCCACGGCAGCACACGCACATGGTTGACTAAAATCACTTAATGGACTTTGCTATCACAAGTTTTGGGTGCATCTGCCAGGGGCACCCGCAGGGGGGGCAAGGGAGGCACTTGCTCCCCCCCCCTAGAAATTCAGATGTTAAGTATTTTTTATGTTCAAATTTGCAAAATAAGTCTAAATTTATCTATCTAAACTAAAAAAAAAAAACCCTTTGTTAGCTGTTTTATCTTGTTTGCTTTGGTGCAGAAGGCGAGGGCAGGAGGAACAGGGTAGCCCATTTTACGTGAATTATCATACTGCATTTTCTTAAAAGCGAGCGTAAGCAATACTCTAAGACTAAGCATTAAGGTGTTTGATTAAATAATCAATATCAAACGTAGCATCTTAATTGAGCCCTTATCAGGATCTAAATACACTACAGCATTTAATATTTCAAATTTACGCTGTGCTAAAATAAACACTAAAATATTAATTACTCCGCCATTAAATTAATTTTGCTCAGAAACCTGAATCAAAACTAAAGTTGAATCAAAAGCGTAACCAGGGGTGCTTTCCCCTTTGCAGTGGCTTGTAGATCAAAGAGAACGATAAGCAAAATGGTAAAATTTTTGCCCTTCTGAGGCAGTCTTTTGCAGTAATATAGCCTCTAAAGTGGTCCAAAGCCACTTTTAAAATATTTATTATTCTTATTACTTTTTTGTTGGGGGGGGGATAATTTATTTGTTAAAAATAAAGCTTACAAATTAATTGATAAAACCCCAAAACATGGCTAAAACTAAGCGGTCAAAATTGATCGCTAAATGCAAAATGCTCGACGCAAGCTTCATAAAAAAAGAGTATGGGGGGGCTACTCAGCGTTTAATTTCAACGAGTTTTGGACTTGACCTATATGAGCAACGTGGGGGTTTGAAGGGACTGAGCTATTTAATTCTTTTAAATGCCTTTCAAATTGTATCAATTTAGTTTTTTAATGGCTCTAAAAAGATGCGAAGTTTTATTCGAATAGCGTTAAAATGGCATTTTTTTTCTAAAATATCACAAAAATTGCCCAGCAGCTAGGGTGTTGACCCAAGACCCAGGTCTGTGATATGCTTTAGTTGCACCTGTTTGCTCGGCACGCTGCCCAATTGAAGGATTTTGCAAAAAATTTCAATCTTTAGGTTATTCAAGCCGCTTCACCCCCCTTAACAAAATTCAGGTTGCAGTCAGTGGAGCAACCAAGGAGGCTAAGGGAGCTTAGCCTCCCTTTTCCGAGTCACTTGGAAAACTTAACTCACATACAGTAGCGTAAGGGTTCGGAAGGGGGGCTATAGCTCCCCCATTGGCCAGTCGACCAAAATGCAGATTAAGGAAAATAACACGTTTTAGCACTTCTGAGACTGTTTTTAGCACTGGAATGGACTAAAAAGTGATTTGAAGCATCTTTTGAAGCATATATTCAGGGGGGCTAATTTGACAAAAATAAAACTCACAAATCAATGAAAACAAAAAATGCCCAAAAATAAGCAATGAGATTTGATCGCTAGTGTAAATGTGATGAACATAGGTTCATCAACAAATAAAAACTCAGCAATAGGGAGAGTGGGAGGGCTATTCAGCATTAGTTAATTACCAATCACTTCTATCAAACATCTTTCTATTAGCCCCCTCCCTCAATTATTTTTCTCCATATAATATAGACGAAATGGATTACTCCGTGTGCGTTTTATTAAGCTATAGGATTTTGTGATTTACCAGCTTGTAAGCAAGAGAACAACAATTCTACCATTAGCCACCTCCCACATAGCCCATTCACGCAACCAGTTCAATCATGCTTGCACTGCCAATTTCTATGCCACATTTTAAAAGCAATTTTTCATCAAAAATTTACTTTTTATCAAAATAGCCCTAAAATCAAGTTATTTTTGCAAAAAAATGCAAAATTTTTGAGCGCTTGGGGCTCCACCCACAGACCACCGTTCCATCGGCGGCTGAAGGCTTTGCCCCCATATTCCCAGCCTCCAGCGGCTTAGGCCTTTGCTCCCAGACCTCCAATGGTCTCCCGCAGCTGGGGTCTCTGCTCCCAGACCCCCAAACAGACCCCATTGTGAGTTTCTGGCTACGCGCCTGCTCACATATGCGAATGTTAAAACGTGGTTTGAATTTGATCTACAAACAAAGAGGGCTGAAAGGGCTGGGCAATTTAAGAATTTCAAGTAGATTTTATTCTAAGCAGCTTTGTTCTTTCCAATGGCCTTAAAAAAAACGTTCGAAATGTGATCTAAATGACGTTAAAGTGGTTATTTTTATAAAAAAATTGCGAAAATCGCTCTGCGACTGGGGGCTTTTTCCAAGACCCCCGTCCATAACACACTTGAATTGCATCAGTTTGCTCAACATGCCGCCCAAATTACAACATCTTTTGAGCAGGATCATTTTAACTATTGGTTCAAATCCCTTAGCAAAATCTTGGGAGCAGCTGTAAGGTTTTATTCCATCCAGTAGATAATGGATACTTCGCTTGCCCCCCCTGAAAAAATTTCTGCGGGCGCCTCTGGCATCTGCCCCAAACCACGCAACGTAGCGCCTCCAAAAACGCAGAGGCTCAACTTTACATATAGACTTATCATCAGTCAAAATTTCAAGTTCCTAGCTTTGGTGGTTTCGGAGTTTTTGTGTCGATAAAAAAAAGTTCTTAAATAAGCAAATAAAGAAAAAAAAAGTGTCGGAATCGTCATAATTTAAATGTGGGAGCTAAAACTGCATGCCCAGGCGCTTCCAAATTCGAAACTTTTATTCTCCTTCTTCGATTAGTTTTCGAGCTAGAGCTGTTAAAACCCCCAATTGGCATTTCAGTTTTTGGCTTAGAAACCTGTATCACGCGACCGATTGCTCCCAAAATTTTCACTGACAATGACGCATCTGTGCCCCATCTAAGATCTAAATTTCAAGTTCCTAACTTTAGCCGTTTTAAAATTATAGCGTTTTTGACCTCTGTTGTCGAATTCGTAATTTTTCTCGGAAAAAAATATAGGGACTTCCGAAGCCAAGCGACGCGGAAATCCCAATAATTCAATTTTTTTCATTAGCTTTCAAATGGCACTAAAAACGTGCAAAATGTGATCAAAGTAGCATTAAATAGCTATTTTTTCCACAAAATTACAAAAAATCGCCCAGTGGCTCCGGGGGTTCGCTGCCAGAGCCCATCTGTGATACTTTACGTAAAAGTCCTCCCATCCAGCAAAATCGTGGTTACCTGCCAACACGCAGGCCCTGGTTTCTGATTTTCCATTCTACGGTATCTTTGTTCCATGAAAAGTCCCTTTTTTGAAAATTTTTGATGACGTCAGTGCATGTGATTTACGGTTTAGGCCCCTCAATCAAAAATTTTGGCTAGCCTATGGTCTTTTGTGATGTCACAAAATTTAATTTAATCACAAAAATAGATTTAATCCGTTTGATTCCGCTTTACTAAAAGCTTTGCATTTCGAATTTTCGTGATGTAGCAATATGTTTTTGCAAAACAAGGATTTTGTTTTCGTTAGCTATTCCAACTTAAGCTATATTGATTCGTGACATGATACAGTCTCAAAGATAGACTAGTTTTTGCGAATATCATTAAGCTATGCCAATTCTTACTTTGTACAAAAAAATAAATACGCTTAATTCTTATTTTGTAAAAAAAAAACATGCTGCAACATATTCTGTTTCATTTGTCTTGGGTTTGAAAATGTAGACAAGTATCACGTGAACAAAAAATGCAAAAATTATTACTATCGAATCAACTGCTCAACAGTGCATCCCAAAACACTTCTAGGTACGGTGCAACTGTGGAATTCAAGCAAATCCTTCGATCCACTTAAACTTTTACTTGTGATTAGTTTGTGTAGTGTTGCTGACTAGTGACTAACTGACTATGTTACACTCGTTTATTTCACTGTATATATGCGCTAACGTATCACAAGGCAAGCTTAAATACCGGTACGAGTAAAAAACTTACTTCAAACACGTCCTCTCCTGACGATGACATCATCAAATATTGCAGGAAATGCTGTGCACTACTTCAAAATTTAAGACACTTCGAAGTTTATCGCACAGGTTAATGGGTAAAAGATGCAGTTATGTACGGTAGTTCTAAAACACCAAAGACAATTTTATTATGTAGTAAATCGGTTAGTTAGCCTACGTGATTGTTAGTCAACGTTCACACAAAATCAGCCCACAAAACTTTAATCATAATTTTCAGACTGATTTGGTAGAAACGCTCAATCTTTCTTGATCATTGGTTGGTTGGAATTACTGGGACTAAGTCCGGAGATACATTGAGACAGCGGAGAACCGGAACGGTCGTAGATAGAGAGAATCGGAAGCGAGTTAAAACGAACATTTTTTGCGATAACGTACAGTTAGTGGTAACCAGTACTTAAATTGTAGGGGGACGCGCCCCCTCATTAAGAGTTAGCGTCCCCCCCAACGAGATTTAACGTCCGCCATCGAGATTTTAGGGTTTACCCTAACAAAATTTTAGCGCTTTCACCATTAAGAGTAAACGTCGAGATGAGTAGACGAAAAAGTGGCTGTCAGCACGAATAAATCCTAAACTCCGGCCGATTATAGCACCTGATTGCGGTGGAGGCCTTTTATCTAAATTGTTTTTGGTCTTCACTCGATTTATCGGACAAAATTCCTTCAATTTTCGGTTTAAGACCTTTTTTTTGGTCTTCAATCGAATTCGGGGACAGAATCTGACCTTGAAGCATAATTTCTATAAAATTTCATCCGCATTCCGAATGCGTTTGGTCAAGGATGCAAAAGCGTCCCCCCATGCAAATTTTTTCTGTTTAAGTATTGCCGGTAACCCACTTTCGACCAAGCTTTTCGCTACAAAAATCTTGATCTTTTTTGGCTTTCACTTTCGAAATTGCGGCGTGCCTTTTTTTTCGGTGGCCCTTTTTTCTCGAAGCCTAAGGGCAGTTATCTCCCTTCCCCCTCTCCCGACTCCTTAATCGGCCCAGCTGAATTCCGCCTACAAGGCTTGAGTTTCGCCAAGCAGATATCCTAGCCAAAATTGACGAGATTTAAAGACCTTTCTTTTGGCAGCAATGACAATTCCACAGACCAAAACTTTAATTCCGGTCTTGAAAAAAATTTGGGCCCCAAGTTACGTCTTGCTGGAACCTAAAACATGTTTTGGGTTTTCAGGCTACATATTTTTGGCTTGAAATAAAGAATGCCTATATATCGCGGACGCGATAGAATTTCTTGTTTTTATTTGTTTTGACCTTCTTTGCCACTGTAATTCGTAAGCTTAATTTCAACTGATGGTCGTCTCTGAGTAACACAATACTGCATGATATCATCAAACTGTAACGGAATAATATCATACTGTATTACTGTAGGGTTTTGATGTCCTCAAAAATCACCTATAATATTCTTTTCCAATGCATCAAACTTTTCGCGTCTACACAGTTAGAGATGTAAAAAAACGTTGTTTTATTTTCGCTTTTGTTTCCTTCATACTGGACAAAACAAAAATTTAAGTTTTGTTTTTAGAATAAAGCAATTAGCATCAAATCGCACGACTAACCGGGCAGAATATCGCATATCAGAGCTATAAACAGACCAAAGTATATGCCTGAACCTTAAAAATGATTTAAACCCGAAACTAGACCCGAAAATAAAATTAGATCCAGAAATTATGCGGTTATTGCTTGTATAAGGTTAAATAAAATTACTCATTGCAGATCAATTGTCACGCAATAATAATAATTATGTAATGATAATAATGGAATTGATGCTTAAACGAAGTCTTCAGTAAGTGTAATAAAGTTATTTTGATTACCGTGCGCTTTACTGTATCTAAAAACACGAAAACTCAAGGCAAGCATATGTAGATTAAGCTCTACAGCAGTTGGTCGAGCGGTAACGCGTTCGTCTACGGAGCGGGAGGTCTGAAGTTCAAATCTCCGGCCGGTCAAATCTGACACAGTGTTGCCAACGACTCGTCACCGTTGCGACATTTCTTCGAAAGGAGCTGTGTTGCCCACAGGCGCAATGACGCGTAGATGGGCCCCGCAAACTCGTTGCACGCTTCGGCGTATTATAACGAGTATAATAAAAGATTTAATTTAATTTTGTCAATCTTAAGCTTGAACCTGACCTGAAAAGCCCGGCCCGACTTACAATTCCGTCGCACATGTCATTACATTTCGTCGTATTTGCGGACCCTTTGCGGGATGGCGTTTGCCCAGCTGAGCCCAAATCTTGTTCCTTCTGCATTTCTGCAATTATTAATTATCTTGCTTTCACGAGAACGTGACGGAGGCGCTATGCATAGCAGAGATGGAAACCGGTCGGGTCGAGATTCTTCGACCGGCCGGTCAAGCCGGTTGAAACACCGGTCAAATTCTCCTTTCTTGCAACTAAAAGACATCTAAGCACCAACCGAAATATACATAAAAATTTTATAAAAAAAAATAGTATTAACAAACCACACCTTTTAAAAAAACACGCTGAATGGTTTCAAGCTGTAACTAATATGCTGTGACCATTACGACATTTACGACATGCACACTTGCACAGGCATTTTGCCATGCCCCCCTCTTTGGGCCACGGCACAAAGCAAAAAAGTGCAAAATATAAGTTAAAATCGCGTAATCAGATTATAATAACGCATGCATGTGAAAGAGGCTGACGCTACCTGGAATTTTAGCATTATTTTAATCAGGTTGAGAGTAGGAGTGGCGCAGACTTCAGATTTTTACGACATGCTAAAATCTTGCCGCTTTGAAAAGCTTTTTTCCACTTAAAATTTTCCACAATTTACACTGGGCATTGGGCAAGAAACAGTGGTGGGCACGGTACTTTCCAAAAGTACCGCGGTACCGGTACCGGTACTTGCTTGAAAAAAGTACCGTCGGTACCGGTACTATTTTTAAAAAGTACCGCGGTACCGGTACTTTTTGAAGACTCAACTTAATTGTAATAGAAACGTTGGAGAGCGTTTGCTTCTAGAAATTTTAATTTTTTGTGAAAAAGAGCACGACAAGCTAAGATCACGAGCAACCATTTACTTTGAGAAAAATCAACATTTCAAAATGATCGTCACTTACAGTGGCGGATTTAGGGGGGGGGGGATGGGGGGGATGCATCCCCCCCACCAGCCTAAAAGTTACGATTTTGGCCGAAAAATCAGCCTCTATTTTGAATAATTCGGCTCCATTTCGGGATGCATCCCCCCCCCACCGACCTAAACGTAACGAATCCGGCCGCAAAATCAGTCTCAATTCTGGTGAAGACCTTTTTATTTTTTTATTTTTTGGAGATCACCTGATTTTGGGCGAAAAACGTTTGAAGTTCCGAGTTCGGCCGAAAAATCACTCTCAATTTTGGTGAAGACCTTTTTTTTTTTGGAGATCACCTGATTTTGGGCGAAAAAAACGTTTGAATTTCCGAATTCGGCCGAAAAATCACTCTCAACTTTGGTGAAGACATCCGAATTTTTGAGGTTTTGGCTTCAAATCCCCCCCACCAAAATTTTCTGGATCCGCCACTGGTCACTTAATCCAGCTCTTTTGGGTTTCAATATTTCTTTCCCAACAAAAAACACTCGCTCGACCGCAGCACTTGAAGGCAGCGCAGTGCTATATCGAATGAAGAGATTTTTCAGTGTTCAGCAAAAAAATATTCAGCAATTTCGATTCAGTTGCCGCCCTGAAATTACTCTTAATGCTTGCAAGTACAACAGCACTCTATCCTAACGACCTAACACAACAGGAGTGTTGCGAGTTTTGCACCACGAGGCGTACACATACAAACTAATGAACCGTAACGGATTATTTCGAAGTTAAAAATTTTTAGCTCCATTCCAAAAAAAGAGAAAGAGCTTAATTTTCAATCGACAAGAGACAAGAAAAAGCTAAAAATACCGAATACTTTTTTAAAAAAGTACCGCGGTACCGGTACTTCGGTACCATTTTGGAAAAAGTACCGTCGGTACCGGTACCGGTACTAAAAAAGTACCGCGGTACTTTTGTACTCGGTACTGCCCACCTTTGGCAAGAAAGATATAGCTCTTATTTTTTTATATCTAACTAGCCATGGCTTGTTCTAAAGTAGCAGCATTTCTACAAACTGCTGGGGCACATCATATTTCGAATATTTTCTAGCCAATGTCATAACAGTTTAGTGTTTGCTGCTCGGCAAATTGCAAATACTCTGTCACCAACAGCTAAAAAAATTTTAACTTCTTTTCTTCGCGTTACGCATAATATTATTAAAACAGACGTCTAATAATTTAGCTTGTGCCCTCTAGTTCTTTTTATGCTTATTTTGTGCACGTTTTGCGCTGTTCAAAACAGATCTTTGAAATCGAACTTTAACCTAAAAAGGCCTTAAAATTGAGCTGTTTTTTGCAAAAACCGCAAAATTTTTTTGGCGTTTTTCTTCTTAGACCCCCTTCCGAAGTCACAACTTTTAACACCTCACCCATGGCTCCTCCCACCTTTTGAAATTTTTTCATTACATGCATTCAACAGTGAACAAAAACCTTCTGTAAAAAAACCGGTCAACCGGGCCGGTCAGAAACCGGTCGATCGGCGTAGATTTTGAAATTTACCGGTCGGGTCGGGTCGAGAGAATCCTGACCGGTTTCATCTTAGATGCGTAGTACGAATCCCAAATCCCTTCGGATTTGCTGTTGTTTCCAGGTTTCTGACTAGAATTTGCTGAGGGAACATTAGAAGTCAGTAGGGATCTACGTTTTTTTTTTTTCGGGTAAAGTAACCAACCTCAGGTCGCTATTTTTAGGTGTATTCGACGTTTTGTTGGTCTTGAAGTTCAACAATTTCAGAAATGATGAAGCTACGAGTGATTCATGCAACCTGTAATTATTACGTCACAACCACCAAAAACGAACAATGGTACATAAAATGGATCAAGTGTAACGCGAGAAAACTTTAAAGGGCATTCAGGACGTTTTTGTTTCAAATTTTTTTCTGTGAAACCATAGTGAAACAACTTTGGGAATTTTTTAGAATTTTTTCGCACCAATTTTGATTCTCTTCGGCCAAGAAATCGTAAGATATTCGCCATTAGTTTTCCTCTTAGATTAAGGAGAAACGCTTTCCAAACATAATCAAACTGAAAGGACGTAGGTCAAAATCGTTCTAAATGACTGACTACATTAGCAGCTGCGGAGGAAGTGGCTTCGTAGGTACGTGCTGATAACCGTTACAAACCTATAAGAAAAATGCTGACTAAAATGTTTTGCACTGAAGTTTGCAATTTCTATTTACGTGAAAAACTAACTGGCCCTATCTGATCTTTAGGCCTAAACCAATTGCGCAAAAATCGCATAAAACTTACTGGCTCACTAAAAACTAGAATCTTAGTCTAATATCTTGTCAGCTACGATGCCTTAGCCTTCAACAGGCAATAATTTTTTCGGATAGGCTATTTATAGTAAGCAATAGTCACAATCTGCAATAGGCTACTATGACTAAAGCCTTTTCTTATTCTGACTACTTAGCGAGCACTCGGCGGACAAAGCAGACTAAGAAAGCATCTAACCTTTCTGAATTTAAACGGTAGCTGTTCTACTAATTTATTTACCTATACCTTCCAGGGCCTCCGAGGGGGGCAGGGGGGACAATGACCCCGGGGCCCATGGATTTTAGGGGGCCCATGAGCTCGAGAGGGGGCCCATCCAAATGACATTGAGAAGTGAAAGGCCCATCGAAGTCGCGTGCGAACAGCTTGATTTCGGCCGGATAAAGCGATGAAATTTCGGAGAAGACCTTTTTTTTTTTGGAGTTCACATCATTTTTCGGACCAATCAGCAGCATTTTCTCCGTCTATTTTGGACTTTACAAAACCACAATTCCGTCACATTTGAGCTGGCCCCGGGCCCACGTTCGGCTCTCGGCGCCCCTAATACCTTCAGCACTCACCTAGTTTCAAGAAGCCCGGTAGACTACTAAGCAAGACTCGGAAATAGAAGTTACAAACTGATTCATTGCGCAATCTACTTGAAACAAGATGGCCGAAATTTGAATTCTATGGGGAAAACATAAAATTTTTTCTCTTAGACTTTCTTAACCGGATGAGTTGCAAGAATCGCAATGGGGTCATGTTGGTAAACATATTTTTTTAAATTTTTTCGCAAATTTTCAAAATTCGGGTTAAATGCCCTTTTAGGCCCGTAAACGTTACAAAATCCCAGGCTTTTCTCAACTTGAACAAAACTTAAAAATTTTTCGTCCGAAAACTGTAATCTGTCCGACATGCTGAACAAATCGATCAAACTCAAACGTATCACAGACGGTGTTGCCGCCTGGCGATTTTTGTAACGTTTCAAAAATAGTCTCTTAACGCAATTTTGGATTACATTTTACACGTTTTTGGAGTTATTTGAATAAACCAAATTGATAAAATTCGAAAGCATTCGAAAGAATTAAATTGCCCAGCCCTCCCCCCCCCTTTATTTACAGGTCAAGGTTTAAGCGCTTGTATTTGGGATAAATTTTTTTTAAGTGACTCGGCTAAGGGGCAGGTTCGGTGCCAGAGTAGCATAACTGGGGGAGGGGGCAGAAAAATATTTGAGGGGGGCAAAGATAATTTTTTTCATAAATTTGGAAGTGAAGACCAAAAAAAGATTTTTATCCCAAATTACGCCCCGTGAATACGCGTCGTTTGCCTCCTTTCGGGGCACAATTCTAGCTCGGGGGGCACGTTCATAGCCTGGTGGGGCGCCATGGAATCTTATGGTGCGGATCTTGGTTCTTGCCCACAAATTTAGGGGTGAATACCAAACGAAAAAAAAGGTCTTCGGCGGGAAATCTTAGGTTTCGTCTTGGCGTTCACTCGTGTTTTTCGTCCTAGAGCGAAACTTTACTCACGCTTGGGGGCACAAGCTGTATTTTGGGGAGGACAGGCCCCAAAATGCATTCCAGTGGTACTGAGCCTGTTACTTTCTTTTGGGCCACTTTCCTCGATTGGGGGCACATTTCTCGCTTGGGGTCACAAGCAGTGATTTGGAGGGCACGGACCCGAAATGCCCCCCTGTGGCGCAGGGTCTGAGGCCCCCTTAGCTCTCCTGGTTGCGCAACTGCCTAAATGTGCCTAACTGTATGGGAGCATAATGCATAACCCACTGCCAAACCCTTAAAAATGCTTCAATGAAACTAGGGATTTGAAGATTAAGAACCATTGGATTACAGTGAGAAGCCATCAAATAGCAAAGCACAATCCGCATTTCCATTTACAAGATTTTCTAAAAAAATAGTTTTTTTAGGTCATGTTACACGTTTTTTTAAAAAAAAACGAAGTCGAAAAAACATTCACATCACTATACACTGTGCACACCAAGTTATAAACTTAATTAACTTTGGGAGCATAAAAATTGGTCTTGAGAAACAGTTTCACTAAGAATAAAAGAGCCAAAGCTGTCGTAAACATTTTATTTAAAAAGAGACGTTTCGACTAATTACTTAAGTCATTGTCAATCTTATTCTTTTGAATAAAATGTTTACGACAGCTTTGGCTCTTTTATTCTTAGTGAAATTAATTAACTCTTGATTCGTCATCGAGCACTTTATCTGGTTTGCCGACCTCAATGCAAGCAGAGTTATAAACTTATGCTTAGTCAATTTCAGCCACAAATCAAGCTGGAGGTCAAAAGAGAGCCTTGTACGATAAATCCGTTTATTAACACTGTACTAACAAAACGTCACAAAGATAGCATTGTTTGCACTTTTAAAATTAAGTTGTCGCAAAAGCAGAGTCGACCAATACAGGAAAAAGAGAAAAAGATCGAGCAAGAAAAAACGATGTTGTTTTGAAAACCAGTGTTGAACTGTACGGCAGACCCGAAGATGAAGTGAAATGTTGAAACGAGCTGTATGTGCTTGAATTGCTGCTCTAGCAATATTTTCCATACAAAAAAGTGCGGTTCAAATGACTATGGATCACAAAGAGTGGCTTTACGTAAACAAAGGACAAAGTGCTTCATTTACGCTGCATCGTAAAAAGTTGAAAATTGGGTCGAAGAAGTCGACTACGCCACTCTCATTTCGGGAAAGACCAAAAACTGTTATCCTAGCACTAGAACTAGCTAAAAATCGTTCAATGGCGCTACGGAAAAGGAAAGTTGCATTGCTGCAGCGCTCACTTAAGTATCGGTTGATTCTAATCCTTTTCTTGCGGAAAACAATTTGGTTTGCAGTTAAAACCAAGTCGAACTTTGGCGGTGACCGATTGAGGAAAATCCAGTAGCATAGCCAGGGGGGGCGGGGGGAGCTATAGCCTCCCTCATTGGCATGTTGACCAAAATGCAGAATGGGAAAAACACTACATTTTTAACACTTTAGAGACTGTTTTATGCTCTGGAGTGGACTAAATAGTGATTTAAAACATCTTTTGAAACATATATTCAGTGGGGGGCTAATTTGTCAACAATAAAACTAACAAATAAATAAAAAATTTGAAAAATGATAAAAAATAAGCAGTCAAATTTGATTGCAAGTGTAAAAATGATAAATATAGGTGTCATCAACAAATATACTATAAACTAAGGAATAGGGGGAGGGGGGGCTATTCAGTACTAGTTAATTACCAATCATTTCTCTCAAATCTCTTTTCATTAGCCCCCCCCGATTACTTTTCTCTATAAACTGTATACGAAATATATTACTCCGTGTGAGTTTTATTGAACTATTCGATTTTATAATTTACTAGCATCTAAACAAGAGAACTAACATTTTACCATCAGCCACCTCCCAAATAGCCTATTTATGCCACCAGTTAATCATGTTTGCTCTGCCAATTTCTAAGCCACGTTTTAAAAGCATTATTTTTTAATCAAAATAGCCCTCAAATGAAGTTATTTTTGCAAAAAAAGTGCAAAATTTTCGAGCGGTGGGGGCTTCGCCCCCTGACCCCCGTGCCTCCAGCAGCTGGGGGCTTTGCCCCCAAACCCCCAGCCTCCAGACCCCCATTGGCCTCTGGCGGCTGGGGGCTCCACCCCCAGACCCCCGAAACAGCCCCCCCCCATTGCGAATTTCTGGCTATGCGCCTGTCCTCATCCCTTTTCTCTCCAAATTAAATTCTCTTCTTTGGTAACTTTAAACTCCACTTTTGCTGAGTAACTGCTAGAACACAAGAGCTGCGCAAAGCCTCCCTCGAAAACACAATGATAGAAGAGGAACTTGGCAGAGGTGGATTCATCTCAAGAGAAAGTATACGTAATGTTAAGAACGAAGACGTTACCAATAGAGGTAAAAAAGCTAGCTACTGTAATTCAACCTTCAACTTATCGTTCTCAAACCAAAGAGCTATTCTATTGCTATCAGAGATCACGAAGCCGCTCCATTCGCCAATAGACAAGAATGATAAGCTACCGAGGGATATTAGTTCAGTTTTGCCTGAAGCAGGAAAACAACTAATGTTGCTCTCCTTCAGACACATGATCAGTGCCGTCGCGCTACAGGGGGGGGCCATGGGGGGCCGTGCCCCCCCCCCCCATTTTGGCTTACTCAAAATGCTGTTTTTGGAACATCACGCAACGACTAGACAAAAGACAATGATGGAAGAAGGAATAATAACGTTCAAACCTAATTCTCGTTTGACGTTTTCTCGATTCTTTGTGAAATTGCTGGCCACCAACTGCTGTACATAAATTTGACGCAATTTTCCGTATTATTAACATGCCTTTACATATATGTCGCAAAGAGAGATGTCCAGCAGAATCGTTACCGGTACTTCGTTAGTGATTATAGCATGAAACAATACGTGAAAACATTTTTTGTGGAAGACCAACTGTTTTGATGTTTAGAGCACACTCAAGATTTTGAGGACACAGTCAGTGGCGCAACCAGGGTGAAGGGGCTTAAGTCCCCTTAGCCAAGTCACTTAGAAAATTTAACCTCAAAATACGAATTTAATTCTTGGAAATGACTTCTGAATATCAGCAGTTTAGTTATTCCTTTGGTTTCAAAAAGTGCGAAATGTGATCAGGCGCGTAGCCAGGATTGGAAAAGGGGGGGCTATTTTGAAAGAGTGAGAAAAGTGCAAACGACCTTGACCCGAATTTTGATTGTTCTTGAATCAGCTTCACACGGTTTGTCCGAAAATTGAGACGAAATTTCTCGGAAAGCTCGGAAATTCGAAGGTTTTTTCCACCCAAAAACAGGTGGTCTCCAAAAAAAAAAAAAAAAAGGTCTTCGCCGAAATTGAGTCTGAGTTTTCGGCCGAAATTCAAAGGTTTTTTCCGCCCAAAAACAGGTGGTCTCCAAATAAAAAGAAAAAAAAAGGTCTTCGCCGAAATTGAGTCTGAGTTTTCGGCCGAAATCCGAATTTCAAAGGTTTTTTCCGCCCAAAAACAGGTGGTTTCCAAAAAAAAAAAAAAAAAAAAAAAAAAAAAAAAAAGGTTTTCGCCGAAATTGAGTCTGAGTTTTCGGCCGAAATCCGAAATTCAAAGATCCCAAAAACAGGTGGTCTCCAAAAAAAAAAAAAAAGGTCTTTGCCGAAATTGAGTCTGATTTTTCGGCCGAAATCCGAAATTCAAAGGTTTTTTCCGCCCAAAAACAGGTGGTCTCCGAAAGAAAAAAAAAAAAAAAAAGGTCTTCGCCGAAATTAAGTCTGATTTTTCAGCCAAATTCGGAAATTCAAACGTTTCAGGGGGGCTGTTTTCTTATGGGGGGGCTATTTTTAATTTTTCACAAAAAATCGGCCTCAAAAGCATTAAAAACGTGCGATTTTGAATACTTCACAAGCCAATGGGGGGGCTCGAGCCTTCCACGCCCCCCCCCCTGGCTACGCTACTGAATGTGATTAAAATGGCGTTGAAATCGCTATTTTTTTTTGCTGAAAAATTGCCAAGCGGCTGGGGGCTCCACCCCCAGGCCCCCGTCTGCAGTCACTAAATATTTACTGATTATGCCCATCTGTGACACACTCGAGTTGCATCAGTTTGTTCGACACGGGGGCTAAATCAGGTAGTTTTTGTGTAAAAAAAAACAACTTTTGATTAACTCCTGTTAGCAAAATCTTGGTTGCACGTGTGGTAGCATTCACTGCTGTAGATAGATTTTTCAAGCGATTATGGGCCGCAGACGAAACGAGCTAAGAAAATGCTGCCGACCTTATTTTAAAATTGCGCATAATTGTAGTCGAACAAGATCTGTAAATCAGTTTTTATAAGTAAAATTTAGTGCCCCTCCACTTTTGGCTAGTGCCCCCTCACTTCGTTTGCTCTGGCGACGGCACTGCACGTGATCGTATCTTCTTCGAGGAGCAGTTTAGTTTGCCATAACTTAGAGCTGCAAAAATTCAACGAAGATCCGATTAAGTATCATCGTTTCATCATGGTTTCCAAACTGACAATTAAAAACACGGTGTCGGCGAACAGTTGGCTGCTTTATCTTGTCGGGTATGGCGAAGTTCAGATAAATTTAGTGTCCAAAAACTAGCCAAAACAAAATAAAATCGATTTTGGCTCCAAAAGGGGCCATCAATCTCGATAAATTCAAATAGATCGGCAAGAAACTTCACGTTTAAGATTCTTCAAAGAACTTGCATCATACAGTATTACGAAGGTCAAGTAAAAGGGTTTAATAGAGCATTGCGCTCCCCAAGACCCAGTTCAAGGATACAAGAAAACCTACTCGACAAATTCGGCCGTTCTTGTGATTACCCGCTCTTATTTCTAAGTTGGTGAAAGATTCATCATCTAGCCAGGAGACTCAAGTGCTCTGATTATTAATTAAACCGGCATGGAACTGGAAGAAAGCAACCCAACATCGCAATATATGAAGCTCTTTTCTAACGCTACTAACTAGAACATTGCCAAGACCATTTCCCAGTCGTTTTCTGGTTTGCATATCCGACCAGGTGGCTTAGGTTCGCAGCTTGGGTGGAGAAGCGAGGTCACGAACTAATTTTTTAAATATTTAGTTGTTTTTGTGCGGGAGAAAACAATAATTGTTCTCTTATCCTACTTGGGCGTTCTTTTAAAGCCGAACAGGAACCAGTAAATCAAGACACGAACCACTCAATGAAAATCACCAAAGATAAAAGTAAAGCTCTCTGAACATCCTGCGCTCACAGCTCTCAAATTAAGTCCACTCAAAAAGAAGTTAAATGTGAGTCGTGTTCCTCTAATCACTCTATTAGAAGCAGTTCTAATTTTAAGCAGATGAACATGGACAGTGGACTCTGAACAACAAGTAAGATCCGTGCATGAGTACTGAGCAGCAGTTTATGTTTTAATCGCTTACGTAATATGCTAAGTTGGCGTTGCTGTTATGTGTCCACGTAAGAGGCTAAGTAGGCGTTGCTGTATGTATTAAAGCAGGTATTCTCCTTCTTTGTTTTACTTTCTTCTTCGCAAAGTTCTTTTTTCATCATTAAATGGAGGATCAAATGTGTAGAAGCCAGTAAATGATGTTGCCATCAAAGTTTTTCGAAAGTAGGTCTAAAGCCACTAGATGTGAAAGAAACTACAATTGCTGCTTCACCGAGATCAACAAATGGAGAATAAGTCTTCAAAGCAGTTGAACTCTTCCGACAAACTACAACTGGCAAAGTCTCCATCAGCAGAGGAGCGGGACATTGGCAATTCTTACACGTTCATCGAGCGAGAATAATCGTGATGTCGGTACGTATTCTGCAAGTAATAATGAAGTTAAAAGTTTAGCATTTCTTGGCCTGGGATCCACAACTTCTTCAATGCGATCGGTGACTTTCGAATGGGCTGAATGCTTAAGGGGAGCAAAAATTTTCTGGTCAACTTTAGCAAGTTTTGTGCCTAAGGTCGATCAAAAAGTCGAGTTGCAGGTATCCACTCTTGATGATGACGACACTCTACACCTGAAAAATATTCCACGAGCATCACGAAAAGTGAGTGAATGTTGTAGAAAATTACATTTCAAAGAGTTCGGTTTGGAAGATAGACGCTAGCAAATAATTGTTTTTCAGGTAGTTGGCGTCTTCCACACAAACGCTTTTTCCATCTAAGCAAGTCAAATATTGTATGCAATAGTATTTATTTGGCGCTGCTTCTTCCTCTTCATGTGCTACTTATTTAAAGCAGGCTTTGTAGACCAAGTAGATCACTTTGTCCGGAAGGTGCAAGCTGTGAAGCGCAATTTCTACGCGGACGACTGCTTGAAGTGAGGTTTGAACTTATTTCTGCACGGCTGCTTCAGAAGAGGAAGCAGTTAGGCTGGTAATGATCCAACTGACATTTTATGGCGTAGACTAACGAAGTGACTCAGCAACATCACGAAAGAGAATGTGTTGCATGAAATATAAATCAGATGACAGAGCTAAGATGTAAACAACTGCTTTGAATTCAATGGAACTATGTCGCAGATCATTTCGAGTTTCAACTGCAACAACAGAAGCCGCCAACAAGAAGTATTTTGTTTGCCATGGCAACAATATGTAAAACGAAACATTCGGTTAAGTTACACCCGTCACTTTTCCAGCAAAAATGCAGCTCTGAGATTTGTGCTGCAAAAAATTAGTCTAGGAGGCACATCATGGAAAAAAACGCAGCTAGTTAATCCTAATGGCTATCAGACTTGACTTGTTGTCAAATTCAAAAATACTATCGTGTTTTATTCTTCTGGGTTGTAAGTTTGAAGAATTGATCGTGGAGTGACACACTTTTAGTGAATCTCCTCCACAGCAAGTGTAACGGTTTTGGATAAGAAATTTGTTGATACAGAACGTTAGGCCAGATACATTGCAGCTTTGTGGTGAGAAAATCCTAGCTTGCTTAAATCAAAATAGTTTCTATTTCAAGACTGGCCTTAATCAGTACTGTCCTGGCTTTCAAGATTGCTCGTGCAATCAAGCGCCAATAGTAAGAACAGGAAGAGGCACTTCTAAACCAACAGTACTTTGATGCTGCTCAAGATTAATAGTTCTAACAAACGTTTTTTTTCAAGTGTTGATAGCCAGTAGGTAGACAACAATTAATGGAAGACCACACCCAAATGAATGAAGGTACAGTATGTAGATACCAAATTCAACCAACCCGACGATGCCACTAAAAGCCTGTCTAGCGCCACAAGAAACTAAGCTTAATCATAGCAGAGTCCGTTGGTTTTCTGCATGTAAATTTCTCTAGAAGGGAAGTTCCTGGCCAGCTGTCCATTGCAAGTTATGTGGTCTTCTGGATGAGTATGCCATTCTCAAAAGCCAATAACTTGCATACTCGGTGTACTTGATTTTTTGTTTTGACAGTGTCAGCAAGTAATTTTTCTTTTGAATTTTAAAAGTTTGAGAAAAGCTATTACTGCATGAATAAAAAGAATACTGAGTGACTTTCAAATTACTTTAACCATATTGAAATTTTAATTTACAATTGTATTGCATGTACATCAAATTTCTAACAAACTACTTGAAAAGACAAAAGAATGATGCAATATACTGCGTGGAGTAACACAGTGCAAACAAATAACAGTACCAAAAGCCTTAGATAAGTCTAAAACTTGACTGGACAACGTAATTTTTTCTAACTAGGATATGTAGCAGTGGAATATTTTGGTGACTTGGCAAAAAAAAAACTTAATCTGCAGTAGGTTGCAAGCTGATGTGTTTAGGCATTAGAAGATACCAAGCTAAATGACATTTAGTGAGTCAATAGGCCTATTTTCTAACTATTACATAGTCTTAACTTGCCAACAATGCACAATTATACTGGTATACCATACATATTACACGGTGATTTGTGCTAAGCATTTTGAAATCCAAGTATTTACCTTCTTCCTAAAAGCAAACTAATCAAATTTTTCACCAAATAAACTACTGTATAGCTTGAGAACTTGTTTTATACTGCCAAATTAAATTACACCAGCCTTTTTACTAAAATCTAGCTTGAATTGTATAAAAAACTACTATGCCAATGCTGCTACACCAACAAGTTTATATAAAAATGTTGTACTAAGAAAATGCTAATTTCGGAAAATGATGTTGCTAAATAGTAGTACTCTGATGTTTCCAACCAAAAATTAGTTTCCCAGTAATTATAATTTATTCTCATAAATGCACACCTAATATGACAATGAATCTTATATTTGATGTTAATTTTATCATTTAGAGCTGGTAGGCCTCTAGGAAAAAATAAATTCAGCATAAACTGCAAATCCAATTTCGATTGGCAGCACTGCAAGACAGTACAGTATTTTGCAGTACCGGCATTTTCTCATTTCTCAAGTACAGTAACTGTCGTATTTCCGAGCTAGCTTTTTCTAAAACTGATAGTTTCCGGTACAGTCATTTTGATTACCCTACTGTCTTTCTTCCAAAAGAGTTGAATGTAGACACAAACTTAGCCTACTGCTGCTGAATTTAGCCTTTACCTTGCTTCAAAATTGCTTGGTTTATGTAGTGCACAAGTGACTCTTAGCACACAGCATGATGTCTTGCACTGTATTTTTTCAATTTTAACTTCATTCAATTAAGTTACGAGCTAAACTTCTCTCAAACCCATACGCTCGTTTTGTCCAAGATCCAAGCACATTACTTTACCATCAAATATGCGCACACGCAAAAATCATGTACCCCGAGGTTGATACTGTGGGTTTTCAAATCTGTATTTAATAACGTCTTACTAACCTGTTTCAGTTGGTGTTGTTTGTTTTAAAGATCTACCAGTATCAAGTGCTTCTCTAATACAGCAGAATGGCTTAGGTAACTTGGGCTGACAAAAGTGACGTTTGATTGCTGGCGATTTTTAGTCAAAGGCATTTTCACACTGGTTCAAGTACTTTCAAAATTTTTTACTAAAGTTTATGTTTTGGAATTAAAAAAACAGTAAATATTTAACAAGATAATTACACCAGCAACGATGTTTAGTATTTCATCGGTCACTAAAATACGTTTCAACTTTTTAACCCCCATGTTGTTTCTAAGGTTCCTAACTTTTGTTTTTATAGTTATGAAAAAATTCACCTCTGTTTTTAAATCGATAAGTGTGAAAAGATGACGTTTTTGGCGGCAAAATCACTTTATGGAGTGTAACATTCGGCTACGAAAATTGATTGATAAGGTACCAGCTAAGGCCAAAGCATAGCTGTCTCATTTAATCATTAGAGCTCACTCAATGTCTTCACCAAAATACCATCAAGTCCAAGCAAAACAGTCGTGGGGGGTATTATTATTTGCAGTTATATAATACTAATTTCTTTGTAGGTTGTTATAGTTTGCCAATTACGGTATATGGTGGACTGGTTACTGGTACCAACATTTTTTGTTTATGATTTTTTCAAGGTGGCAATGGACTTAAAAGACTTTCACAGTCTTTTAGTATATTTCAGAATAGAATAATTTCCTACCTTGAATCTGAACAATAATACAATGTGCTTCATCACCAGGGTACCAGTGGTACTTAAGTTAGGTTCTAATAAACTTTCTCTTTTTTTCATGTTCAACCAATTTCATATGGTATGGATCATGCCGAAGCTGGATCAATTTGTATATGATGAAGTATATCTTTATTGATTGTTTGTGAAAGCAAACTTTTGTCATTGATGTTGACTGGTGTAGAGAATCTAGGTATCCCCATTAGGAGGGGGCCTAGGGGTCAGTAGTGGTTATGCTAGTCAGTAGTGATTGCCACTGATATGCAAAGGGTGCAAGCACACTTACTAGCTGTTGAATGGCAAATATATATTTGAGTAGCCTAATTAACAAGGATTATTATTAGTCAAAACAGATCTGCTTTAGACATGCTACATCAGTAAATTGTTTTCTATGTGGCTAAGATACTTGCTCTATTCATTCTCCATTGCCATGGTGCTATTTTTCGTGGAAAATATTAAGGTGACACAGTATGTGAAAGAAAATTGTCTTCAAGTTTGTTTTTGGTGGTCTACAAAAACAGAATACAATAAGGAAACCAATCTTGAGCACAGTTGTACAGTGAATAATGAATATAAAAGACTTCCACTAAAAGATTTGTGTAACTTTGCTACAATCATGACCAGCTCAAGAAGCATTGCTATTTCGCTTACTATTATTTGTGTTCATTTTTTTTTCAAAAAAAAAAAACCAACTAATATAGTTATAGTTTTTTCTTCAAAAAAAAAAACCAACAAAAAAAAACAACTAATATAGAACCAACTAATATAGTTTTAGTTAAGTGGAGGTGAGAAAAGGATATGTGTACTACATTAAAATTGCAAGTGCAGTAGATCTCTTGTATACAACATCAAGTTCACCAGAAGGCTACTGGCTACATTGTATTATAATTTTTTTCACAAACATTTTTACATTTGCATACAATGCACTTGCAGTTTTACATTTTGGATCGGTTGCATCGCCATTGACCACCTAAATAGCCATGCCTGTCCTTGCACTGATCACTTCCTTTTCTCTTTCAGTCATTCACATTCAAACTACTAAGGTAGTGACTATTTCACCGAAAATTTTCAACTTAAGGAGAATAAAACGAGAATGAGAAATATTTATCCGCGCTTTTTTAGGGGTTAAGATTAGGGTTTGGGTTCGATTTGGGAATAGTTTTAAAGTAAGCATTTGAGTTTGTGTTAGATTTGGGTCAGAATTAATAAAAAACTAGATAAAAATTTCCAGTGAAATAAAGCCTTCCAACTACTAAACCCTTTTAATTCTTGGAAATCTTATGTACCTGAAGGAAATGTACTGTATGTTGGTGAGAGTGGTTCGGCTTACTTTGTGCATAATTTCTCCATGTAATAGTTGCGGCAACCATGCAAAACTACTTGCTTGTGTTGTCTTCTGTAAGTTTTAATGTTGGGTATTGTGTCGCTACTTTTTCTGACTATGCATGCTATCTATGTGGTGTTGTTATTTTGGTGGTCAAGAATAGTAAATAAATGACAAATACTATTTTTAAAAATTAAGATTTTTCTATTGAGGGTTGTCAAACATCTTTAGTTTTGATGTAAGTTAAAATTAATTTGAAATCAGACAAATTGTGGCCAAAACATATCAAGCAGGCATGCTCTCTCCTGTATTGGAATGAACTAAATAGAAGCTTTGTACACTAATCAAGTAAAATACTGTAGTTGACAACACCTTGCAAGTCTGGCTGTAAACTTGAAAACTAAGGCTACAGATTATCCAATGCCCATGTTACCATACTTTTTTTTATGCTTTATATTTACAATTTTGCAACAACCAACAACAGTTCAACTTTATAAACTACTGTGTAATTGAATTTAAAAATGCAAGAACAGTGAAAACAAGTTGTGTTACTGAACCTACCGTAATCATTTTTTAAGTTGCTTTGGCCAAGTGATAGCAACGTAATCTTTCAAGTCAAGAGACGACCTATCAACTAATGTAGGTCTGCATTTGGTGAAGCTTTGCACTGTTCTGTTTAGTTCAGAGTATTA
The DNA here is from genome assembly GCA_963965965.1 of Trididemnum nubilum. Classification (NCBI taxonomy): domain Eukaryota; kingdom Metazoa; phylum Chordata; class Ascidiacea; order Aplousobranchia; family Didemnidae; genus Trididemnum; species Trididemnum nubilum. The sequence continues at coordinate 14,250,711 of OZ014479.1, forward strand.
AACTGGAATGCTGTAAATTGTGTACCCTGACTAGAATAGAAGTCTTAATCTATGTCTACTTGTTGAAAAACAGATGCTCTGTTACATGCAACTAGCACTCACAAAATTAATATTACCGCACTTGGCTAGTGGCAACAATGATCTTAAATGAAATACCACATAAACTTCTGTTACAGCAGTTACAAACCTGGTGTGTTTTTAAGATTGACTTTAAAGTTAAAAGTATAAATTCTTCAATTAGATAATCCATTATTATTTTACTGCTGTGATACTACAGGGTGGCCCACTTAAAAGTAGCCTGGAACAGTGGCGTCGCTAAAAGGGCAGCACGCCCCGGGTGTCTCCATTTTGGGGTGACACCATTTTGTAACACCAGTCAAACACAAAAGAAAACAACAATATGTTTAATATCATTGGAAATGCTTAGCACTCTAAAATTAACTAAAAAATTATTTAAAACCCCTTTTGAAAAAATTGTTTAGAGGATCGAGCGCTAATTTGTAGAAATATAACTCACAAATTAGTAAAAACCTCTAAAAATTGCCAAATAAGCAATTACACTTCATTGCTTGTTGAAACATGCTGAATGTGGGTTTCATGAAAAAATATATAAGCTCAGGAATATGGGAGGGGGTGGCTATTCAGTATTAGTTAATTACCAAGCACTTCGACTCAAATATCGTTCCATTAGCCCCCCTCCCCAATCATTTTTCTCTATTAAATATAGACAATATGGATTACTCCTCCGGAGTTTTATTGAACCTGTAGCATTGCTAGGGGGGAATACAGCCTTTCCCTTGCCCCCACTGGCCAGCCGGCCAAAATACAGAATAAAGAAAATACCACATTTTTAGCACTTCAGAGACCATCTTCTGCATTGGAATTGACTCAAAAAATGATTTAAAGGTTATTTTGAAACATTTATTTACGAGGAAGAGCTAATTTATCAAAAACAAAACTCATAAATCAGAAAAAAAAACTTTGAAAATGGCCAAAAATTGTCTTTGATTTGATCGCTTATCGAAAAATGCTGTTGTTTCTACACAACCCTGAACATAGGTTTTATCGAAAAATGAAATATAAGATGAGAAATAGGGGAGAGGGGCTATTCAGTATTAGTCAATTACTAATAACTTCCCTCAAACTTCCTTCCATTATCCCCCTAATTATATCTTTCTCTATAAAATATAGACGAAAAAGAGTACTACTTCAGAGTTTTGTTGAAATCTAGTTAGGATTTCATGATTTATCAGCATGTAAATAAGAGAACTGAAATTCTGGCAATAGCTACCACCCACATAGCTCATTTTTGCAACTAGTATTATCATGTTTTTACACTGCTAATTTGTATGCCTCGTTTCAATAGCAGTAAGTTTTTTATCAAAATAGGCCTAAAATTACATTAGTTTTTGTCAAAAATGAACAAAATTTTTGAGTGCTAGGGGCTCCGCCCCCAGACCCTCGCAAAAGTCCCCCATTGCAGATTTCTGGCTACGCGCCTGAGTCTAATCATGTTTTTGCGCTGCTAATTTTTATGCCTCCAGAGTTCTCCCTGATGCCAGATTTTAAAAGCATTAACTTTTATCAAATAAGGCTAAAATTAAGTTATTTTTGCAAAAAAGATAGGGGCTCTGCACCCAGACTCCAATGGTACCCAGCGGATAGGGCGGAGCTTCCAGACCCCCGAAACAGCCCCTCCCCAACGCAGATTTCTGGTTACTTGCCAGATATTAAACGTGTGATGTGATATTAAATTCGCATACTTCCAAGTTGTAGAATCCTATTATGAGAAGTTATTGAGCTAGCCAAATAACAACCGCTATTTGCAGTAACGAAGTAGCACCGCCATCTGTAAAATATAACCTTTTGTGGCCTACTATACATCAATATATATTACCTACTATACATTCTTTAAAATATAACCTATGAAGAGTGACACCACGAAACTACGCCCAGAATGTCACCATTCTTAGCGAAGCCACTGGCTCGGAAAATGTTGTAGAGAAGAGGAACATTTTTTTATTGTTTAAATAATCTGTAGCGTTACAAAAGATTCTGGAAGTGCTCCCCAGTTGAAATCTATGCATCGGTGATGTTATAGAAGATGCTGAAAGTGCTCCCAGTTGACATCGATTTAATTTTCTGGTCTACTTTTAAGTGGGCCACCCTGTACTAAAGAATGGGATCTCAAAGGTACTTTATTTCAACCTGAAGTTGATTAAATTTTGGTGATATATGTCTGGTTGTCTATTAGGGTGTTGCGGGCACCCTGACCTTTACTGACTTTGCTGAATTATTTTTAGGTATTGCAGTTTGATCACTAGATCATGAATAACAAGTTTTAATAAGTTACAGCAATGATTACCTTCCCGCCAGGCCAATTTTGAGGCCCATTTTTTCAAAAAATTGCATTTTTTGCCACTGGAGGGTGGTATGGATGAGTTGTGTTGGTGGACGTGTTTTCTGATGGATGCCCCATGTTATTCTCGATTTTTAAAAAATATTGAATAAAATTGAGTCATCCTGTACAAGGATATTGCTATAGTATTTCGTTGTTAATGAGCATTGCTGCCACCAAGTGGTGCAATTCAAAGCTGAATATAGCAAATATTAAGCAGTTTGATGTTAAATTTGGGCATATTATCCATTTCAAAACTGTAGAAGTACAGTTTAATGCTACATTTAGTGAGTAGCAAATACTGATTCATATATAGGTACGGTATTTTAGTAAAATTAGTCGGTAATGCTTAGTTTCAAAATACCGGTATTCAAATTGCTTTTATAAAACATTTTGGGTGGGGTTATTGCAGCTTCTTCTATAAAATTACAACTACAGTATTTCAATAGATAATTTAGTTAATAATAATAATAATATAAGTCTTATGCCTCTATGAGCATCTCACATCTTAAACAAACTATCATTTCACACATAGTTGAAAAAAAAACACTTGACATTAAAAGCAGTATTTGCACCAATGATTCACAGTATTTGTCCTTAGTTATAGCACATTAAATCTTCAATTACACTGGATTCAAAGATATATGAATATAAGACACTTATTTGAAATACTAGTCATATACATTAATGAGATAGGACACTTATTTGAGATAGTAACCATATGCAAAATAAAAGAGACATTTTGGAGAAAATCGCAAAACCAGTAACTTAAGTACCAGAGTACAATAAAGCACAAACTGCATAAAATGTGCTCATATCAGAACACTTCTAAACACAAACACTTATCACATCAGTCTGATTTAAAAACTGAGATGTGTCAGCTATATTCCGTCCATATATGGCCCAATCCCTAAATAGTAGAATCAATGAAATGGCAAGTACTGTAGCAACTTCAAGACAAAGAAATCAATGATTAAAATTAAACAAGAGAGGTAAATTATATCCAAATGCGCTCAAAAATTTTGTGTGAGAGTTTCCAGTGCTGACCATGAGTTATCGTATGAAAATTGACATTGCAAAACTTGTCTGAATGCTTTTTGAAAGTAGTAACACTGGAAGCATTTCTAACATGTAAAGGCAACCTGTTGTAGTATCTCACAACTCGATTGGCAAAAAAATTAACTGAAGGAAAATTACTTCTAAGTATCAGATGGTTCGTGCATGAAGATAATGTAAACCAGTCTCGGCCACAATCAGTAAATTCATTGACAATTTTAAAGGTTTCTATTAGATCACCACGCATTATTCGCTCCAACAATGTAGTCAATTAAGCTCATTTAATCGGGCATTGTAGGATAAATCTTTAAGATCACTAATACTTTCAGTGGCAAGTCTTTGAATGGACTCAATGTTGAAAATTGTTCCCCAACTGCCATGTTGTGGTAAGGGTGCCCACACCTGAGTGCAATACTCTAAATGTGGTCTAACTAATGTAGTGTAGACCAGAGGTGGAGTCGAGGACACAAGGCTCGAGGCCAAGGACAGCCTTTTCGAGGACAGACCCTCTCGAGGCCAAGGACAGGAATGCTCAAGGCTAAGGACACAGCCGCAAGTGTTCTCCAAAAAATTTTAAAAAAGCTCTTCAAAAAAGTTTTTCTGGCACTCTCCAATTTATAGGCGTAGCCAGAATTTTTGATTGGGGAGGCCTAAACCACAAATCACATGCATTGACGTCATCAAAAATTTGCCTGTTGGCACTTAACCAGGATTTTGCAAAGGGAGAGGGCTTAAACTAGTATAGTTGAAAAGTGCAAGTACATAACTTTGGAGAAGTTTTGAGAAAGCCAATGTAACTCAAACGTATCAGACAGGGGGTCTGGGGGCGTGGCCTTCAGCGGTTGGAGGCTTTGGGGTTTTGGGGGCGAAGCTCCAGCTGTTAGGCGATTTTTTGGAAAAAAAAGCTATTTTAATGCCATGGGATCACATTTCACAAGTGTTCAGAGCCATTTGAAAGCACTAGATTTTTGACATTTGAACGCCAGTTGAAAAAATTAAATTGTTTAATCCTCCTTTTACTTGCAATTTAAGTCCAAAACACGTTTAACATTTTGCATTTTGGAGTTAAATTTTAATTGTTAGTGATTTGGTCCATGTAGGGGGAAGTAAGGTGCATTGTCTCTAGCTACATTTTAGCAGAAATAATAATCCACTCGAAGATTTTCCTTGGAGATTTTTGTTTTGTCTTGAAAATAACCAGTTACAGGAGTACATGTTTGCCAGGGGCCCCAGGCCCCCTCAATTGAAATTCAATGATTCGTTCAATCAGCATTTTCCATGGCGAATTTTTTTTTTTTAATATTTTGTGCGTAAAACTGGTGAGGTGGAGGTAAATTAATGAATTGTTATTGAAAAACAGTACAATAGATGGTTATGCTTACTAACCATGTTATTGCCGGGCTGGACTTACATCGTGCTGGGCCCCTGGCACTTTGGAGATTTTCACAACATCTTTCTGCCAAATGTAGGTGAAGACCATAAAAAGTCTTAAGATTTGAGTGCAGGGCCCTTAGCTGGTACTGTGCCATATTGTGGTAAATCCGGCCTTGGTTAATGCATTACGTTCGTAAAAAGGCTAGATGTGATCCTGAGATAGCAACTTTTAGGACGAAAACTATCCATTTCTTCCAGGTGTACGTTTAAATTGACTGGCAAAAATCGATTTGAAGGGGTCCCGGGGCCCCTGGTCTTCAATATTGTTGTTCGCTACAGGTGTAAGCGTAAAACGCTATAAAGAAACTGAAACTGAAGAAACAAAAGGCTTTTTTGTCATCAGTGGAATTTCAATTGGGGGGGGAGGCCCGCTTGGCTAACCGTGTGCTCCAACTGCGGAAATCAAAAGGTATTTGCAACTTTTTCGCGAGGTTTCTGGCATTTTCCGACAAAATTTTAACGGTTCAAAAAATAGTGTTATCCTCGAGCCGAGGACAGGGCAATTTTCGAGGACCTAAGGCTTCGAGGCCAAGGACTTCAAAATGTGTCCTCAAGGACTCCACCTCTGCGGTGTAGACCTTCAGTATGACAAATTTTTCTCTTGAAGTCAGTGTTCTTAAAAGCCGCAGCCGAGTTTTGTTTGCTTTGGAAACAACTAGGTTAATATGGTTATGAAAATTTAGTTTTGAATCAAACACCACCCCAAGGTCCTTGCATGTTTCCAGTTTTTTGAGAGGATGTTCAAAAGGCAGTAGTCATTTCCACTAAGTTGAGGTAATTTTGCACTGCTGAAATGCACTGTCTTGCATTTTGACGTATTAAATCGTAGCAACCATGTTTCTTGCCAATATTCAAGTGAATGCTAATCATGCTCAATATCAGTATATTGGTTGGGATTGACCATTATTTTTTATGTCATCTGCAAACATTTTTGAAACTAACATCAGCATAGATGGGATGTCATTAACATAAATTAGAAACAATAACGGCCCAAGTACAGAGCCCTGGGGTGCACCTGACAACACCTCTTTTGGTTCTGATAGGACATCGCCAATCTTCACGCGAATTTGTCGGTTTTAAGATAATCATTAAAAATGTTGACATACTTATCACTGATGCCCATATTTGCCATTTTGATCAGAAGTCGTTGATGGGGCACACTATCAAAAGCCTTGCTAAAGTCTAAATATATTACATCACATTCACCTTCAGTGCTAAGAATGGAGTAAATTGTATCTAATGATTCCAAGAGATTTGAAGTACAGGATTTACCAAAACAAAAACCATGTTGATGCACAGAAATTTTATTAAGAATTTGGTACAAAATACGGTCTCTAATTATCTTTTCATAGAATTTGCATAAGATGCATGTCAAAGATTTTGGCCGATAATTTTGTTTGAGTTGTCCCATGGATGGCTTAATAGTGGAGTACCATTTTTGTCAAACTTCTGAGTTCAAGAAGGGACTCTGTGGACAATGCTCAACAACTTTTTGAAGATTACATCCCACCACCCATCTGAACTTGGCTCAGCCAGGTGCATAGACCAGTCAATAGGTGTCAAAAAGTTATAGATGTCATTTAGATCAACTTTAGACCAGAGCATTTATGAAATGTGGTATAAAATCAATGGTAGTTCATGAAACCTGCTTTTTCCTAGACTGAACTAAGAATAATGAATGTTGTAATTACCCCATAGCCTTAGTTTTTTGGTGTTTTAGATGCAGGTTGCTATTGTACAATATGGATGTATAATTAGTTTACATGCAATATGAGTTCCGAGAACACTAAAAACAAACTGCTGCAAAAAGTGGCTTGCTCAGGTTAAATACCAAATAAACTGAAGCATTTCCTTAAAGCTCGACTATGCTTTAGTACACCCTCTAATATTGTATTGTAAAATAATATGGGGAATCATGTATCCTGCTTGTATGCAAAAAATAAGACTCTCACTGAATCAAGGGATACGAGGCATTGTTGGTGCTCATTTTTGAGATTCAGAAAACTCATGTTACTCACAATTGTTCAAATTTAACTTTATTTAAATTCAAATTAAAATTCAAATTTAAACTGATAACTTGTTTAAATTCAATGTGATTGTTGATGGGGAGATCTAGAGAACCAAACCACACTGAACTACAAAATGACAATTTTGTGGAGACAGTTTATTAACAATGAAACACAGAGAACATTACGGCACTGCGCTTTTGCTTTCAATCTTTTATGCAGTGAATTCATTTTATACAGCAAAGTTTAAAGCAGGGTTTTGCAGTTTTTTTGCTTGTTTTTATTTCTCTTACATAATTATTTTTTGAGAAACTGTCAACTGACGATGGTCTTTGAGACCAAAATCGATTTCACCTCTTACGAAAGTTTAATTAAATTATAGTACTTTTCAAGAATTATTGACTGATTTTGGAAATGTACTCCATTGTTCAAATTTAAAGTTGTGAAATTTGCCTAATGTTTTTTATATAAAACAAAAAATTCATTTCACAATTGTTTTTGTCAAGCTATTGATCATTCTAGTCTAGCTATGAGGCAGTTGGGTGACTGCAGCAATTTACGCGTTTTTTGTTTCTGCACTAAATTGAAAAAGAGGTGTTTTAATGTCAGTCAAGATATGGAATTGTATTTCTGCAGATATTACGGTACCGTTTTGCAAAAAGTTCAAATCTTGCTACTAAAACTTTCTGCAGTTTATGTGTTTCTTTTCATGTTATCGACAGTTCTTTGTGTACATGTAGAGGTGCACAGTACATGCTGACCATCGGTTGTAAACTTTGAAATTATCTTTAAAATGTTGCAATTCTCTTTGACAAAGTAATTTAAAATTTCCATGATACTGGTATGAATTTCCTCTGTCATAAAGAGAGCAATTGCTTGACTCAATGACCATACGTTTTAAGCAACTTTCCAGCTGCTTTTTCAAACAAATGGCGATTAATTTCTAATTCATGATGTTCGTGTTACCAAGCAATGAAATAAATTTATTTAGTCTTGCCAGTTTTTAAAGGCCAGATATACCTGGTATTTAACTGGAAAGCTTCTTCCTTAAGCAATGTGGAATGAGGAACTTATCATTGGCATAAAGTGACTCCAAATGCTGACAGAAAGTTATTACAAAGATTTGGTGAATTTTGTAAGCCAGTGATGCCAAAAATAACTTCAACAAGTTTTGTGGGTGGTTACGCCATGTAAAGGACACTATTTACATTTTACAGCCTGCCATTGCATAATGACTTAGCAGGAAGAAGGGGGTCAAGCTGGTTACTGATTTACTTCACCTGCCTCACAAGGAAGAAAATCTACGAAATCGTGCACACGTTGTAGAAGACAATCTTAGAAAAATCTCTAACCGAAGAAAACGTCCTTTCCAATTTGTTTAATGCGGTGCTTCTGCATTGTTGCTCAATAAATTTTCCCTTTAAAATGTAGAAGAAAATATTTCTTTGCCAGTCAAATTAGAAATCCAAAAAGTCAGTTCAAAGTAATGGATATTCGAAATCAAATAACTCATGGTGACCAACTCATAAACATTACAGCAATATTGTTAATTTCAATCAATTTGTATAACAGTACAATATTTAATATACTAAATACTCTAATCGTGATTAAATGCCAAAAATCAAACATCATAATACAACTTTGCAGTGGACAGTATGCACAAATTCAACATTAAAATGCTTAATATTTGTTCCATTCAACTTTAATTTTCACCACTTTGAGGCAGCAATGCTTATTAAACGTGTAAATAGCAATATCTTTGGACAGGATGATGCAATTTTATTCTTTTTTTTTTCAAAAATGGAAAATAAAATGGGGCATCAATTGAAAACATGTCCAATAACACAACTCATCCATATCGCCCTCCAGTGGTAAAAAAATGCAATGTTTTGGAAAAGTGGGCCTCAAAATCGGCCTGGCCGAGAGGTAAACATTGATGAAAATTTTTGAAACTTTGCATCCATGAGCTACTGATCAAACTGCAATACCAAAAAATAGTTCAGGTTAAACAAACAAGGTTTTGAATTTTTATGGGGCACCTACAACACCCTGTGTCAATGAAAAATTTTCTGCAAGCTTGACTGATGAAGAATGGCATGATTAGTTTCAAGCCACCCAACAAAAGATTTTTAAGGAGTAGGGCTTGAACCAAAAGATAAAATTTTTCAGTGTTGAAAATGCATCACAGCTGTGTGTCAAGCATACCAAAGCATCTTCAAGTGCACTACAGATGATCTGAAGCAGTTGTGGATCCGGGGCTATTAATCTGTGGTGTTAATCTCAGTACCGGTATGGTGCAAGTTCAATGATTGCATCAAATAAAGAGTGCTACTCTAAAATGCATCACATTTGAATCTTTTCCTCCGGACATGAGCAGCAGCATTTAATTTTTGTGGATGATTGAAATGATGTCTAAATGAATTCATCAACAAGAGCGTTACATAATTGAGCATGAAGAGATGTGTTTTTCTGCTCGCAGACACTGAAGATGCCTTGATTTTTTTTTAAGGTGAAATATATCTTGATTTATTCTTGCTGATTGCTGCTTAGTCTTTGGACTCACCTAAAAATATGGGTTTTAATACTTGTTACCCTGTATGTAGAATTGATAACCTAATTAACATCATAGCCGTAGGAGGCGGTCTCCCCCCATTTGGTTTTAAATGTCGAAAATTCGGGCAAATTGTCTATTTATTTGGGCACACCAGTGGCGAAAAACCGTCTCAATTTGAGTGAAGACCTTTTTTTTTGTTTTGGAGAACATCTTAATTTGGGCAGAAAAACCGTCTCAATTTCAGTGAAGGCCTTTTTTTGTTTGTTTTGGAGAACATCTTAATTTGGGCAGAAAAACCACCTCAAATTCAGTGAAGACCTTTTTTTTTTGAAGAACATCTAAATTTGGGCAGAAAAACCGTCTCAATTTTGACGGAGAAACTGATTGATTTTTCGTGCAAAACTCAATGCATCAAGTCAGTTTTCGGGCAAAAGTTTGGTGTCCCCCCAAATTATTTTGAGCTCCTACGCTAACATCATACTGTTTGGATGCAATTTTGGCCTACAGAATCTGTGAAGACCCATTATTAGAGAAAGCCATTACTTTTCGATGCTGATATCAATTTTAGTTCTTACTTATTCTATAGCATTAAATTTTTGCTTCTGCACACATTATTATTGTTTTGACCACATTGTTTTTGAAGAAGAATGTTGCCGCACCGACATGACGCACGATCCTTCGGCAAGTTGATCGCAGCAAGAAGTTTTGTTTCAACGTTGTTTTTAGTCTTTCTTGGCACATTGGCGTACAGAACGGGCAATCGAAACAAAAAATAGTCAACTTGGTGATAACTATATTTGCAGAAAAAGCAACGACCGAGTCTTACTGGACACCTTTTTAATGGTACTGTACCCATAATCTAGGCACTCTTGTGGATCGTTGCTGGCTTTTTAGTAGCCAGTATTCCTAATGCATTTCGCTACTGGCTACAGCATTCGAGGCAATGAGAAAAACGAGTACGTTTAATAATGCAAAGTTGCTAAATCAAATTATAACTTACGTTGCTACAACAGTTATATAATGAATTTCTTGCGAAGGCACATAAAGTTAGCATATGTATTGCACTTTATCAAAATCAACACAAACGTGAGTTAATTTCTCGAACTGGTTTTCGCGGGTTTATCTCGCACATTTGTGTATATGTGCTAAAAAAGGCCTTAAATTTATGAATTCCTAAATGCGAAAAATTGTGGTTACCATGGCTGATTTTTTGAATAAACTACCGTAATACAACTGGCAGCCAGTTCACAAAATATTTCGAGTAGAGAAAGCAAAACGCACTCAAAAAATTTTTTTCGTGCAATGAAAAACAATGAAGCAGAGGTGGCAAATCTAACAAAGTCGGCGGGTAAACAGAATCTAACAAAGTTAATTGCAATTAGCTTTCACTGCGGAGAGGGGAGTTTAAGGTGGTGAATCATCCAGCCAATTCCAGTGATTTACAATAGCTAAAATTGAACTATATTTTTTGATATTTTTTGTTTTAATTTTGGGACTTCGGTTGCAAAGATATTCAACAAATACAAAAAGATGTCCCCCAAAAAAAAGTTTTTGGAAACTCTGAGTTTTGATCTTCCCGCCAAAACCACAGTAGGCCTAATGGTTTAGAGAACTATGGTAGGCCTAATAGTTTAGAGATAGTTTGTTTCTAAATAGTTTAGGCCTAACTATCTGTAAACTATTCGGCTTAATAGTTTAGAGATAGTTAGGCCTAATAGTTTAATAAGATTACAGTAGGCCTAATAGTTTAGAGAACTGTGGTTTTGGCGGGAAGATCAAAACTCAGAGTTTCCAAAAACTTTTTTCGGGGGGACATCTTTTTGTATTTGTTGAATACCTTTGCAAACGCAGCCCCAAAATCAAAACAAAAAATATCAAAAATTATAGTTCAATTTTAGCTATTGTAAACCACCGGAATTGGCTGGATGATTCACCGCCTTTAATTATCACTTTATCTTAAAACCAATTAATGACCAAAAATTTCACACAAATGGCGTAAAGCATTAAAATTCAAAGACAATTGCGTAAGCGTAATCATTTTTGTCGCTTACAAATGAAAATTACAAGACGTTCGGCTGAAAATGTACAACAAAACAAAAAATTATGAGGCAACAATTGAATCAAAAATACAATTGAAAGTACAGAAACGGACCCTAAACCTATGGTTCTAACCTGAAATGTTAAACTGCTATGGCAGCGGTGCTTAATTGAGGGTGCGAACTTTTGCCAAACGGTAGTTTAATTTAGATTACATCGGACCATAACGCAGATGTTACTAATCTTGGGAGTATTCGTTTCATTCATTCCTAATGAACGATTAACTGTGATATAATAGAAGATACAAAATTTCTCAGTCATAAAATCTCATTGTCTGCCTGTACCACGTGGAGCGCGTATCCCTGCTTTAATACTTTTTATTAATCGAGTAGTTGGGATACGGTGAACACCTTTTTTTTGGCCTACGTTGAATTTGGGTGCAAAATCCCCTCAAATTTTTGGGTCTGCGACATCCTGACGCGACCGACCTGCGCGAGAAAATTCACTCCGGTATTCTTGAGGCCAGGGACATCCTGATGCCCTAACTCTAACCCTAATGTCAGGATGTCCATGACGTCAGAGTTCCCGGGTGAAAAGTCTCGCGTCAGGATGTCCTGCTTCGTAAATTTTTACTTACGTTTTCATTTGTTGAATTCTTTGTTTATTTTCTTGTTTTATAAAAATTGTGCAAGGTGTGCGAAAATGATTTTTCCTTCCCGAAGGGATGCAAGCTTCAAAATGAATTGACAACCGCTGTGCTATGGTAAAAAGCAACTATAATTCGGGTAGAGACTGATCGAGTCTACGATATTCTACCGTGAACTCTGTAATTCATGGATTTTTCAGAATGCGAAAATTATTGAAGTGCGTTTTCTAGGCTCTCGAGTATCGACTCGGCGATGTTAGATGGAACTGATAAGTGATAGTCCTTGGCCCCAGGTATTCGCTGTACTTTACAAATGGAACGATTTTATAATGCAGTGAAAAACAACCCGAGGTATTAAATGTCAGACAATAATGATTGAGCGATCAACCTTTGTTAAATGGCAACACTTGGTGATTAAGGATTCACTTCAATACTGAGGTCATACTGCAGTGGATTAGCGTGGACTAGATGGATACTTAGGACTTGTAGATCCGTTCGTTTTTCCGTCATTAGCAGAAAGTAGACTTCCCACACGAGGCGCAAGATCTTCCCACAATTTACACATCTACAAATAGAAGTCTTTAAAATTTTGTGCCACCAAATCTCAGTAAAAGTTTAAAAAAATTTTACTTCGGGTAACGCAGATTCAGCACTCGAGTAAAAATTCTGGAACAATAAGTTTACGACCGGCCAGTTGGTCGAGCGGTAACGCGTTCGTCGCTAAAGCGGGAGGTCTAAGGTTCAAATCTCGAACCGCTCAAATCGGACACAGTGTCGCCAACGGCTCGCCATCTATGCGTCATTTCTTCGAAAGGAGCTGTGTTGCCCGGGTGCAATGACGCGAATATGGGCCCCGCCAACTCGTTACACGCTTGGGCGTAATACAGCGAGCATTACGAAAGATTTGACCTGAAGTAAGTTTACGTATTGCTGGATAATAATAGGTGGTTTCGCAAATCCATATTGACTTGCAAATAAAAAGCAACATCTGAACAGTATTGAATTATGAAAGCTTTGGAACAGATTTTTAAAACTGTTTTAACAGCTCGTTGCAAATTCATCGAGCAGGGGGGCATTAAGCAACGCATACCAAATTCTACGGTACGAACGTACAATGTTTTAAGTTTTGTGGAACAAAACTATCAATGTCCACGTTCTTAAAAAACGTTGCTTGATACGCTCCACGAACTAACTAGTCGAGTCTTGGTATACAAAATCTTAACGGCAAGAACAATATTAAGTCTCGGCTGGTTAAAAAAACGAAAATAAACATTACGAAAATTTTTGCAATACTAAAAATTAGAAAATTTTGTTAGTTCTGTTTAAAAAAAATTTTTAGATAATTTTTTAGTTCTCTTAAAACAGACGGAGGAAGTTGTCCTCACCCTTGCGCAGTATGTTGGTTTACTGTGTGCTTTTTATTCAGTGCATGTTTGCTGTTGTTCTCATATAAGAGCTGCCTCACCAAACATAATTGATCAAGAATAAGTCAGTAGAATGAGCAGTGTGCTAGTTAGTTGTACACTACTGGTTTAGCACTTAGTTAATATTCTTGAACGTAATGAACTTTTGCTTGTGAAAACTTGTTATTACTTTGATCATCATTTTTCTGCTTTAACTTCATTTCTAACTTTATCAGTTTCATCGTCCATAAGACCTTAAACAATTTTAGCTCCAGTGAGATAATGCAAATTTACGTACGAACAAACTTAGTTTGTGCGATAATTGGTCTCACAATAATATCATACCTCTTGATGGCCCTTTATTTGGGTAGTTACTAAGGTAGCCACAACATCAGCGAGGATTTCCATGCTGGAATATATGAGCTGCGTTTCAAGATGGATGCAGTGCAGAGAGAAATAATTGCGATTTTCGCGATTCATGATCTCGCTTTCTTGCTGAAAAATAATTGTGATTTGAAAAACTAACATCATCGAGTTTTGCGATTTGTAAAGGATGCTTTGTAAAAGCTGCGTTTCAAGATTGTTTCAAGATTGTAATGATTTGTAAAAGCTGCGTTTCAAGATGGATGCAATGCAGAGAGAAATAATTGCGATTTTCGCGATTCATAATCTCGCTTTCTTGCTGAAAAATAATTGTGATTTGAAAAAATAACATCATCGAGTTTTGCGATTTGTAAAGGTTTCCACAACCAAAAATGTGCGTGATCAACCAACCGCGTGGCCAACCAGTTGTGACTCGGTAGCTCAGTATTCGAGCTAGTGATTGCAAGGTTGCTGGCCACAGCATCGATTCCCGAAGTAGCAATTCGTCGTTGTACGCATCAACGAATTAATTTCAAATATTGATAAATTGAACCTCAACGCACAGTTAAATTAAAATAATAAAAAGCCAAATCAGCTAATATTTTGAAGCCATAAAATGCAACTCAAACATTGCATTTTGAGATGACGTAACAGTGTTTCAGTCATATTCAGTTTGTTTCGACAATCGCATGCACCTGAAAATGTGCAGGAATCACTCTAGAGCATAGAATTCAAGAAATTGGCTCGAGAACTCCCCTTCCGTCAACAATAAAAGTTTTGTCTTTACTGTACTTGGTGGCAAATAACTAGGGATTGGAGAAATACAAATCATGATACAGCTATTATCACTACAGGCTACTCTTTTTTTATCTTTTTAATGTTACAATAATATTCTACAAGCACTCACCGCAACTATCTTCGATTCAATTTTGTCAATTCCACCCTGAAATAAAGCCGTTTTAGGTTGATATAGTACCGTACCTATTGTAGGCAATACTAGGTGACTCACACACACATTCAAAGTTGCAGCTTCATTTAAAGTTGCAACTGGTTGTCAGAAAGCTCTCATAAAGCTATATCCGTGCGCCGCGCCAAGTTACGCTGAAGAGTGGAACATAGAATATTATATGTAATTGAACGCTGCGCTGATGTGCTATCACATCGATTTTCAGTTTTCAAAATTTATTTCTCAGTACGCGAGGCTACAGCCCATTCAAATATTTCGATATTTAACAGGGATAAAATGTTCATGAAAATGTGTTAACGCCACGCTTCATAAAACAGAAAACGTGATCTGAGTCTTGCGTTGAAGTAGATAGTAATGGCTGAAAAGACCGAGTCAAACTCTATATATAGTCTACGATCGTTTACAAAAGTTCGTTTATATTCAAGATCACAAGTTTATGATCTCACGACACGAGCTTCATACCGGTGCGGGTAGTTATTTTCCATTACGTGATTTTTAGTTTCGTATACTAATTCGGGATTTTGCCGTAACGGTAATGAATGTAAGAAATAGACACGTCAGAAAATTAGGGCTATATCCACTCAAGCCAAATGAGCAATGTCAGAAATACTGAATATGTTAGGAACAGCTAAAAGTCCTGCCCAATACTAACTTGTTCCATGTGTGACACAGCAGCCATTCGCTTGTTTTTCATTGCCCCATATTTTTTCAAAGCTGAATGATGGTCTTTCAAAACGCCTTTTTCGTGTCGCTCGCATAAATCCTAAAAAACATCGGTTTGCATATTAACGTTCTCATAGCCGTAAAATCATAAATACTTCAAAATTCAAAATAAACCAATCCAAACACACCAATTAGGGGGGTGAAGAACCATATACATGAAAACTGGGAGTTTGAATTCGAAAAATAGGTTGGCTTGTGTTTCTGGAACCCAGCAAATTTTCCATGCACGCAGGCGCAGGGGCTAGCCGGTTTGACAAAAAATTTGCAATCGAAGCAGGAGATCAAAATGCGAGACAACTCTCCCAAGAAAAGTTGACGTCGAGGCCACGCTGACGCCAGAGGTTAAAAACTTCTGCGCAGCCCCATTTTTAATATTATTTCTTGTTTATCACCGTACGGTCAATTAATATTTTGCAAATTTATGAGTATTCTTTAAAACGGTGAACACTTTATGCAGAAAAAGAGCTTAAAAAGCGAGCTGTAGTTTTACAATAATATCAAGATGAAAACTGTACGTAAAATTTTGCAAATCGGTAAAAATGTTGGTGATGATTAAATTTTTTTAA
Source organism: Trididemnum nubilum (assembly GCA_963965965.1). Taxonomy (NCBI): domain Eukaryota; kingdom Metazoa; phylum Chordata; class Ascidiacea; order Aplousobranchia; family Didemnidae; genus Trididemnum; species Trididemnum nubilum. The sequence goes on from OZ014479.1 coordinate 14,266,864, forward strand.
ATGATTGAATCCCGGAGTGAAATGTAGCTTTTTTGCTGTTAATTATAGGACAACCTCAAATTTTAACCAAGACTTTCCAACTTTTTTATCAAACGTCATTTTAGCCTCAGGGTAATAGTTAAAATAACGATTCGGACCCCGTATGTACCCTATCCTGATGCTTGCTACCAAGGTTGTGAGAATGTGCGATGCGATTTTTGGTCGGTTTCAATTTTTATAAACTATTTTTCAAAGAAAAAAAACAATCCACGACAATGTTTGATATCGCAAAGGTACCATTCCATTAGTGAGACAGCAACCACTGAAAATTTAACAAAAACAAACAAGCATAATCTAAAAATATCGCAGGTTACCTGTTAAGCTTGTAGCAAGCAAATTATTGCTAGTGGTACGACACCATAATACTGACGAAAAGCCTTAATCAAAGTGTTTCTTGGAAAATCTTTCGTAAATTTAGCCATGGTATTCTAACTACTTTTCTTTTGATATACATAACAGAACTGCAGTTGTACACTGCCTCTGCATCGCAGAATAAACTCACAGACAATATGGCTCGTTTCAATAGATTTAATGCCACTTAATTCAGCGTATAAGCTACGCATTATTGTCTGTTTGCCTGCAATAAGTCAACAATCAGTAACTTACGTGATATCCGAGCAGCATGTCGTACAGTAGGTTAAGCTGATCGACAACTCCCTCGTCTTCTCGTATTCCCTGCAACAATGTACTAAAGCTGATAAAACAATCGTAAAACCGGTTAATTGGTCGAGCGGAAACGCGTTTGCTTTAGAAACGGGATATCTGAAGCTCAAATCTCGGCCCAGTCAAATCTGACACAGTTGCCAACAGCTTGTCACCGCTGCGATATTTCGTTGAATTGAGCTGTGCTACCCAGGCGCAATAAAACAAAGATGGGTCCAGCAAACTCGTTACACGCTTCGGCGTAATACAGTGAATATCATTAAGATTTGATTTTTTTGATTTGATGACAATCGTTTGATTGACCGTAACCAGTAAAAAGGCAATCACCGAAGAAAGGAACTCGACAATTAGTTCAAAATGTTCAAAATGTTCCTGGCGGCGAAGACTTTTTCCAAAACTTCGTCTACTAAAATATCTTGAGCAGACTTCTGATATTGCTACTGGCAACCACATAATTGCTTCTTTTTCCTACTGCTTTATTTTTTTAAGTCTCACTTAACAGGTTTTTTAGTGTAATATACGGAAGGTTGCAATAGACGTAAAACCGAAACTACAACCTCATTTATCACTACCTCGCATTTCCTTTGATTATCCGACATTTTTAACCTGAAGGCTTGGTCTACTACACTTGGCTACAACCAATTTAAGTAAATTGCAAAAAACGCCCGACGTATACTGCTTTCACCACATCAGCGCACTAACTACAGTTAGATAAAGCAAATGATACGCTTACACTTTCGCGTCAATCGTGAACAACGACTTTTGCGTCAATTGTGAACAACGACTTGGCGTAAAATAATTGTCCTATTATTGCCCTAAAGCAGTGGTCACTAAATTACGGCCCGCGGGCCGGATCCAGCCCGCGAAGTGATTTTATCCGGCCCGCCACATGTAGCGGAAATAAAAGCGAAACTACAACTGTTACGCAAAAAAAGTTAAATTTTTTATGAAAGGTTGACGTAGCTGTTGTTGAACTAGGATTACCATTATTGTACTCGTTAAATGATTCCTAAAAAAACAGTGAATTCTTTGTGACGGGTGTTTAATGAAAAAATGGGAAGAACAGTATTTTTTGCGGAAACCAACCATGGTATAGCTAGTTGACTATTATCCAACAAAAGTGATGCTGTTTTGGAAGAGTATAATCTTGCTTGCACTATGACACCAAACAAACATCTTTTAAAATATACGAATTATCAAATATGGTGTTATTAGCTTTTCTTCAGCTTTGTTTTTTCTTTCGTGTTATAGAAACTTCCTTGTTGAAATCGTTCGTTCTTAGTTCGTTTTTGACTCGTTGTTCGTTGAATTTCTACATTTTTTCAACAGGGCAACCTTACAAGTTTGAAAGGGCATTCAGGTCGGACACTTAAAAAAAAAAAAAACTAGGCAAATCCGAAGACTAACTTTACTAAATTTGAGTTTTCTACGACCGTGCGTTTGTGAGATATAACAGATTAAATTTCCTCTTAAAAAGGTTTTACCCCTTGGAAATATTGCTAAGGTTGCCAATTAGAAACAAAATTTTAAATATTTACAGCATGTTCATGATTTTCAATGAATGTGTTGCGGCAGACCAGCCAGTTAGTCGAGCGCTAACGCGTTCGTCTCTAGAGCGGGAGGTCTGAAGTTCAAATCTCAGGCCGGTCAAATCGGACAGTGTTGCCAACGACTCGCCACCGCTGCAACATTTCTTCTGAAGGAGCTGCGTTGCCCACAAACGCAATAACGCGGTGATGGGCTCCGCCAACTCCTCACATGCTTCAGCGTAATACAGGGAGTATAATGAAAGGTTTGATTTGTTTTGCGACAGTGTTATTGTAAAACAAAGTATAAAAGTTAGAAGTGTAAAATTAACTGCTTTTCAATAAATCTAGGCCAGCTTCCCGAAAGGTAATCTTCTGTCACAATACTTACAAAATCCCAACATTTAAGTAAGAGGAAAATTAGAAATTTTGAACTGTAATATCTTGAAAACGACGAGGCGAAAAAAGTTTAAATTTGGTGAAAATGCATTTTGGGCTTATCCCAACATTTTCGTCAACAGTGAAAAACTTAGACCACTACAGATAGGGCTAAAAGACGTAAAGTGTTTTTACAAAAACACGATGCCCTGCGTTGCATCACAGCAGGAGTTTCGCAGCTATTCCAGCAACCTATCGATTTCCACCATAATTTTGCCATACCGCCGCCGACTTGGTTATTTATTGTGCTTAATTTGATTTAATGAAAATTCTAAATCCATTCTCAATTCGCATCTCGAAAATCTGTCCTCAATTCGCATCCGGCGCGCAGCCGCTAATTTCTCCGTAATCCGGCCCTCAGCGAAAAAAGTTTGATGACCCCTGCCCTAAAGTTAAAAAAGGTAATACAATGTGCATATAATTTCAATCGCTCATTGCGTCATTTTAAACTTTTGATCATTAAACGCAAGCTGACCTGTAGAGAATGCTTCTCTGCGATGGAGGAGAATTCAACTGAAAGGCTTTTGAAAGACTGTTTCAATTCACTCAGAACGTTATTTCCACCTGTCGCCCATCGGGACGCCACAGCACTGTCATTTCCCAAAGCTCTGCAAAACATAGCTTGGTTGTTAACAGCTTATCAATGAGCTGCTAGGCTTTTACTACTTATTACAGTACAATTAATACGTATGTTGTGTACAAAGTTTATTTCTGTAAAGCTAATTTATTTGAATGTTACTACGGCCTCTAAGTCAGATGCATCGGCACTTGTTGGTGTTATCTCAAGGGGGATATAAATTGCTACGACGATTTTTTTTTCAAATTGTAAATTATTTTTTTACAGATGTGCAATTTGTGCATATAGCATTGAATTGTGTAAAACTGTAAAGTAGTTTAAAGGCCATCTAGTCGTTTTCCTGTAAAATACTGTGAAAATCACGTAACTGATAGTATCTTGCAAAATTAACGGTACAATACATCAGAATGATTAAAATGAACATTTCAATCCGTATCTTTTTGTATCACAAAAAACTCTTGTGTCGTCATAATAGAATGATAAACTTCAAAAACACATCCAGGCTGGTATGGTGCAGATAATAGCAAATTCCATCAAAAAATATTTGCGAACAAATTGTTAAATTAAAAAATTGAATTTATTGCACTACCAATCCAGCAGGAGTTTTTCGCAAGGAACATTCTTTAAGAAAATGGGTTTGGTGAGTAACGGTACTTTAACTTAATGTGATCGTACATCCATAAATAAAAAAAAAAAAAAAAAACTTGCCCTAAACGCGAGACTCTGAAATGTTGTAATTTATAGTATGCAGGTAGAGTGGAGTTGGCCTCTACTAGCGCTGGTAAAAAAAGTTTCATCAAGTAGAATACTAAAATTTTAAGTGTAAGGTATGTAATAAAACGCTAAGATAAATAAAATTCGTTATAAACGGATTTAGTTTACCATACGTTAATTCTTTTCTGCCTTCAGTTAGGTTGCTGTTTTACATCTAAACGTTGTAAGTATGCAACTCAGTGCTACTGTAGAGGTTCGAAGGCATCACCATTTGCGGGAATGTATAATATTGCTATAGTATATAAGCCTATCAATTAAGCAGTAATGTGAGGTTTTTGGGCCAAACCACTATTCCTATGTTCCTGACTTGCCTGCACTACACTTTAACACTTTTGGTCTATTTTTAGACTAAAACAAAGGCAAAAATTCTGAAGAAAGCCGTAAAGCCGAATCTTGAAAAAGAAATTCTCGAATTGGTTAGGCAATGCCCGAAAAAAAGTAAGGTAAAATCACGTCATGAGGTTTGAAGAGCGGATTTTGCATTATTTGCTTTTGATGCTTCTTCCTACGTCAGCACCTCAGTTCGCTGACGACTGAGTATCCCTGAGGATTGTCGCGTAAACAAACAAAACAAAGTACCACGTCCTAAAGTTGTTTTTTTTTTTCTCCACAGACACTAAGAGTGATGCTCATCCGATAAGGTTTGACTTGGTCTTGGTGACGTCTGATCTGATCAGATTCCGACATTGCAATATTTGCTATGATCTGGAGATCGTGACTGAACTGGTGGTAGTGACTCCACTGGTGACTGATTATGACTTCATAGTTGCCAATTTTCTAATTTTCAAACACGCTGGGGTAGGCAATCTTTGCCTCTTAGTGTGTCTGCGAACGGCTTCACCCGATGCGCAACAAAAAATTGAATTCAGTACAAATTTTGTGTTCTTTCAGAGCCTTTCGTAACTGAATATGAGCTATGTAATGTATGAACACACGAAACAGTAACTGCATTAAAAACTGAAAACTTCTCTCTCGTGACAGGAAGTTCGAGTTGAATGGCTAGGCGTGAAAACAACACACAGTGTTTTGTACGGTCGTTGCTTTGCAAAGAGAGAATAGAGATTACATTGCAATATTTCGGCTGGTATAGAGCAACCCAACGCGAAATCATGGTCATGATATTGACATACTAAACATAACCTGTAATTTTTTGCGCGAAAGGATGATCGGTTATATTATTTAATATTGTAAAGTAACTTGGACCTTCGCTAAGGTTCTTTTGATAAAGCCAAATCTCATTCTAATTTTCATGAAAAACATATCAATATCTGTTGTACTGACAAATAAAATGCGAAATCATGGTCATGATATTGACATACTAAACATAACCTGTAATTTTTTGCGCGAAAGGATGATCGGTTATATTATTTAATATTGTAAAGTAACTTGGACCTTCGCTAAGGTTCTTTTGATAAAGCCAAATCTCATTCTAATTTTCATGAAAAACATATCAATATCTACTGACAAATAAAATAACGACCCTAACTTTCATTCTACTGAAGTCGAAGGCATTAAGCAAAATGTTTATCGAAAATTGCACGCAGTATTTTTATAGACGGAGAAAGAAATAGCAGAAATGCTAAAGTTGGAACTGGATGAAAAATACGGAGCACCCTGGCAAGTTATTATTGGAAAAAAATTTGGAGCGCGTGTCACCTATGTTCCTAGTAAGTTGTATCCAGCCGAGGGCAAGTTACTTTTAAAACGTTACCGAACTAAATTAAGAGTTACAGAACTTCGTAAAAGCAGTAATCCAGCTACCAGTCACCTTTTTGAAAAACTAACTAGTCAAAAGCTTACTGTTGCATTTGTAACTAAAATCAAGAAAATATTTTTTAGGGGACTGCGAAAATTAGCAATGCATGGTTAAAAAACTGCGATATGTAGTACACTGATAGAAAAACTAAACAAATAGGAGTATTACATAGCGTAATTCGTTATGTGTGTTGTGAACAGTAGACTAGCAAAAGTGAAGGAAAAATTGATAGCTTTCCCCTGAAGACGATTGTGCGCGGTGGTGGTGGTGCCACCAAGACCCTGCTCCAGAAATGTAGTGGCGTAGGAACTCAGCGGAGACTAAACAGTCGACCCACACCCCTAAGTGCTGGACCAGCGGTAAGAAGCGTCAAGATAAAGAAGGGTCAAAGATACTATTGCTTTTCGTAAAGATTCAGATGCAGGGCACTCGAGAACAAAAAAAATCCGTAAATAGTATCATGAATCCTATTATGAGTATGGTTTATAGGGCAAATTCTCAAGTTCACATTAAACAAATCAGTTAAATGAAAAATGAGCTAACTGGTTGCATTCGGAAATGGTCGACAAATAATTTGCCGTAAGTCCCTAACTGTGAAACTTTAAAGAGAAACATTCAAAATACTTTTTCATCAAAAATAAATCATATAAAGCTTCCCCGCTAGAAAACAATGTTCATTGTGCATGATTTAGTAAACCTATACGTGTTGTAAAAGATTGCAAAGGTATTACAATAGCGCAACAACATGCTCTGGCGGTACCGAAACATCTACGTTGGTAACATCGCTAATATTTTCTTTAAAACAATTCCAGATGATTATCATATAAGATAACTTCTTTTTTCTTTATTAGTACTGCAATAGCATAGGTAGAATAGTACGAGTGGTAGTTAGTGTGAAATCATCATTTTCAACATTGCTTAGTTTGCAGTGATCTTGCTATTTATTGCACAAGGTGTTTTTAAAAATCCATAATCAATTTTTTAGATCATTTTCTATACTTTCAACTCGGAGACGTCTACTATCTGATATACTGCACAAGAAACATGACCCCTCCCGAACATGGCGATGAGTGACAATCGAATCTACGCTACTTGCTAAATGATGAAGACCGGAAGGGATTTTGTTGCTTTAGCCGAAAACTAGTTTGTGAGCCATGGTATTACTGTTTTTCTTCTTTCTTTATACGTTTTATTGATAAATAAAATTCATTGACAAACAAAATGTGCTGTTTACTGGTAATACGCCAATGCTTTATATTTCGTGTGTAGCAAAAGAGATAACCTAAAACATTTAGCAGGATCCATAATTTTCTTTTGCAATAACTACTTTAAAGCGTCAAGCTACATCATCAGCGTCGGCAAAGAGTTGTTTTTATTAAGTCTCAATAGCATGTTGAATGAGTTATTATTATAGCTAATACAACGTGGAACTGATTGTTGATACTGAAAATTCAATTTAACTGACAAAATTAAATAAGGTTAAGATCTTTCATCAATGTAGATGCTGGATAGACATTAGACAACCTGTAATGGTACATCACTATTCACTACAACAGTTGGTTAGAAATAAAACGCTAGGAGCAAACTGATTTATGCAGTATTTACTCATTCAAGTACAATTAAGTTGCGTAACTGATTGAACGGCAGTTTTACTTAATTTGATTAAAAACAGTAAAGCCTTATTTAAAATAATAAATAAAACTGCCAGGAACCGAACCAAGCTATTCATTTTAGAAACTTTAAGCATCGACCAACTGAAACCGGACATAAACGTTGATCAGTCATCGATAACTTTGTATCTGTTCAACACGTGATTGTTCTTTGTTTTTTCCTCTTTTCTCATTCATTGCACTACGCTAGTATCACAGAATTACTTAGTGTGTTTAGCAGTGGAACAGCACATTGTTTACATCAGCAGGTTTTACTCAATTGCAGCGCTATGTATAACTTTTACTGAAATGTGTCTACTTTCATTCGAGACTAGTTCTTTACTTTTTTACTGTTTTAGATTTTACTTTTTACTGATGATGGACATAGCTAAGTCCGAAACGTTTAAAAATTTTATTATTTTAAATAAGGCTTTACTGTTTTTAATCAAATTAAGTTGCGTAAGTTTCGCACTTAGTCATTTCAAGTTTACGTCGATATCGTCGTAAAATCGACTGATAAAATCGTCCAGAGCATCGACAATACTCGAATCATGCAACATATCACAAACTTTTATCAACCCCTCAGAAAAAAAAAAGCAGGAACTGCATTGCAGTCAACAAATGAAATACTTACATTAGCTCTTTACCGAACCCCAGCATATCTATAGCGTTTCCTTTTGATCTCTCCGCAATCCTTGAAGCCATATCTCTCAGTTTCTGCACGTGGCTTGTAACTTGTTTAATTTGGTCTTTGCTCGCTTTGAATTCGACAGCAGTATCCGACGGCACTAGTTCCTGCAGGAAAAGTAAACAAAAGAATTAAGAAACTGAAGTTTATTTAGACCAGTAGAAAATAGCAGATCATCCATAAAATCATATTACAAAGGTATCGGACCATCAGTAAATATTTACTGATCGTCTAATATGTTCAATCTCCTAAAGCCGAAAAAAAAACGAAGTTTCCACAATAGCACTGAAATGCGACGTTTTAGACGCTATTTCGTTGCATGCTCGACCAAGAACCAATATCACGTCACAACAGTTATGCATATAGATTAAAGATGATGGGCTTTTCTTCAATATCGAAAACTTGACAATATCAACTGCGAAATAGGCATGCACCTATTAAGCTATGAGCACGATGTAATGAAACTCAAACATTGTTGGGATCGCCATCTTTTGTATGCTTTCCGCTGGATTAAAAAAGGTGAAAGTGAAAAGAAACCGTTTCAATCTGCAGTAAAACTCGTTTAATTTCTTTAATGAGTGGATGCTTGATTCGAAGACCCATAAACGCGGATCAACGACCAACAGATCGCCAATTAACGCTTATCCCAATGTTGGCTGGCAGTTGCCTTGGTTTGCATAAACGGTTCCCCGTCGCTCCCCGCCAAATCTGAACTAGTGTTTATTACTCGTACTGTAATATCTATCATTGTATTGAGAGTTGGTAAAATAAATCGGAATCTGTCCGCAACCCGACTCGAGGAAACATTTCAAATGAGATTGATAAACTTGCAGTTAAACGGAAAAAAAATGTAATACATGACGGAAAAGTGGGATAAGACTTAATACTGCAAGAGTGTTTGTAAGTTTTTCGCCAAAAATGTATGAAATTAGCTCGAATACCTGGTAAGCGGATACCTACTTTGGCTTGAGCTGCCAATGGGCTCATGGCGTATTCATCAAGCGCTCCACGAAATTGTTCTTTGATTTTGTGGACAACTTCCTGAATAAAACACACAGCTATCTTAAAATAGAAGCAAATTGTAACTTCTACAGTACCAAGAACCTTCTCTATTTAAGATGGATTTCGGAAAATTAAGCAATAAATCATGTTATTTCCTATCCGGCTTGGAAGAGATTTTCGTTTTGCAGGTTGTTTGTGCATAATTTACGGTAAACTCGAATCTCGAACATAATCCGCCTTCTCAACCAGTACACGTTTCGCAGCTTAAAAGGTCTGAATGCAAAATCAATGGAGGTGCATAAAGTTAGGGCAATCGTATTAGATTAGATGGGCGTTGACTCGACATTTTTCTTGATCCAGCCGTTCCAGAGATATCCTACTTCAAACATCAAGTAGGAGCCTCCTTAATTATAATTTTTATTGGCAACCCTGACTTTTCAACGCAGTAGCCTAGCACAGAGGCTAATATTAACCTATATAGAGGTTAAAAGGCCTCTGTGGCCTATTCTAATTGCGGCTTTGCCTTAGAAAGGAACGATGGCGTCTCAATTGTTATCATCGTCAGGGTTGCCAATAAAAATTATAAGTAGAAAGGCCCTTACGTCGTGTTTGAAGTAGAATACTTTTAAAACGGCTGGGTCACGAAGGATAGAGTCAATTCTAACTTAAACTGATACGATTGCCCCAAGTTTACCTACCTCCATTGATTTTGCCTTCAGACCCCTCTTAATGAAAGCACAAGTTGCAACTCAATTAGCTCAAGGTTAGCCACACAAATGATAACACATTGAAGTCAACACATAACCGCACCAATTCTTCGCGCTTCTGAGGGGTAGCAAAATATAGAAGATGCCCAACCGTCAACCTAGCGGGTTGTAAGAGGCAACTAATGGGTACTCTTCGAGTAGTGTGAAACTGGCACCTGTTCTACGGGAGGTTCTCTAGCGCATTTGGGTTCTGTGCTGTTATGGTATGGTGTCAATGCGATCAGTTCCAGACCAATACATGCAAATTACATGTAATTCACATTCAACAACGTTGAGAAACAGCTAATCACTCGTCCACGTTAACAGCGTTGCGTGGTCAATTGATTATACTGAGCATGTCAGGCAAATGCAAAGAATGTTAAAGTGCCATTCATTAATCGTTAATAAATCAGCAGGCCAAAGCTTTAATATTTGTTCAGCAATTCAGTGTACTGACTGAGCGAACGATTAACTCACTTGCCCAGTGTAGGTGAGGAAAAACTGAAGAACCGACGACTGGTGGATCGTGGGGTGACGGCTGAGGAGATTTAAGAATCTTCGTAAAGCCTTGCGCCGGCTCTCAATAAAATCTTTATCGGCTGCAAAAAGAGTCACATTAATCACCATTTTTAAAAATCCAAAAGGTGTTTGGGCAGATCTATGGCGGCGTAGAAGTCGAAGAATCATGATGAAAAAGCATAATTAAAGATTATAATACAGCCCAGCGATCAATTAATGCAGATCGTATGTATCCGTCTCAGCACAGCATAGCCATATGAAGAAGCGTAATGTTTAGTAGGCTTTTGAGTGCTACAGGCATTTTCATACCAATTACAGAATTCTTAAATTTTTCTAATCAGAAAGGTTGGGCACACGACATATACCGACACTATTTAATCTTATATTTTGTGATCAGCGTGATTTGCGTTCTTAATTTTGTTGTGTACAATTTAATGTGAACTTAGGTCGATATTTTCACAACGCAAACATCGCCGCATACATCTTTGCTACAAAATTGCAAAGTCGCAGCGTAAAATTGCCTTGCAATAGCGGTATGACAACACAACGCAGCAAAGTTGTCTGCAGCCTTAAAATGTCAATAAAAAGTAAACTATTTTGTTACATTGACAGAACATACGAGTCAGTTTAAATTAAGTTTGGGAGCAAACAAATATCACTACATTTGTAAAATCAAATTTTAATGAAAAAAAATTAACATAATGCACAAACTTTCAGAATTTGAATTCACTAAAAAAAAAAAACATTTTAATTTGCACTAAGTATCACGATATTGCAACGCTCAATTACAAAAAAAAAGGCGTCCTGAATCAGATTATTACCACCCTTGTACGCAATGTCTAAAAAAATTGACAAAAACAGCAACTACTCGTTATTTCTGCAAAATTGCCCTATTTAATCCATTAAACTGAAAATTTTATTAACAACATTTTGAAATTTGGTTTTGGTATAAGCGGTATTTTTTCTCTAAGGTTGGTTTACACAAGGAAGTTGAGCCTCGCGTTAGTTTTATTGCACGAGTTGACAATGGCGTTTTTAACGAAATTAACAAATTGAATTTCCACTAAACGAATTGATATGGTATAGTTAATTAACTGTGATGCTTCACTACGTTCTTTGAGCAAGCGCGTGCTTCATTCTGAGCAGAATAGTAGCCCGTCCACCGGGTTGTAAGAGGTAACTGATGGTTTGGGTACCCACTCCAAAAGCCCCACCCAGAAAAGTGACCATTTCCACGCCACTGTGGTATGGAAATGGTTGATCGCTTTTCATTTTCATGATCGCATTTCCACGCCACTTTCCTCCCATGGATTCTCCACTCTGCACCCCAGCAGAGTTTTGTAGTGTAATATTTGCATTGCACCATGCTCTCATCCACATGGAAGAACCGGGAAACCACCCATTGTTCTTCGTGTAAGTCCAATCTTTGCAACAATGTACTTAACCTCCACCAAATATCATAGAAATACAAACAAAAAAGCCAGCAAAGTGAACCGCCCACATTATGTTAGTTGGTCGTCAGTAGTTGTGTCACCATATACTCAGCTCGAGATTCATACTGTAACCTAATGTAAATATTATACATGAAAGGTTTGAACTCGATCGAAATAACAACTTACAAGCGCTCATCACTTTCTTAGGTGGTAAACGAGGAATAACACGGTAAGGATAAATTTGAAGCAATAATTCGTGAAATGCGAGAAAATCGTTATATCGTCTCTTCACAGTGCTTTGGTTTTGCTAAAAAAATATTAATTACCATACCGCTTGAAAAAACATCCTGTGAATTGAAAATTATTAGCTTTTTTTCAGCTAGTTTGAAAAGATGTCTCATGTTATGGATTGAAACTTTCTCATCATCTTTTTCTTATTTATTCATCTGCACAAGACTAAACGCCAAAACATGCTGACTGACCGTCGCGAGCTGATCGTGGACCAGCTGACTACCAACATTAGTTGTTGTTGTGCATATTTATCCTCCTGTCACCGGACAGCGTCAGACGCTAACTATTGGACAACCCGCAGTTTTCATTGCAATGACCACTTGGAGGAAACTGCACATGCTTAGGAGTTTTCAGCCATGCAATGTACCTATGAATTTTATCGAATTCTTGTCCACAGTTTTCATTGCAATGTCCACTTGGAGGAATCCGCACCTGCTTAGAAGTTTTCAGCGATCCAATGCTCCTGTGAATTTCATCCAATTCTTGTGCACTGAATTTGAAGCTTGTTTAGAGCCACCAAGCAGAGATAATCATCGTAAAACGCCTTATCCAAGAACGCAATAACGTGACCAGGGTTTGGGTAGGGCTTCAGTTAGCAGCGATCAATCATTTTGTACATGTACAGCACAATATGCCACATACGTGGAAGCCAACTTAACCCAAGATTATTTTTGAAGGTTGAAAATTATGCGTATGCTTACAATAAATCTATATAATTGCACCCTTGCAACAAACATTCGCATTCTAAAATTAACTTTTCTACTGAAATACCGTAATTCAAGAAAAAGTAAAGTAAAAACGTAAAAAAAAACATGAAACTGAGACTATAAAATCTATCAATGTACAATTCCATTGTAGCAAAAACTAGTAACTAATCAATATGCAAGGTTGCCATACTGAGAAACATTGTTTATACCTTGCTAGTTATTTCGTATTCAACATGTTTCAAAAAAATTCCTTTCTTTTCTGGAACCACCATCACTTGAATACTATCCAGTGCACAGTACTCTTTATACTTCATCGACAAGTTCATGGGCGATTGTTTAGATTCTTTTACAATGTAGCGCATATCTTCAACATTGCCTAAGTCTGGCTTAGGAAGTTCTAAAGAAGTAATAATAAATAGATGGAAAAAAACTTTAATGATTTTAAATTAACAAAATTATTGCAAAAGTAATAGTAAACTAGTTTATACAGTATATTTTCTGATGAAAAGATTAAATACCAAAAAGAAAATGTATATACATAATCTTAAAATTCACTGCTGTTACCGTATTTTTCAGACCATAAGGCCCACTTAAAATACTCAAAATTTCAGAAAAACTGAAGGTGCGCCTTATATGGATCAGGTTATACTCTGTTTCTTTTTATGATTTAATTTAGAGCATATTCCAGTTTTCAGAGATTCGTAAATTGCATTTCATTTAGTGCACCTTCTATTTCGGTGAGCCTTAAAAAAAAAAGCAATAAAGGTCATTTATTGATACTGCGCCTTATGGTCCAAAAAGTATGATAAATTAGTTTTTTAGCAAAATGATTGTAATTGTCTGTACATCAAGTACTTGTCAGTACGGGTACTTATCATATTTTACGGCAAATAAGCCGCTTTTCTGGACCTAATTTTCTAACCTGACTTCCCAAGGTTGGCTTATTGGGCAGCCACACCTTGAACCAGACAATACCAAAGGTCAAAATGTCGCTGCGTGTCAATTAACAGCACTATTTGCACTTTGCACGATTGGTACCACATTTGCATGAGCGATTAAGATGGATAAAATTTGCGTTTTGTGCTCTAAATCGGCACAAAATTTTGTGATGCCAGGAGCCGGATTAATCTGGCGCTTTTAAGAGCTAAAAATTGGCCTCAACTTATTTGACGAGTCGGCTTATTGGCCGCAAAATACGGTATCAAGCTACTGACAGAAAACAATAAACTCATAGAACTGTTAATTTTAATTGCCATAGAATAGCAATACCAGTGAGAAACCCAAATTGAGTTGAATATGATTAAACAAACGGAAACTGATGGCTACAACAGACAACCATGACAACACTCGAGTTGAAGATGTATTTTTTACCTTCTTGAGATAAAATGTTTGTAACTGTGTTGAAAATAACTACAACAGATAACCATAACAACACTCAAGTCCAGCGGTTCTCAAATCATTTTGAAGCTTGCACCCTTTCGGGAAGAAAAAATTATTTTCACACTCCTTCCACAATTTTTATAAAAAAAAGAAAATAAACAAAGAATTCAATAAACGAAAATAAACAAATCGAATTTATACATTTAAAGATTTTGCACCAATTTCGACAAAGACCAAAAAAACGCTTTAACCTCAATTTAGAAAGGGTTTAGTCTCCGGATCAATTAAAGACCAAAAAACTTCACCGTATGGTCACCCTAGAAAGTATCTCAACTACTCGATTAGAAACAGACAAAAGAAAACAGAATATTAATGCAGGGATACGTGCTCCATGCAGGCAGACAATGAGTTTCTATGACGTGAGAAATTTTGTATCCTCTATTACATCACAGTCAATCGTTTATGAGGCATAAATGAAACGAATACTCCTAGATTGGTAACATCTGCATGATGGTCCGATGTAGCATAAATTAGCAACAATTTTGCAAAAAAGTTTGAACCCCCAGAAGTCCCTTCTCGCACCCTCAATTGAAAAGCGCTGATCTAGTTGAAGATGCATTTTTTACCGTCTTGAGATAAAATGTTTGGTAACTGTGTTGAAAATGGCTGGGGTCTGGCAACTATTAGCACCAATCACTATTTTTTCCAACGACCCCAAATCCCCAACGGAAACAATTCAATTATTTATGCAAATGAACCACGCACTCTGCATCTGTCAAACCACAACAGCACAAGCACCCTTTTTCAGAAAGTTTGCAAATCGTCCATCAGGCTGGATCACCACAATAAATAATCGTTTAAATGTTTTCTCAAGAACACAACAATATGAATCAAAAAGCTAACACTACTGAATACATCTTGTCTTTAGTGCTGGCATTTCAAGAATTAACTTACCTCATAGTAAAAACTGACCTCAAAATGTCAGCAATAAAACCAAAAATCTATTTCATAATGTTGGCTTTCACCATCACACTGAAAATTATTTGCTGTTTCAATATTTTGCTACAAACCCATGACATGCTCAGATATCGAACAAACAGGCAGTAACAACAGAGTTACACTACCAACAATAGAAACAATCAGTCAATAAAATTCCTTACCTTGTCCAGAAAAATTTTGAAACAATTTTTCTGACACTGTTTTTCCTTGCTGAGCATAAGCTACTAACGCTAACGCCTTGTAAAGATTGTTTCTGGTAACATGACCACCTTTGCATTCAATCAATTCCCATATCTAAACATTCAAATATTGCGTTAATAAGAGAAACGTTAAGTAATCAATAGTAAACTTTGTAACAGTAATATTATGATGAACTTTAGGGATAAATAGAATAACCAAGCTTTAAAATAGAAGACCTAATTATTCTTATTTTAAAAATAAATTACTATTTTTATATTTCTGGTGAAAACTTACAACAGTATCAAAACTTTTCTTTAAATAAAGCTTTAGAGTTTTCTTTGTTTTGTAACTTAAAACATATAATTTGGCACAGTATTACTATACAATATCAAACTATAGTACCAAGATTCTATGAAAAATAAATGCGAAAGCTATTCTATCCCTCAGTCTTCACATATTCTATCCCTCAGTCTTCACACAAGGGATATTCTAAGGGATATTAATAGACTAAGGATAGACAAGGATAGACTAAGGGATATTGGACTAAGGGATAAGGATAGACAAGGATAGACTAAGGGATAAGGATAGACTAAGGATAGATAAAAATAGACAAAGATAGACTAAGGGATATTCTATCCCTCAGTCTTCATACAGTTTCATTTTAATCCCAATCATAGCTGAAATTTAAAACAGTATTACAATTTAAACGAAAAATACCGAATATTAAAAGCAAAAAAATTTTCATGCTCCATGCTACAGGTAATCAACAATTTCAACATCGGCTATCACCATGAAATGTAAAGCAAAAAGCTAAGTAAAAAGTGTTGGTCTGTTGGTACTCATTGTAAATTGCCATTATTAGTGATCTCAGCACAATGTGATTTCACTACAAAGTGAGAGTTAGGCAAGACAGACATCTCTGGGATAGAATTGTTTAATGACTGCCCTTTTCGGTCAATGCCTAATTCAATAACGCAACAGTACAATGATGATTGCCAGATAGGCCTATTCAGCCTTTTTCTAAGCAGAATGCAATTTGTCACCTAATCAGTTTGTGACAAAATCACTGATTGTGAAGAAATAACTTTGTGACAAGATCACTGTCAACCTTAAACTGCAACTTAAGTAATTTTGTTGAAACTTAAATAGAAGCAATTTGAACTTACTTGACTTAGAATAGCATTGCTCAATCCTGATTTGGTTAGAATCTTTGCAAACACTGTTTGTGTTATTTGATCACTTTGTGATGGACACAAAGCCTCGTACACATCTCGATAGTAGGATGGAACTGAACCTGTCAAACATACAAATGAATATATCTGTAGCATTACCAAAAGGGCAAAGGTGTTGTGCATACGATAATCCCAATCTCATGATCTGGGTTCATTCCACACCCTGGTTACTTTGAAGCATCTTTGGATAAGACACTTTGTGATGATCATCTCTGTTGGGTGGCTTCAAACAAAAATTCGAACACATCCATAGGAACCTAGGATTACTGGAAGCTCCTTAATAAGCAGGTGTGGATTTTTCAAAGCACGAAGTAGTTACCAGTATAGTAATAAAGCATGCAGTTTTTCCCACAGTTACCATCATATGCTGTCTAGTGACGAAAGGATATACACAACATAATTTATTGCACTACTCAATGTTTGAATAAATAATTCTCATAAAATAAATTACACATTAAGAGTGAGCGACAAAGTGGATGCGAAGGGACTGGGAAGCCAGCAGGTCGAGCACCCACCTAAATATGCACCACCTCAACAACAACCTTATACCTTAGTATAATAAGCTATGTAAGGCGCAGAGAAATATAAGGTAAACTAAATGAAACGCAACTTAAAAAGCTCTGAATTAAATTGTGGAGAAAAAAAGTAAAACCTGATCTGATATAAAGTGCACCTTCACTTTTTTGAAATTTTTAGTATATATTTTAAGTGCACGTTCTGGCCCATAAAATGTGGTATTTACAATCTGCAATATCAGAATAATAATAACGTTAGGATCTAAAAAATTTTTTTCAAGTACTCACTATTCCATTGACGCAATAAGCAGAAGTTAGCTGCATTTAGCATCTTTTATTCAAAGCATAACAACGTTTTCAGTAAAAACAATTTGTAAGTTTGAATCAGTTAAAATCAATTTTAATTTACTCAGCCAAAAATATTTGATATGTTTTGAACAAAAAACGCTAAATCCAGCAAAGTTGCGGCTTATTGTGTTAATATAAGTCACACATGAATGCACATTTTACGCAGGGTCACTTTCTTAATTCTTATCCTAGCTTATTATTTGCACTCAAACTTTTCAAGTTAATGACAAATTCTAACCATTAGTTAGCTCAAACTTTACAAAAAATTTCAGCTCTCCGCTGAGCTTCCGATCGAGATATGAGGCAAATAACATCATGCAATATCTACACGACATGTACAATCGCCCTGAAATGTAATTCAATACGCAGTTTAGCGCATAATTACTTCAGTGACGTTAATAATAATTTAATTGTGATGTTTTGACGTTTGCGAGGCCACAGTTTTAATGTTTAATAGTTTACGTGCTATCTAGCCTAAAGGCTACCAGCACGGAAGCCTAGGGAAGAGCTACCAGAAGGGCAACTACTTAAAACAATTGTAATAATAAGTCAATTAAGATGTTTTTTTGACGTTTGCAGGCCAGAGTTTTAATATTTTAACCGTTTTGCGTGCTTCTGGCCTAAAGGCTACCAGCTCGGAAGCCTAGGGAAGAGCCACCAGAACGGCGACTACTTAAAACAAGCAATGCGAAAACTTGTCTTCCCACAGGAATCGAACCTGCAGCCTTTGGATTACCGGTCCACTGCTCTACCACTTGAGCTAGAGAAGACGCCTTCTCGCATGCTTAATTTTGGCTATTTAAACCCAGCAACTTGCTTGTAGTATGATTGTAATAATAAGTCAATTAAGATGTTTTTTTGACGTTTGCAGGCCAGAGTTTTAATATTTTAATCGTTTTGCGTGCTTCTGGCCTAAAGGCTACCAGCTCGGAAGCCTAGGGAAGAGCCACCAGAACGGCGACTACTTAAAACAAGCAATGCGAAAACTTAAAAAACCAATGCGAAAACTCTAGCTCAAGTGGTAGAGCAGTGGACCAGTAATCCAAAGGCTGCAGGTTCGATTCCTGTGGGAAGACAAGTTTTCGCATTGCTTGTTTTAAGTAGTCGCCGTTCTGGTGGCTCTTCCCTAGGCTTCCGAGCTGGTAGCCTTTAGGCCAGAAGCACGCAAAACGATTAAAATATTAAAACTCTGGCCTGCAAACGTCAAAAAAACATCTTAATTGACTTATTATTACAATCATACTACAAGCAAGTTGCTGGGTTTAAATAGCCAAAATTAAGCATGCGAGAAGGCGTCTTCTCTAGCTCAAGTGGTAGAGCAGTGGACCGGTAATCCAAAGGCTGCAGGTTCGATTCCTGTGGGAAGACAAGTTTTCGCATTGCTTGTTTTAAGTAGTCGCCGTTCTGGTGGCTCTTCCCTAGGCTTCCGAGCTGGTAGCCTTTAGGCCAGAAGCACGCAAAACGATTAAAATACTTAAAACAAGCAATGCAAAAAAGCTGTCTTCTCACAGCATTCGAATCTGCATCCTTCGAATAACCAGTCCGCTGTTCTACCACTTGAGCTAGAGAAGACATCTTGCATGCTTAAGTTTGGCTGTTTAAACCTAGCAATTTGCTTGTTCTATACTGTCAACAATATTACTTGTGATGTTATTAACATCATAGAACAAGCAAGCTGCTGGGTTTAAATAGCCAAAATTAAGCATGCGAGAAGACGTCTCCTCTAGCTCTAGTGTTACAGCAGTGGACCAGTAATCTGAAGACTGCAAATTCGAATCCTGTGGGAAGACAACTTTTTCAGATTACTTTGTGATGTCATGAATCGCAAACTTATCCCAAACACATGGCTTTTATGTTGTCCATTAAAATTTAAAACAAAATAGCAAAGATTTTATTACAAACTCGTCCATGAAGAGTTAAAAAATGATTAAATCTTCTCATAACTATCTGGTGTTTTAATTACCCAGCTGTTTATTTCATTTTAATTATGCTGTGCTTTGATTGCAATTATCCACACCTTATTTAGATGACATTAGAAAAACAAAATCAAGCTGTGCATATGGTACTTATCCCAAGCTGAGAATTGCTTATTGTTTATCTCAGAGACAAAATTATCTGCAACAATTTGAAACTTGAAAAATGAAACAAGAAAATTAAGTGAGTGGTGAATTTAATTATGCACAAACAGCGATAATTCCACAATAAACAGTCAACAATTTTTGATTTAAACTTTAATCAAAAGTTGCGATGATGTCATTAATAGCAAAATTTACAATGATATCATTAATACTGATGTCATAAAAGCCAGAAGTGGGCAAAGCGCACTTTATAACTTTAATTCCACTGATTGTGGAAGTTTGATGTGACTTAATTTTTAATTTTGAGAAATTGCAAAAGTTTTCAATTTTGAGAAACTGCGGAAGGTTGCATTGCAGACTAATGTCTTTCAAACTTGTCGTACATTTATTGCACTGCGGTAAATAATGCAATTTTAAACTTAAATTTGTTTCATTTTTATTATAATAATGTCACATGTCAGTTAGTCTTCAGCAATTATTTTTTTTCCAGATGAAGTCACAAAATTCCAAAATTTGCATTTTGTTTTGTAATTTATGGTTGAGAAAGTTAAGTTGCACTTTGACTTGGTACTAAAATCTCGTTTCGCTTGCAGAAGTTGCACTTTAACTTAATCAAAAAGTTTATTGCAGAAATTGAGCTGCATTTCAAAAATTAAAAAAATACATTGCGCATCTAACTCTGCACTTTTAGCAGTTTAAAAATTTGTTGCACTTTGTAGCACAACATTTTAGGTAAAGCTATTTGTGCCTACCTCTGATAAAAGCAAATTAAACATAACAACGCGGGAATTTCACTATTTTTAAAATACCGGTAAGATTTACGATAGCCTATTGGTTTCCTCCATCTTCTATTTTCTGTTATGTTATCTGTGACATCATTAAACATGAATTATTTTGCAATAGTTACGTTTGCAGTAGGCTTCTGTCATAGTCATCGTACAACAATAAGCAAATATTATAATCTTGCCATTTATCTACATTTCAATGTCACTTTTACTTTAAAAAAAAAAATATTTTGACCAAATGCTAGCAAACACTTGACTAATCAAGTATTCAGTGTGTGAATGCGCATATGTATGTTGTTTCAAAGAAACAGTACAATTGTGCAGAGAGGAAAAATAAAGTTTAAAGAAATGAATGTTCATTCAGTTTTCTATTTTTGCTAAATGACGATGGAATGAAGAGTTGTTATGAGAAAGGCTCAAGTTTCTCCAACAAAAAAGCACAATTATAACGATGCATGCAATAGCGAACTTTGAAAGTGAAAAACATAACAATTGATGGCAGGTTATGTTTTCGCCAAAAAGCAAGTTCATGTCCAGCAATTGGCACAACTGAAACGTTACAGAGCTGTCTTTGAATAAGATTGTCAAGAATCTTTGAATCACCTAGCTACTTTTGATCTTTTCTTACTGAGCTGTTATGCAGGCAAAGATAAGTATTCACATTCGCGTATTCGTACATTTTTCTATATGGCATTGCATATCCCCCCTCTTTGCCTAAATTTACCATTATTTCACAAGTATCACTAGTCAGTTGTTAGGTATTAGGTTTCAACAACCACAAATGCAAAATTCCAAAATCTGAAGTCACATGGTTTTTCCAAAATTTGTAGTCACGTCAGGGAGCAACTAACTTGAAGACCATGATCGTATGGTCATTCTGGCTGTCTCCTGGTTTGGTTATTGTGCTTTCGCAAAATATATTGTGGTGTTAGCGTTGAACCATTCCGAATACACTTGATTGATTTGATTACCTTTACGCTTATAAAGAGCAACATCTAATACACTTTATTTAAAAGTCACTTTTAAAAATAACTAACCTGTAAGTTCAGTCATTGCAAAAGCAAATTCTGGATGTCTTAATATTGATAGCTTTCTTCATGAAACTTTAAGCATTTAGTATTTTTAAGCAGCAGCCCTGTTCACTTGCAATTAGAATGGTATAGATTAACTGCAACATGTAACTCAGAACTTAATTCAGTAACTCAGAACAAGATACACATACTGCAACAACCATACGATTTGATTGAAGATTATTATTTTAATACAAAACATAAAACAAGCAATTACTGTAGCCTTTAAAACAATTTGCTGTACATGGGCAGTCAGCTGCATGAGCACAACACAAGCTCGTACTGGCCTTCATAAGCTTCAGGCTCACAAATAACACCACAACATAACTGAAGACATTTCAAATGCTTTAAAACATTCCAGATTCTGCAATCTGCATCCACCCCTTGAAATATTGCCTGCTTGCCACTGAAATATGCTAGGCTAATGTATGTCACCACTGACCAGCAGCCTACTTTTTTGTCAAAGTTTTTCAAAGGGTATGATTCAAATATGGCTTTAAAAAGTGTTTCAGGCTGCAATTAAAGGCTTCACTGTACCTAGATTTACAGGCAAACCTACAGTACGTTGTTTTTAGAGTTTTACATGGTGTTTACAGTTTATTGCTTTCTTTTAGGCTTTTGGCTGGTGAGCCATTTCTCATTTAACTTACGAGGTGTGTTTGAAGAGCAACAGAACTGTGCAGTGTGCACGCTGCACCAACAACTTTTATTGCAGGGAAAAAAGCAATGCTTTGCATGATGTCACAATGTCTTATGGTTTCGAAAACCAAATTTCAGCATTCTGTGACAAGTACATTCTTTTTTGCACACTTTTCTGTCACGGCACTTTCTTCGTGACCATTTTGTGAAATTGGCTTCTTTTTTCTTTGGTGTGAAGGATGAGCGTCGAACAATGAATCAACCTGAAATTTCTTGTCCGTCTTGGAAAAACTCCAACTAAAGCACTAAAGTTGTTTCAAGAAGTTTATGGTGATTACATGATGTCAAGAACTCGTCTTTTTGAGTGGCACAGGAGGTTCAAAGAGGGAGGAGAGGATTGGAAGATGATCACAGGAGCGGGAAGCCATCCACAAGCAGAACAGATGAAAATGTTGAGCGTGTCAGACAAAAGATGCGGAGCAATCGCTGTCTTACTGTTAGAATAATAGCAGATGAGCTGGGTCTGAATAGCGAGAGGGTATGGAGGATCATTACGGAAGATCTATGCAAAAATGGTATCAAGGTTGCTGAATGAAGGACAAAAGGAGCAGCATGTGCAAGTGTGTCAAGACGTTTTGGAGCAACTCGAAACTGAACCCAACTTGCTGAAAAGAGTTGTTAATGGCAGTGAGTCATGGATCTTTGAGTATGATCCACTCACTAAATGGCAGAGCCTTGAATGAAAGAGCACATTGTCACCAAGACCCAAAAAGACGAGGGTGTTCAAGTCCAAAACCAAGGTGATGCTAATCGCTTTTTTTGATGTCCATGGAATTGTCCACTCAGAATTCTTGCCACAAGGCCAAACTATTAATCAGCAGTTCAGCACGTCTACAAAAACATCTTGCAATGTCTGATGCACTCAGTGAGGGAGAAAAGAAGAGAATTGTGGGAAGCAAGGTCATGGCTGCTTCATCATGACAATGCTCCAGCTCCTAATGCCTTGGGAATTCGGGAGTTTTTTGCCAAAAATAACATTGCTGTACTGGAGCAACCACTTTACTCTCCAGATCTGGCCCCTTAAGACTTCATTTTGTTTCCCAAACTCAAGGAAGTCATCAAAGGAACTCGTTTTCAAGATTCAAAAGCCATTATAACAGTCGTGATAAGAAAGCTCCGAGCAATTCTAGAGGAATCATTCCAAGAGTGCATGGAAGCATGGCAGAGGAGATTGGAAAAGTGCATTCGAGCCCAAGGAGATTATTCTAAAGGCGACATGTTGTCAAATTCACTTGTCAAATAAAATAATACATTTATAGACCCAATCCCGTTACTTTTCAAACACACCTCGTATGTAATGGCTTTAATGGCAACATGCCTAAAGCTCTGTAGTCGGCACAGCCGCTCTGCAGTCTGGCTGTATCTCGATTCTTCTTTTTTTTTTGTTTTAACCAGGGATGTGAAAGGAGCAGTTTTTTTAATTACTTTCACTTCTATTTTCATTGCCTCTGCTTCCACCACTTGATGACATGATTTTTGCTTAATTTTTTTTATTTTAAAATTTTTTTGGTATGATTTTTTTCTAGATTTGTCAAGCTTTAACAGTTTTAGACTATCATCATCAGATCATAGGCAGTAAAAAAAAACATAATGTAAAACCAAGACATGAGATTGGTTTGTCACTGCGCAGATCTGAGCATACGAGTTGCCCTGAGCCCAGTGTTCCCTATACGCGCAAAAAAGTGCAAAATATTTTCCGGCATTTTTGCGCAAATTTTTCACAAATGCAAAACAGCATTTAATTCCAAGGTTTTTCATTTTGAGAAACAAGAACTAAGAAACAGTGTTGAAATCCAGCATTTTGTTTTTTGTGAAGATGCAATGTCTGGCAAAGAGTGATGACCATTTCTTTTGTTTAGGACTTGCAACAAGTAGCAGGTTTGCAATGCAATGACCTTTTCTCTTTTTTTCTTGAGATCACCTTGCAAATCACAAAAAATAGGCCTACCAAGTCTACGGACAATGATCTTTTTTTTTTGAGATTACTTATGTCCATTTTTGGCTACATGACAAAGCATGAACTATGGCATTTCCACAAAACTTCAGGGCATTTTTGAACATTTTCTGGCACTTATGCAAAAGTAAAAAGCTAGAGGGATCACTGCTTGAGCCATTAATTTGGTTTGGGAGCGGCCCAAAATTGAAATGTCCAATCTCTTGGCCAGGTGTCATTTAAGTATAAGCCGTCTGCTATTTTTTGAAAACACTGCGACCTGTGTATGAGCACGCATGCGCTCTCTCCTTTACTCCGATCTAAGCTATTCTCCAAATCAGCCCTAACCCTAAATGAGTCTGTGAGTGCACGCATGAGAGGAGCGAGAGCGGATGCACACTCATACATGGGGCGCATAGGTTCCGAAAAAATGCAGACAGCTTATACTTAACAACATCCCACTTGGCCATATGCTGAAATTAGGAGTGATTGCACATGAGAGTCTAGGTACCGTACATTACCCGTAGGCCTATTGATTTCCAAGCATTTAGGATAATTTTTTTAATTGCATCTGCTGTAGCAGGTAATTCTCTATGTGGCTATACCACAGCCTACTATAAGTGTAATTATATGAGTTAGCCCTGCAGGGGTAAACTCCAACAATCACAGGATTATTTTTTGATACCCCAGTAATTCATACCCATAGCGATAGTTAATACCGGTATATGAACATGTGGCTTTGCTCCAAATTTCTGCCCAACAACACCTGGCTTACAGTATTTTAAAAACTGCAAAACAAAAAACACTGCAAAAATTTTATGATCAGTCTCCTACACACCCAGTACCACATAATGCTACAGGTACATTGTATCAATAGGCTAGGCTACAGAATAGGCTACATGTCCTTAGATTTTTTTTAAAAATGGGCAAAGCCAGCAAATTTTTTCAGTAAAGTTTAAAAATCTTAGGACTGAAACAGCGACTTGTTAAACAGTTTATTTGAAAGTAAGTTGGTAGGCTGCATGGCTCATCTTTGAATTGATAGGCATGGGGGCTGGCCAGTCCACAGATCTAGTGAACTACAAACTTTATAAAGGTTTCTTTGCAAATGCTGGCTTCTTGTACTAAAAATTTTGTCACATATTTTACAAAAAACTACACCAGATTCAAGTTTCTGAAGTTTGATTCTATGTAGGGTCAAAGTGAAAGAGGTAGGCCTACTCTTTTCACTTTCAGTTTTATGGCTTTCGCAAAAATTTTCCGCTCCTGCTTTAACCAGTTAACAAAAATTTGCTGCTTCTACTGCTCCCGCTTCCACATCCCTGGCTCTCACTTTTAACGGCAGATTACATTACAATCATCTCACATCCATCTCTTGATACTGCGCTACAGTACAGTACATAGCCAACTAACTGTACTAGTACTGTTTAGCCTACTGGTTAATGATGTTACATAAATCCTGCGCAAAAATCACAAAAGATGGCGCAGCAAGTACAATCCATCTTTTCAAAGTTCGCTACCTTCTAGCATGGATCCTGGATCCATTCTTCTAGTCCTATCTTCTGCTGCTTCGGCGCTGTGCTAGTCCTATCTTCTGCTGCTTCGGCGCTGTGCAAATACTGTAACGAAGCAGCAGAAGATAGGACTAGAAGAATGGATCCAGGATCCATGCTAGAAGGTAGCGAACTTTGAAAAGATGGATTGTACTTGCTGCGCCATCTTTTGTGATTTTTGCGCAGGATTTATGTAACATCATTAATCAGTAGGCTAAACAGTACTAGTACAGTTAGTTGGCTATGTACTGTACTGTAGCGCAGTATCAAGAGATGGATGTGAGATGATTGTAAATATTTACCAAATCCTTGACTCAATTCAAATTTCGGCAAGCATAGCAGCTGAAAAGCTTCCGATTTCCATGGAAATACAATGTTACGTTGTATAATACGGTTAAAGAATAAGGTTTAAATACGGTAAAAGAATCAATCTGGGAATTTTTGGATAATTATAGGCTCCTGTTTATCTGAGGTGGAGTCCTCGAGGACACATTTTGAAGTCCTTGGCCAAGGCCTCGAAGGTCAAGACCTTGGCCTTGGCCTCGAAGCCTCAAGTCCTCAAAAATTGCCCTGTCCTCGACTCGACTCGAGGAGAGTGTGGCGTGAAGGAATTGATCATGCATGGATCATGTTTTGCACGTGCAAATGCGGCAATCACGCAGATCATGTACCAGATGATTTATCCAAGTGAACCACATTCCGAACGCTTCAACTTGTTTTTGTGTCATGTTTTTGTGATGTATCAGCGATGCTCCATATCTGCCTCGTTTGAGGGATTCAGATTTCCAAACGTATAGTTTTCTTTTTTTTTTTTTATCTGTGGGCGCGCAAGCTCGAGTTAGTTTCTTTTTTGCTAAATTTCGACGTCAGTTGGACAAAAGATTCAGAAATGGAACTTGTAAATATAACTTGTTCTGGGCGTGGCAAGAGATAGTTCAGGTAGTTACAGAGTTTGTCGAGTTTTGGAAAATTTTACAGTTTGTGCATTTTCTCAAGAGTTTTTCGAGTTCCAGTTTTTACAATTCGAGTTGTTAAAGTTGACCGTTGTGCGAAATTACTCTTAACAAGATCGATTGCAAGCTTAATGATGGTTGCTGTAAACTTGCACAGTCAGGACTCAGATTAGCGCAACAATTAAGTTATCCTCCATCCTTCCATCACCCATACAAGTTCCATAACAGCACTATTTTTTGAATGGTTAAAAATTTGTAGATCGGCTAAAAAATTTTTTTCTGGACCGTTTTTTTTTTTTTTGGAGATCGCCTGAAAAAAATTTTTGAAGACCTTTTTTTTGGAGAACACTTGCATTTGTGTCCTTGGTCCTTGGCCTTAGCCTCGAGTATTCCTGTCCTTGGCTCGAAAGTGTCTGTTCTCGGAAAGGTTGTCCTTATCCTTGGCCTCGAATTTTTTTTTGTGTCCTTGGCCTTGGCCTCGAGCCTTGTGTCCTCGACTCCACCTCTGTTGCTGGAATTCTCAGTTTTGTTTTGTTTTTGTTTTTTTTGTTATTACATTCTTTATGTTAAATTTAGCAAAGTGTCTTTCGGCGGCCTAAACGTTCGCACTCATTCATTGATAGGCATAGGTGGGCACAAGTCCGTTAATCGTTAATCCGTTAATAACGAAGCTAACTTTTTCATTAACTCGTTAATCCGTTAAAAAGTTTTTTCATGTTAACGGACTAAATTAACTTCCGTTAAGTTCTGTTAACGGACTAA
This sequence comes from Trididemnum nubilum, assembly GCA_963965965.1. Classification (NCBI taxonomy): domain Eukaryota; kingdom Metazoa; phylum Chordata; class Ascidiacea; order Aplousobranchia; family Didemnidae; genus Trididemnum; species Trididemnum nubilum. The sequence continues at coordinate 14,294,159 of OZ014479.1, forward strand.
AGTAACTTCCGTTAAATTCTGTTAATTTCCGTGAAGGTTTTTATCGTTAATATCTTGCACCATTCATTCAAGAAAGGAGTTTTTTTGTGACTAATAATAAGCTGCAGCCTCATAGATCCATTAATTATCGCTGTTCACAATTTCCAAAGACTTTTCGATCGCAGCTTTGTTGTGCATTTGAACTTATTTTTATCTTGAAATTAGATTAGACTGTAAAATGTAACTTTCGAAACACAAAAAGACCACCATAGCAATAAATATTTTCTTACAATCAGCTCAACAGCGTCAAAACGTGTTCTAGAAGCGAGTGAATAAAAGGAAATGTAACTTACACGCAAAGTGTTAACGGACTTTATTAACTTCCGTTAATTAAAGCTGAAAATAACGGATTAACGTTAACGGAGGTGTGAAGTTTGTTAACGGACTACTGGTTAACGAAGCTAACGTTTTGCATTAACTTGCCCACCTATGTTGATAGGCATTAGATGCGAGAAAGACAAAATACTCTGAAATGTAAGGAAAAGACTCAATGACTTAAAACTTGAGTTAGGAAATTGTGGAAAAACTAAAGTTTTTCCAGTTTAACATTTATTGTATTTTCTTTTCATATTGCTTTCAAAATCTAAATAAGTAATTTTCTTCAAAGTCACAAAAACTGCTATTTTTTCAAAAAAAAATCATTGAAATTATTTAACTGGGGCGCGTGGACTTTGTCCTCGCCCCGGAACCCCGTGTTTTTTCAATGCCAAAAATTTATGACCTTACCAATATACTCCATACCGTACTTCGATTCATTAACTTTAGACACATAAATTCACAGTATTTAGCAATACTTTTCGACAATCGTAATTATTAAAAATTTGTTGAAAAGAAATGGTTTAACCTAACAATATGACTTGCGTTCAGGAAACTTCTAAAAAAGTGGGGATCCATAATCAGTGGACGTTTGCATCGCGGCCCTAACTGATAAAATTAAGGCCTTTAAATTGACCATTTCTACGTTTATAATTTAGCCATCCCCATTCACGGGTTATGCCCTTTATTCATTACGACGATACCGCTGCTACGATAAGTAAAGTAATCAACACCAGCTGCTAACATGAAAAACTTCAAAATGGCATTCATCTTTAAGGTGAATTTACACAGTATCCGTTTTTCGTACGTTTTCGTCCGTTTTTTTACGTTTTTGCTTCTCCTTGACAAAGTATGCGCTTTTTCATCCGCATTTTTGTGTGTCCATATCCGCACAAACCAGACAGTCTCATACTGAACAAAAGTTTTCCGAAAAAAATTTTTTGTAAAGGGGTACAGCTCTATTTTGAAATATCGCTCTTATACTTCATACAGAAAATTTTTAAACAAAATTTTTACCTATATACAACAGTCTACTTAGTGCGGATATGGACTAATAAAAATGCGGATGAAAAAGCGCATACTTTTTCAAGAAGCAAAAACGTAAAAAAAAGGACGAAAACGTACGAAAAACGGATACTGTGTAAATTCACCTTTATTTTTGAAAACTGCTATTTTCGAATTATCATCCAAAACTTAACGAAATGCAATATCTTACGCACTTTCGTGTCTAAAATTATGCAAAATTTACCTACCAGCATATTTTCGAGAAATTATATGTCCTCGGTACTTGGCCTTGGCCTCGGATTTTTTTAAGTCCTTGGCCTTGGCTTCGAAGGTTGTGTCCTCGACTCCACCTCTGCTGTTTATGTGATTTAAATGGGTGGTTACAGATTTAGTTGATCCTAATAAGTTATTTCGTAGTCTCCCTGCTCGTCATAGGCGTAGCCAGGGGGGGCGCCCCCCCCCAATTGAAATGCTGCCAATAGAAAAATGTCACAAAAAAACTATTGTGTCTTCTGTGTCAGTTTCTTTTAGCATCTTCGCGTACAACAGTACACGCATACAACAGCAATTAACAACAATATTGATCCAGGCGCGGGGCCCGGGCTCCCTCAATTTAATTTTTGCCAACCAATTCAAATGGGCCCCTTAAAATAATATTTTAATGGCCCCCCCTAAAATAATATTGATCCAGGGAGCCCAGGCTCCTTCAAATTAATTTTTGCCAACCAATTTAAACGGGCCCCTTACAATAATGTTTAAATGGGCCCCAATTTAATTGGGATCCCTAACATAATATTGGTCCAGGGGCCCGGGCCCCTCAATTTAATTTTTGCCAATCAATTTAAACGGACCCCCTACAATAATATCTAAATGGCCACCAATTTAAATGGGCCTCCAACAATAATATTGATTCAGGGGGCCCGGGCCCCTCAATTTAAATTTTTCCAATTAATCTAAATGGACCCCCTACAATAATATTTGAATGGCCCCCAATTTAAATGAGCCCCCAACAATAATATTGATCCAGGGGGCCCGGACCCCTCAATGTAATGTTTGCCAACCAATTTAAACGTTTAACCCGAGTGAAATTAAGGGTTTTTATCCTAAAAGTGGCTAACTCAGGCCCAGACTTGGGATGTATTTATAATTTAAAAGACAAATACGTATTTGAAATACAAAATACGGTATTTTGTATTTGTAGTTAAATACACTTATTTTTATGTATTTTGTAATTTGTATTTAAATGCTTTTTACAACAAGTATTTGTATTTTGTATTTTAAATACATTTGTTCCACGCAATGGATATGTAAACAACGCTGAACAATCTCTCCTAACTTCAGTGTATGTACTAAGTTGCGCAATTACGCATGTTCAGACTGGTTTGCAAAATGCTTGCTTCATGATACGAATTGTAAAACCCGCAAGAATTTATACGTTTAAAAAATTGCTTTGTGTTTTGACAAGGCAAGCGCGTCCGTCGAGCGTGCCAACAGTGAAATGAAGAAGTTTTACAAGGACGCAGTGGAAGACTGACAGATAAGAACTTTGAAAAGATAACCTTAGTGAAAGCGAAAAAATGCGAAACTGCTGAAATGCATTAGTGGATAATGAACTGATAAAGAAGTTTTTTTATCATACCATCACGAATGTCTAAAGTATTTTCTACATCTCAATGCTGCATTACCAGACTATGTAGGGACGAAACTCGCGGCATGTTTTTCATGCAGGTGCTTTCTTGTACATATTCTGTGTTCTTAGAGTTTTGTCGTCAGGCTTGCTATAATTTCTATGTTTGTAGAATTTTATCTTCAGGCTTGCTATAATCAATTCAAATGTAAATCAAAGTTGGCCTATCCTAATTTGTTTGTTGTAAAACAAAAAAAGATTGTAAATTAACCAAACTTAAAGATACAATGATAAACAGTCTGAATCAATTCGACGAAATCCTCTTCTTTGCTTCATTTCCATTCAAATGAATAATTAAACTATTCTTCGTCTATTCTAGAGTCTTTTTTTTTCTTTTATAAACAAATGATAGTGATAATGCAGTGATCGTTTGAAGAGAAGCATAAAAATTGATAACCATTTTGGCATTGTCTCGATTGTATTCGCCGAGTTCTTTTTAAGTATATGATTTTTTTGTTTTTCGGAAAAGTATTTTCAAATGTATTTAAATACATTGGTACAGTATTTGTATTTTGTATTTACCAGCAGAGGTGGAGTCGAGGTCACAAGGCTAGAGGCCAAGGCCAAGGACACAAAAAAAATCCGAGGCCAAGGCCAAGGACAGCCTTTCCGAGGACAGACACTCTCGAGGCCAAGGACAGGAATGCTCAAGGACCAAGGACACAAGCGCAAGTGAAAAAAAAAGGTCTTCACAAAAATTTTTCAGGCGATCTCAAAAAAAAAAAAAGGTCTTCACAAAAATTTTTCAAGCGATCTCCACAAAAAAACGTTTTCCAAAAAATTTTTCAAGCGCTCCACAAAATTTTAACAATTAAAAAAATAGTGCTGTCCTCGAGCCGAGGACAGGCCAATTTCCGAGGACTTGAGGCCTCGAGGCCAAGGACTTGACCTTCGAGGCCAAGGACTTCAAAATCTGTCCTCGAGGACTCCACCTCTGTTTACCAGTATTGCCGGAAAGCATTTTGTATTTGTGTTTAAGTACTTTATAGCCACTGTATTTTGTATTTGTATTTAAATACATTTGGAGAGTATTTTGCCCAAGTCTGCTCAGGCCCTTATGTTACCTTTTCATGAACGCAATCCAATAACCAGGGACGGATTTAACATATGGCACAATGCCAGGGGCTTCGCGCTCATGTAAGACTTTTTTTGATCTTCACCTGTATTTGGCTGGAAAATATTGCAAAAATCCCAAAGTGCCAGGGGTTTCTCGCAATGTAAATCTGGCCTGGGCTATAACATGTTTAGTAGGCGTAACCATCTATCGTACATTTTTGATTTTTCAATAACAATTCACCTCCACCTTGCCAGTTTTTATGCTACGAAATACTTTTGAAAAAAATTAGCTACAGTAAGGGGGATGCTCATTGAACAAATTTTTGAATTGAGAGGGCCTGGGCCCCCTGGACGTATATGTACTCCTATAACTGGTTGTTTTTATGACAAAACCAGAATCTCTAAGGAAAATTTTCGAGTGCATTGTTATTTACTGCTAAAATAATGCAGCAGGCAAGGCAATGCACTTTACTTCCCCCAACCTGGATCAAGTCATTTATAAAATTTAACCCCAAAGTGCAAGATTTTAAACATGTTTTGGACTTAAATTGCAAGCAAAAGAAGGACTGAACAACTTAATTTTTTTAATTGGCTTTCAAATGTTAAAAATCTAGCACTTTCAAATGGGGCTCTGCATACGTGCAAAATGTGATCCAATGATGTTAAAACAGCTCTTTTTTTTTAATTACAAAAAATTGCTCAGCGGCTGGGGGCTTCGCCCCCAGCAGACCCCCGTCAATAATACGTTTGAATTACAGTACACTTCTTTATTCAACATGTCTCTCAATTTAGATATTTTCACATTTTAACTATTGGTTTAAGCCCTCTCCCTTGAAGGAGTTCCTAGTTACGTGCCAACACCAGGCCTCGGCTTCTAATCTTCCATTCTACGATACCTTTGCCCCCTCAACGAATTTCTCTTTCGAAGTTTTTGATGACGTCGTTGCATGTGATTTGTAATTTGCCCCCCCCCCCAATCAAAAATCCTTGCCACGCCGATGCTGTCCGTATGTACTTGATGTGTGCGTAATCTAGCGCTGGGCACTTTCGCAAATCCGCAAATTGCGGACTCAAGGTTTTAATTTACGGCTTAGCGAATCAATTTTCTACCTCAAACATTTGCAGATGTGCTGTAAAAAATTTGAAATCTGCCGCAAATCCGCCAAGCTACAACATCGCTGGGAGCGTTTCTTTGCAATTTCTAAAAAAATACGTTTTTCAAAAAAATACGTTTTTAAAGCCTAAAGTGAGTGCAATTTCCAAAATTCAAAGGCAATGGTGGAAATATTGACAAATTTTTTGGCGGGTAAATTTCTAAGTTACCGTAGATTTCTGGCACTCGCAGCAGACGGGTCACCCTCAAAATAAATTTCTAGTTTGACTGTGACCATTCATTGAAGCTGCATTACGTAGGCTACCGAAAACGTGGCTTTAAACCCCAAATTTTATTTTAATTTTGCAATTACTCTATATTGCTGACTGCTCAGCGCCAAATTGGAAAGCTTTTACTAGACTATGTTTTATTTAGAGCATTATGAAATGGTTTAAAGCGAGTTTTTCTGCAGTGAATGTTCACAAAAATTTTTGCCAGAAATTAAGTGACTTCTTGCCGCAGAATATCCTTGCTATTTCTGATCATGTGAAACGCTGCGATAAATTACTTTTTTCACATGAATGAAACACTTCGGTGTAACGATCGAGGAACTTGTAATATTACTTGAGCATAGTCACTTAATGATTTGAGTGACTAGCCTATTTGAATAGCTTTCGGAACATTGCAAAAAAAAGATAAGTGAACAAAAAAAAAAGTAGCAGTGAAAATGAGCAAAGTTTTATTTTTAAACGTTTCCTATTGCAAAGATAAATCTTCAATTTTAAATAATAGCTGTCGTAATTCAAAATTGCGCAGCGAGGCTGATTTACAACAAAAGGAAATACGATCATGTCACTGAGCTATACTGCTTGAACTCCACTGGCTTCCAGTAAAGTACAGACTCCTATATAAAATATATTTACTGACGTATAAATGCATTAACCCCACTTTATTTGCATACCCTGAGGAATTAAAAGCTTTAGTTTCAATTGATTCTTAGTCGACTAGTTTTATTCGTCTTAAAGTGCAACGCTACAACTCTAAAATTAGCGATCGTGCGTTTTCGCTTTATAGTCCTAAACTTTGGAATCAATTACCAAGTGCTCTGGAAAATGAATTAAATTTTGTAAGATTCAAGGGTGATTTAAAAACTTTCTTACCTCGTGAAGCATTCAATCTATAGACATATTTTTTTACTGAGTCTTTACTTAAAGCTACAGCAATATTGCAATACACGCGATTTTGTTATTTTTCGATTGGTGTTTTGTTATTTCGGTTTTCTGTGATAACTGTAAGTATTTACTTTACTTGCTGGTTTCTTTGCCACATGACTTATGAGTTATTGTGTGTTTAACTTATAACACAACTTCTGAGCGAAAGACCTGCTTTCACCAGGTATAGTTGAAGTCGATAAACCTGCATTATTATTAATATTATTATTAAAATTAATAACGGTATCGTAACCATGTCGTAAGCAATATTTGAAAGTTTTTGAAGAACCGCTTTTAACTAAAGTTAGACTAGAAGTTCAAGGATTGGAGAGTTTCATGTAACCATTAATCAGAACTGTATTGCACTTGAAATAACAAAATATGTAAAGAAGCCTAAATTTTGGCTTGTTCTTCTTATACAACATTTAACCCATTTCTGTCTTTGCAAAATACTCCCCCTATGAACACTTTTCAAAACATTTTTTTTTTGCACCAGCACATAGTAGCAAAAAAAACAACGTTAGCTGCAATTATCACGTTTGAACTACGTTATTTTAATTTTGATCGGCAAATCGCCATGTCTGATGAAGGGGCAGGAAGCAGTGTCGCAACCAGGGGGAGCAGCGGGAGCTAAAGGGGCTTCAGCCTCACGTTAGCCAAGTCACTAGCAATGTTTAACCCAAAATTGCAAACGTTTAAACATGTCATGAGCTGATCTGCAAGTTAGGGGGCTTGAAGGGGCTGGTCAATTTAATTATTCAACTGGCTTTCAAATCTTAGCTGGTTTTTTGAAATGGTTCCGAAGAGGTACAAAAGTTGATCCAAGTGGCGCTACTGTAAAATGGCTATGTTTTCTGAAAAATCCCCTAGCGGCTAGGGTAAAACTCTGCCTCAGATTCCCGTCTGTGACACGCGTGAGTTGGACCAGATTTCTCAGCACGTAGCCCCATTGAGACATTTTTCAGGAAAACAATTACTTTTGGGTTCAAGCCCCCTCCCCCTTTAACGAAATCCTGGTTGCATGCCTGCAAGGAAGGGATATTAACAGACTTAGCTTAGCCAAAGGGGCGAGGGGCTATAGCCCTCCCCCATTTACCTGCCGACCAAAATGCAGAATAACAAAAATACCACGTTTTTAGCACTTCTGAGACTTTCTTTTGCTCTGGAATAGACTCAAAAATGATTTAAAGCATATTTTGAAACGTTTTTCTTTGGGAGGGGGCTAATTTATCAAAAATAAAATTCATAATTCAGAAAAAAAACTTGGAAAAATGGCCAAAAATTGGTAATCAAAAAAGATTGCTCATTGAAAAATGCTTAACATAGGTTTCATCAAAAAATATATAAGCTCAGGAATAATGAGGGGTGGGCTTTTCATTATTAGTTAATTACCAATCACTTCTATCAAACTTCCGTCCATTAGCCCCCCAATCTATTTCATTTATATTTATCTATAAAGTATAGATGAAATAGATTGCTCCTTGAGAGTTGTATTAAACTACTGGTATCGAATTTTATGATTTACCTGATTGTAAATAAAAGAACTGAAATTCTAGCTATAGCCACCTCCCACATAGCACATTTATGCAACCAGTATAATCATGTTTTTGCACTGCTAATTTTTACTGTATGCCACGTTCTAATAGCATTAATTTTTATCAAAATAGGCCTAAAATCAAGTTATTTTTGCAAAAAAATACGAAATTTTGGCGCTGGGGGCCCTGCCTCCAAACTTCCGAAATAGCTCTCCCCCCATTGCAGACTTCTGACTAAGCGCCAGGCGAAAAGAGGGAAGGCTAAATGACGATTTCGAAGATGCAGTGATTTCGCAAATGCTTAAGGCACGGCGTCCGTATCGTACGCATCTTTTATAACAATAGTAAAAGTTTTGTTTTTGCTGCTTGGTTACTCCCCATCGTTGGAAAGTTTGACGCAGTTGTTGTACATATAGAAGCAGTGGCGTCGCTAGGGGGGCGGCCCGCCCCGATTTTAGGCCTATTTTGATTTTAGGCCTATTTGGGCGGGCCGCCCCCCTAGCGACGCCACTGCTTCTATATGTACAACAACTGCGTCAAACTTTCCAACGATGGGGAGTAACCAAGCAGCAAAAACAAAACTTTTACTATTGTTATAAAAGATGCGTACGATACGGACGCCGTGCCTTAAGCATTTGCGAAATCACTGCATCTTCGAAATCGTCATTTAGCCTTCCCTCTTTTCGCCTGGCGCTTAGTCAGAAGTCTGCAATGGGGGGAGAGCTATTTCGGAAGTTTGGAGGCAGGGCCCCCAGCGCCAAAATTTCGTATTTTTTTGCAAAAATAACTTGATTTTAGGCCTATTTTGGGCGGCCCGCTCCGGGTGTCACCGTTTTGGGGTGACACCCTATTATGATGTGAAACCATAACTCCACCGATTGGTGGTGAATACCTTTTTTCACTTTGTTTGGTCCCCATCCTCATTTGGACTAAAAGCTGACTGATTTTTAGGCGAAGACCTTTTTTTGTTTTTTGGTCTTCACCTATTTTTGGTACGAAAAAGGGTGCCACCACCAAACCTCGCCCCGAGTGCCACCATTCTTAGCAACGCCTCTGTAAAGAAGGCTACATTGCTGTTATCAATGTTTGGTTGTTTTATTTTGAAATCTAACAAACATATAGCTGCATGCTTTTACACGCGATGACTAATTTAATTCAACGCTGCGCAAACTTTCAATATCGGAGTACGTTGTAATGTTTCAACTTTATTAACTCTTAAAACTTCACCAAATTATTATATGCAGTATTTTCAACAAATTACAATCACCAACACATTCGAACGAATACGATGCTCTTGATAAAAATACTTTTTTTTTTATTCCAATTTACTCAATGGCGATTCTACCCAAAAAATAGATCACTAATGGGAAATAAATAATGACATTGTTTCCATGTTTAGTGTAAGGGTAATTTTTAAAGATAGTTGACTTGAAGAAATAAAGCTTGACTTTAAAAGGGAATTCAAGTTGATAAGGTTTTGCTCGGTTTTCTGTCAAAAAATTTTGACTTATCGGTAAGCAAATTTCACGAAGTTTAAGCTTTCTATGACTTTACGTTCCCTAGATATAACAGTTTAGATTTGCCCTTAAAAAGGCTTTTTCCCCTTAGAAATTTTGCCTGGCGGGATTGCTTAATAGAAACAAAATTTTAAAAAGTTTCTCTATGTTCTTAATTCTTAAAAAGTTCTTTTGCAGCAAAGTTGTTGTTAAGACAAAGCTAAAGCCCAGAATTGTGTTTTACTTGCTTTTCAAGTAAATGTACGCCAGCTTTTCAAATGTTAATAATATTCTGTTGTAAACTTGATAGCCACATCTTGAAAACGGCAAAACGTGGAAAGTTCAAAGTTGGTGAGAATGCGTGTTAGGTTTTTCTCTACATTTTGGTCAACAAAGAAAAACTTTACGTGAATGTACTTTTAAATCAGTGGTTTTCAACTTGTGGGCCAGGGCCCACTGGTGGGCATATGAGCATTTTGCGGTGGACCACAGAGCCATTCGATTTTTGGATTTGAATAGTTGTATTTGCACGATTACGTCCTTTCTTCCTGAAATCGTGACAAAGCTTGCGGAAAGATGCGGTATCTGGCGTGAAAATGCTTTGTAATTTTTCCGGAGATCGCTTGAAAATTCGCGGAAAATTGCATTCCCTGGTGCGTTGATCCTTTTTCTTTTTTTTTTTTTTTTTGAGATCGCAAACAGATCGCAAAATATTGCAAAATTGCAGTTCAGTAACACTTTGAGAGATGGGCCATGAAAAATTTTCAACATTAATTTAGGCCACGGTTAGAACAAGGTTAGGAACCACTGTTTTAAATTATACGTGTAGTAAAAACAGGCCAGTTGGTTGAGCTGTAACTCGTTCGTCTATGGAGCGGGAGTTGATTTGATAAGTCCAGCAACAATTTTTAAAGCTTAGATTAGACTTGCCCTTTCAAATCACAATCAAAACTCAGGTTTGCATGAAAAGACAATTTGTAAATTAAACACCTCAAAGTGACAAATTTTGCCTAAACTTTCAAACTTAGAACTCTAGGGAACCATATTTCAAAATGCTCCACCTCTAACTTAGGAGTTAGCTGGCAACAAAACCAAAAAACTTCATATGTCTGCTGACTGCTTATGAGTTTTCTTAGGCATACGAAATCAACAACAATATTCCAGCAATTAACAATCATCAAGTAGCTATTGCTTAATTAGTCGCTGGGCTTTCGTCCCAAACTCTGATGGCTTTTAGTGGCAAATAGTTTTGCCCCAATCTACGTTTTAGGCTCAATGTTGTCAGTATATCAAACCTTAAAGTGCTTTCAATTGGCGTTAATTCTAAATAATTTTTTATTAAATTACAATTAATATTGTTCAGCGATCTCAGACCTCTGTCGTAACGTTTACTTCACTTTTAACACAAATAAACATAAATCGGAAAAAAGTAGGCCAACTAAAATGTAGAAATTTTTTTAAGCCGCACAACCCCGGATCTACGCTAAAAGCAATAACTACCTGTTCGTTGCAAATGTTGCCCCCTTCCACGCCTCTGACAAGGCTCGTTTTAGTACTTACAGACTCTGGACCCAAAAGTTTGGACAATCTAACTTATGTGGGGTGAAGCATCCTGCCGATTCCGGTAGTTTACAATAGCTGAAATTGAAGTACAATTTTTGAAATTTTTTGTTTATATTTTACTACGAAGAGGACGATGGTGCATTCGCAATTGGATTCGCAGCTAGACGTCTACGAGTTCGGACTTAAGGGGAAAATGAGGAAAAAAACTTTTTTTCTTTCGAAAACTCTTAGGCGCACCAAAATATGCTAAGCAAAAAATCTTTCATGTTTATGTCCAAAACTCAGAGCTGTCTGCATTTTCATAGTTTAACCGATCACAAATTTAAACAAAACTAAAATTTTTGCTGCTGGCAAAGACTAACCAATGACACATTACCCTACACTCAGTATATCAAATTAACATAGCTTTATCTAGCTGGTTCGTTTTGGCCTAAGCAAGGCTTTTAACTCGATCGATTCTTGTTACAGGTTAGAATATCGCAAGTGGGATAGCATCAAAAGCAAAAATCACAACAAAGCTCATTAAAACTTAAAGTAAATTAAAGTAAAGGCCGACTTGTTTTTTCTTTTGTTTTTTGAAAGGGGTTTGCGTTGTTTTAAATATTACCGTACTTTTTCAGTGGAAAACATTTCATTTTTGATGGGAAAATTTTAAGCAATTTTCGATTTCCACAGCTTACAAATTATGTGACGAAAACCAATGTCAATGCTTTTTTTAATAAAACCATCATTGAGTAAATTTAACGTGAAGTAGAAAAAAAACTTTTATGAAAAATGATGGAAGATTTTATCTGCTTCTTGAAAAATGTGTCTCGAGAGAGGCCACTTATCGATTTTGAATCGTAGATAAAGCGCATGATCCCTTTGCGCGGATGTACTTTGTTCCAACTTCATCGCTGACATCCGGAGGGTGCAAGTAAACAAGGGTTTTGAATACAATGTCGTGTTGCATACACTCCATACCATTGGCACTAAAGGAATTGCAATTGCGAATGAAAAAGGATTGGTATAAATGGCTGTCTGCAACAGAGAAAAAAAGCAAAATATCAGCCTGCAAGTATCTGCCGGGTAGGATAAAAAATAAAATACTCTTAAGACAAGAACACACATCACCAGCATTAATGAAACTGCTTTTTTCTATCATTATTCGATTTTTCAGGCAGAGTACATATGTGTCAGTATCTGCTCTCCAGTCAAGATGGCTTCGTTGAGGTCCTTCATGCCAGCTTGCTTTCCAAAGAAGACTTTGGCAGTGGTAGTTCTGGCAAAAGTCTTGCTGTGGTCATCTTTTTCGCTACTTTTTCATTGTGATCCTCTATTGACCGCAGCAGGTTTTATTCTGTTAGCAGGATCATTCTCTTTGAGGAACTTATGTTGCATGTCCTACTACGTATCCTGCTGGGACTGTGAGAAGCACACATATATATATTGTACAAAAACCAGGGTTGATAAAAATCATGATTTTTTTGAAAAACGAATTTTTTTATTTAAATCGGATTTTTTTTTGATTTTTTAACTTTTTTGAGAGGAGGGAGTATACCGCAATCTATATTTGCGTACTGAGTGATGTTTCAAATCAATTTCAGCCATATTAGATGAATAAAATTTGAATCAAATGAAATTTTACTTTATGCTGTATAGGCTATTTCATACAAAATACGTCATTAACAGGAGCAGCATTTTTTTGCTTAAACGATTTCATGATTTAAAACTGTTTCTAGGCATATAAGCTAATTTCGGAAAAACATTAGCTGTTACTGAATGAAAATGTTGTTTTATGACCAAAATCTATCGAAATTTTACAATATTTTTTAGCTATCTTTAGTAGTTGATATCAATCAAGACTTTTATTGGTTGATAATCAAACAAGCCAGACAAAATTTGCAGAATTACAACACCAAGCGCAGGCACCTGGTGCAATAAGTGGTGACAAGCTCAGTGTATTTCTGGCTCCACCAACATCCGCTTTCTGAAGATGTTTCGAGTGGTTGAAACGGCTTTAGATCAACTCTAAATTAACAGTTGTATACTGTTCTACTGTACCTGTTCCATTACTGTGCCTGTTCTATTGCAGTAGAATGATTTTTCTGGTGCGAAGAAATAAGGGTTGAACGGCAATAAGAGTTGACTGTTACGGTTGATAAAAAAGAAAAAAAAAAAGACAAGAATGTTGAAAAAAAAATGACAAGACAATTTTCATACCAGGATCGTGAACTAGCTCATAAGTTGTCCCATCTTGCCAATCATCGGCTTCGTAAATGATCATTTGCAGCAAAGATCCGGCGCAAGGGTTTAGCTGATCTGTCGAAGCACTCCGCTTCTGGATTCTGTGCGATGAAGAGGACAGAGTCATTTCAATTTTACTGCCCGAACTGCTCCTCATTGCAAAATTATCTGAAACCATACAAAAATAAGAAGGAGAATATAATTGCAGCAAAAAACGCATCCTTTTTGGTACTAAATTGTAGAGATTTATGAATAGTGCTTGCTATTTTAGATACACTTGAAGAGAGATAAAAGTGTAGAGCCAGAAACGATCGTGAAGTATTGTAGCATAATGCAAATCATTGAAATACTGTAATACAGCATTAATGTTATTACGTAGCAAGAATGCACTGGTTATGTGGAGGCTCGTTGCCTTATACAGCATATCGCTAAAATAAATACAGTCATTCATAACTGACAGTCCATTAGAAAATTTTTACTGAGCTGGTGGCTTTAGTGTTGCCAGTTCAAAACTCAGCCTGAACTTAGAGGAAAAAACAGAAACTTAATCCTATTTACCCTTCCAGTAACATCACATGACCATTGACCAATTCACTTTTTGGTAAGCCCCTCTTTTTCTGAAATTCAGGCTTGGGAAACAAACTAAGGGTTTCCAAAAAAAATTGTAGGGGCATATCTCTTTGTATTTGTTAAATACCTTTACCACCGCATTCCCAAAATGAGAATAAAAAGTTTCAAAAATTTAATTTCGATTTTAGGTATTGTAAACTACCGGATTGGCTGGAAGCCTCACTCCTTTAAGCTTGCAAAAGTAAATTCAGAAGTTACATAGCAGATTTTGAGCATTTTTTTTTTTTTCTACAACTGTGAGGTAGCACTTCTCTCACATATTTGTGAGCAAGTGCAGATATGCGAGTAAAATGCTAGCTCAAAAAGTAAATGATGCGCAATTGTTTATTTGACCAAAACAATTACGTCATTTTCGGAGAACAAAAATGGTTTAAGAGCTTTTCTAAGTATAGCGCATTTATATTGAACTTGGTAATTTTTTGGTTTTTCATGCCCAAAATTATAGCTTTAAGATAGTTTTCAAATTGGATCGGCTTAAATATCTGTCAGGCCGAATGCATTTCCGAGTTGCGGATACTACATGGTCATGCTATTCTGCCTGCAAACTGAAACGGCAGGATCACCTTCGATTACTGGTCAGGCTAAACAAAAGACTGTAACAGTGCGTAGTTTAAACAGCTTTTCTGATTGACGTTCAGCATTGAAACGCACAGTGAGACGCTTCTAGTGTCTGAGATAGCTGGGCTGGTTGCAATAAATTTGCCTCACAAACTCAAATTTCTTTGCTGGAAATATCATGTAAGGAAGGGAGTCACTATACAATTTCAATTAAACGAAAATGTTTATAAAGTGGACTTACTTCTCGTGTTATTGGATTGAATGGAAAGAGCGGCTGTGGCTTCACCAGATACGCCACTGGGTTGAGGCGATGTTGATACGGAAAGCGAACTATTTGCTTCAACACCTGGAGAGAACCATCCTGAGCTGTCGATACGGCTGAAGAGGCAGGAGTAGTTTTCGACAATTCTCTTCAACGAATTTTTGTTGTTCTTGAGAGCAATGCACATGTGAAGATGCTTAAACCCATTTTCAGAGCACATCTCTGACGTTATTGGCTCCCTCTGTTCAAACATAAAACTGGAATGATATAAGAAGAGGTTTGATTAAAAACAGTGAAGCCTTATTTAAGCCAAGTCCAAAACGTTTAGAAATTTTACTACTTTAAATAAGGCTTCACTGTTTTTAATTAAATTAAATAAAACTGCCGTGCAATCAGTACCGAAGAGAAGGTTTCTTCTTGTATTTTTTTAAATTTCATACTTCGCAGCCATTAGATCATGGTCGAGTACGTACTCACAGTGGGTAGTTGAAGTTAAAGTTCATGGATTTTTCTCGACTAATCTCGGATATTTGCAGTAACTTGTATGGAGAAAACATATTTTTCCACCATATTTATGCGTAAAAGGACCAGAAACTCTGCGTCCACCGTAAGACGTACTTTTGAGTGTTATTTGGAAGTCTTTCAGTAATTACGACGGGCCACCGCATGACGGTATATCTGTAGACTACTTGACCCAAATAGTGCAAATAAGCATGAAGTTCTCAAAAACAAAATTACGCATTGCCAGTTTAAGAATCGAACCAGCAACGTTTCAATAACTAACTTACGTAAATCGCCGATCAGTGGTCAAGTTGATAGAGCGTCCGCTACTGACATGGTAGACTTGGTTCGACTCCCGGTCCGGTTAATACAAACATTATAAAATTGGCATTTACACCTTTCCGTGGTAATTGCTCAGCAGTTAAAAAGAATAATATAAAGCCTCCACCGTGTGCGGTAGAAAGGCGCGCGCAACCAGGATTTTGCCTTGGGGTAAGGATGCTTGAAGCCAAAATTATTATTACTATTATTTTTTGAAAACGACTCATTTAAGTGGCATGGCGAGCAAAACCAGTAGAACTACGCGTACCACAAACGGGGGTCTGTGGGTGAAGCCCCCAGTCGCTTGGCGAATTTTGTGATATTTTTTCAAAAAATAGCGATTTTAACGCCATACCCTCGTTTTTGTAGCCATTTGAAAGAACTGAATTGCAAGAAAAATCAAAAGTTATTTATAAGAATTAATTCACCCAGCCTTTTCAGCCCCACCCCCCTTACTTGCATATGGAATCCAAAACACGTTTAAACGCTCGCAGTTTTAGTTAAATTTTCGACGTGACTTGGCTAAGTGGAGGGGGTGAAGCCACTTAGCTCCCCTGGATGCGTCGCTGGTGGGACACAGGTGCTGATTTAATTTTTAATTCACCTTGTTTTTAAATAGTCTTCCCAACGTGAGTATCAAACCTTCTATTCTGCGCTTATTAATCTATCTGCAACAAACTAACCCTTACCGATACGGCCTGATAACTTTTTTTCTTTGGTTTGCCATTATTGGCGGTTGGCGGCTTTTTCGGTTTGACATTTCTGGCGAACAATAAATGACACGAAACCAACACAATCAGCAAAATTACTTTCTGAAAAAAAATAAATAAACAAAGTGATCATTCAGACTTCTTTTTTTTTCTCAGCTGAATTTATTGCTCCCAGCATAGCTACTTTGGATATTGTTTGAAAGACTAAAATGAATTAAAACGTAGACTCCAGCGATTCTTCATTTGCATATCTTTGACGAAAATGGTGATGTAGTGCAGTGAATTTGAAGAACCAATTAGCTTTTAAATTAAAAACTTGTAGGCTATTAAGGAGCTAAAAACACTATATAAAAGTCGGGAGAACGGCAACTCGTTCGTCTCTGTACTCACGGGGGCGAGAGATTTTGAGATCAAATCTCTGGCCGGTCAAATCGGACACAGTGTTGCCAAGGGAATGTCACCGTTGCGACAGTTCTCTGAAAAGAGCTAGGGTGCTTGAAAGCGAAACAACGTAGAGATGATCTCCACAAACTCGGTAACGCTTCGGTGTAGCACAGCAAGAATAATGAAGATTTAATTTGATTTTTTGATTTGATTATTATTATTTTCCACTACATTACCATTTTTGTCAAAATTTGATGATTCAAGCATTTGGCAACTAAAAGAGATTTGTTTCTAGATGATAATAATAAAAATAACAAGAAGAAGAAAATGCATTTGATCGGTCAGTAGCTCCACGATGTCCTCGATCCGCTCTTCTGACCCAGGCTGGATCCACTGATTTTTACTTGAAGATACTTTTCCACAAGGAAGATCTTTTTACGAACCTTTCTACAATTCTGCCCACATCAATCGCGCCCTTATTTGGAAGAGTTTAAGAAAGACTTTAGATACTTGATTGATTGATGGATCTTCATCTTCTTGTCTCGAGAAAGCGACCGTAATGCTATCCTTTGGAAGAATTAGCACCCGCTTAGGAGTTGTTTATTTTCCGAGTTTTACGGTTGACGTTTGACTTTCTCCCACGTAAATATGCTGCTTGTTCAAAGCCACCTAGCAGAGATTATTCTCGTAAAGCGTCTTATCCCAAAACCGCAAAACTTGCACAGAGTGCAAGTTGAACTCTTTATCATGCGGTAAGGATCGTCGCAAAATCACGCCTTTATCCTCATGGGAAAGCCAATTAAACCGCTGCAGTTCTATGAATCTCACAAATTGCAAAGTCAAAATAAATGATTTTACCATCTCAAAAAATTGTCTTTTCTTCTTCGACGAGCATTAAATTTTGCTGCTGCAACAAAAACACGCCACAAAAAAAGAATACTTCTGCAAAAAAGCTCTGAACTTTGCAGAAGATCACCTTGTTCCGCCTAGAAATTATATTACGAATAAAAGCAGAGTTGAAATTCGAAAAATAAAGATCAGAAATTGATTAAGTTCTTAAAAAATGGGTAGTAAGATTTATGGCTCTTCTTTAGTTTTTTGACGTTTTCGAAGATTGTTCATTCTCTGTAATCGATTTTGGATCAAAAAAATGAGTAATCTGAAAATGAAAATCTACTCTTGTTTTTAATACTATGTAATATTAACATTAGACCATAGGCGTAGCCAGGGGGAGGGGATTGGGGGGCCCGGGCCTTCCCTCAATTGAAATGCCACCAATGATAAAAATGTAACAAAAAGCCTATTGTTTCTTCAGTTTCAGTTTCTTTTAGCATTTTTTGCGTACAACAGTAATAAAACTTTAATAATATTGACGATCAAGGGGCCCGGACCCCCTCAATTCAATTTTTTCCAACCAATTTATATGTATAACCCGGGTGAAATTAAATTTTTGTTCTAAAATTTGCTACCTCTGACTCTGATCAAACTTTTTATGAATGTAATGAAATAACCAGAGCCGGATTTGCCATATGGCACAGAGCTAGATGATGCCCCGCATTGAGATGGTCTTTTTTTTTGGTATTCCCTTATATTTCACAGGAAGATGTTGCAAAATCTCGAAAGTGCCGGGGGCCCCGCGCAATGTAAATCCGGCCCGGGCAAGAACATGGTTAGTAGGCGCAACATCCTATTGTACCATTTTCGATAACAATTCACCTCCACTTTGCCAGTTTTTACTCAACAAAATAGTTTTGAAAAAAAAAATTAGCTAGGCAAATGCTCATTAAACAAGTTATTGAATTTGAATTGTCGGGCCTGGGCCCCCTGGTCGTAAATGTATTCCTACAGCTGGTTATTTTTATGACAAAACAAAAATCTCTAAGGACAATCTTCGACTGGATTTACTGCTAAAATATTGAAAAAGGCAACGCACCTTACTTCCCCCAACCTGGGCAAAATCACAAAATTTAAACCCAAAATGCGAGGTTTTAAACGTGCTTTGGACTTAAATTGTAAGTAAAGGAGGATGGAACAATGTAATTTTTTCAGTTTGCTGTCAAATGTTAAAAATGTCGTTTACTCAAATGGCTCTCAAGATGTGCGAAATACAATTCAATGGCATTAAAATAGCCTTTTTTTTCAAAAAATTACAACAAATCGCCCAGCGGCTGGAGGCTTTGCTCCCAGACCTCCATAGCCTCCGGCGGCTGGGGGCGCCGCCCCCAGACCCCGTCTGTGATGTGTTTGATTTACACTAATTCACTCAACAAGTCTTCCAATTTAGATATTTCCACTTTTTAACTTTTGGTTTAAGCCCTCTTCTTTTAGCAAAATCCCGGGTAAGTGCCAAGCACAAGCCATGAATTCTGATCTTCCATTTTACAATATCTTTGACCCACAAAAAACTCCTCTTTTCGAAAATTTCTGATGACGTCATTGCATGTAATTTGTGTTTGCCCTCCCATCAAAATCCTGGCTATGCCTATGCTTAGACCGATATTAAACTTTTCTAAATTTGAAATCCATTTTAACATCAGATCAGTGAAATCTCTTCCCAACTTGTTTCGTTTTTTGACTACATAGGTGTCGCAAAATTGATACTTAATTGGCAAGAGTACAATGTTTAATCTC
Source organism: Trididemnum nubilum (assembly GCA_963965965.1). Classification (NCBI taxonomy): domain Eukaryota; kingdom Metazoa; phylum Chordata; class Ascidiacea; order Aplousobranchia; family Didemnidae; genus Trididemnum; species Trididemnum nubilum. The sequence goes on from OZ014479.1 coordinate 14,313,382, forward strand.
TAAGAATAATCCACGTCGACTAAATTCGCACGAATGGACTAAAGTAAACCAAAAACGACTAAGATGTTAACAACGAATCGAAAATGGCAGTTGACGTGGATTAATCTTGAAGATTAAAGGTTATACTCTAGCCCAGTGCTCCGCAACCGGTGTGTCGCTAGACCATATCAGGTGTGCTTTTGTGACTCGGACTATTTGCAACTTTTCTAGCAATATCAGCAGCAGATAATTGTGGGTTTCCGACCTGAGGACCTTTCCTTAACTATATTTCTTTTTTTTGAGATCACCTCTATTATGGCAGAAATCGGTGGTTTCCGGACAGAAGGCCTTTTTTTGGGGGGGGGGTCAATATTGCTTTTTGCATTTTTTGTGTTGTCACTGGCATTGTCTGTAGCGTTGTTCTGCCGAATTCATCAAGTTTTGTAATGTGCCGCAGGTTAAAAAGGTTGCGGAGCACTGCTCTAGCCAAGTATCAATTTCGCGACAACAGGTCAGACGAGAGAGCGTTGTCTAAATACGAATCGAAATTCTGAAATTAATTTAATTCTAAGCTTTTAATACTATCAACGGGTACAACCAGAAAGAGTAAAACTTTTTACCTATTCAATTGTTCGTTCTGTCTATAATTACTTTAATTAGAGTGAGTACAATTATCATTCCATGCTAATGTGCTGCCACGAATTAAGTTATTGCTCGTCTTGCCTTGAATCTCATTCGCTGTTAATCGACGTCAGCTTTGAAAGCTCTACGATAAGTTTTAACCAACGGCTGCGAGACGCGATTATTTCCGTCATAATATTTTTATTTCTGTAAACTCTTTTAAAATACTCTACTGTCTTGGCAAAACGTGACATTAATCGTCAGTCCGTTTTGGTCCAAAGGTGATTTTACACAGTTGCCTGTTTTCGATCGAAATTTTCATTATTTTTTAGACATCAGCACGAACTATCTTTTGGCCTTCCACTTTTCAGACAGGATGAGCGCAATCAATCATCTTTGGTAATACATTTCGACTTTAAATTTTTGAACAACACTTATTTGCGCTGTAGCATTCTTGTATATGACACACAATTGGCTTGAGTGCCACTTTCAGTGAAAAACGATCAAGTGCGAGCTTAATCTTGATTGCTTCTGACGTCATTGCTACTTTCCAGAATATTCTGAATTTTGACTTTTCATTGTTTGATAACATGTTACTGCAAATTAATAAAATCAATACAGTGCAGGCGAAAAAAAAATCGAGCACTTTTCTTGGTGTGCGGCAAACTGCATTGATTACTGGAAATAATCTAACTGATGTCTAAGATTGTTTTCATAAAAATGTTTTGCAATTACTGCTTTTTTACAAAACTTTTTAAATCTATAATTTTACAACATTGTTGTCGGCAGCGAAGTCGAAAGGGTAAAGGCATCGTTTTTCGACTACCCTGATCGCATGATCTGGGTTCTACTCGCATCCTGGCCTTGGATAAAACGCTTTACGATCAATTTCTCTGCTTGGTGGCTTCGAACAAGCAGCAAATTCCGTGGACGAGAATTCGAAGAAATTCACAGAAACATTGAATTACTGGAAACAACTAAGCAGAAGGAACGGCAGAACGGCACTCTCAGACCTTTTTTGTTCTTCAGTTGATTTTAGCCCAAAATCAGCGTTCAAAACGATTGTTGAGAATTTTTTTTTTTTATTCCTAATTCAAAGCGATTGCAGCTCAACTTCTGCAATAAACTATTTGATTTAGTTGAAGCGCAACGGAACTTCCGCAATTGCGGAACAAGATTTCGGTACCAAGTCAAAGCACAGTTTAACTTCCGCATCCAAAATTAGTTAAAAACACAATTCAAATTCTGCATTTTGTTTAGACTGAAAAGGAGTAGGATAGATAGGTAGATTGTTTATTTCAGCATAAGAAATCGAAGCACACAATATAAGCTGCAACAATGTAAGCAATTTGTTAAAGAATACTAGAAATTGACATTGACAATGAACGCAACTTTTGCAATGTCTCAAACATATAGAGCAGTCGCCAGTAGAGTTCACGAGCACCCAAAAAATGTATTTTTTTCACCTATATTTTTGAAATCCTGAATAAATGTTCTTTCAAAATCGCCAATGTTTCCACCCAATTTCCGGTTGTTTTGGCGGAAATCGGGGATTCCCCGGCGAAACGGTGTTGAATTTTTTTGCTGAGGTAGGGTTGATTTTGATTCTAAAAATCGTATTTCTGTATAAAGTAGACAGTCGATTTTAGGTTCAAACGAAAGAGGAAGATAATTGCAAACTTTTCATAAAGTATTTTTGGATTGTTTCATTATGACGTCACGATATGGTTGATTGATTCCAAATTTTTACAAAAAATTTTGATTTAGGGTGCATATCGTTAGTTATTACAGCCAAAGTTGACGGAATAATGTCATAAAAGTTGCAACATCGATAAACCAGTTTCTCACCGACAAAATGAAACCAAAATGACATCTTTATGATGTCATTAGAGAAAACTACGTAGTAAAATGCAAAACCGACTAGACGCGCTTTTCAAACAAATTGCACGTGACAGCGAATATTTTGATCGCGGCGCTGCGGTTTTCGTTGCAAAACATCAAAGAAAATCAATTTCACCGTCGTAAACGCTCAAAATGACGTTTGTATTAAAACTTTTTTACAGTGTGAGTGCATGAAGATAAACTCTGTTCAAAATTTAAGAACAAAATAAGAACAAGTTTAGGCTTAGTGCAAGAAAAACTTTTAAGAAGTTTTTTTTTAATTTTATTGCTATTTTGTGGCAAAGAATGACATTGCGCTAGCAAAATGTTCGAGCACATTGTTTCGAAAAGTCATAAAGTTGGTAGAGTAAGAATAAAACGATATATGAGAGGTGTTTCCAACATTTTTTTATTAAAGGGTATCAAATTTTTGCGAAAAACAATAATGTCACCAGCAAAAGAGCGTGGATAAGCTCATTCAGATGTTTTAATTTTCTGTGTTGTCCTGATCGGACGCTTTGTTCGCAAAAGTTTCTTTTAAAATAACTAAAGCATTGTTTGTAACAAAAGATGTTTGATTATTTGTTTAAAATAATGCACAATTTTCACATCAAATTGCCCTGCATATAATCAAAAAAAATTGTGATCTTCAGTATTTAAGAATATTAAAACTTAAAAAGTAAAATCTTACAAAGGAAATACCAACAACATTAGGTAATTATTTTATCATTGCCAATTTGCTTTGATCAAGAGACAACGAAAGACCTTGCTATCTAGTCCAACTGCTATCTGCCTACATGCCTACCACAAGTAATGGAAGCTCCACATTACGTCTTGTCTGATTGTCAAGCAGGAGAGCAGTGAATTCAAATTTATATATAGTTTAGCTCGATTGGGGATCGAACCAGAGTATATACAGGTTTTTTGTGAGCATAATTTGTATCATCCACCAAGTGTAGAGTCTTTAACAAACATTTTTAGAAGCACCGGTAATTATTTGAAATCATTGCACGCAAACATAGCTGTGTTACGGTAAGCGTGACGTTTGACTATAAGTGACGTAATTAGTAGGATTAAATTGAAGCCACCCCTCCCCTTAGCCAAGTCACTTAGAAAATTAACCCAGATACGCTTTTTAACGTGCTTTAAAAAACAAGGGAAGCTGAAGGGGCTAAGTAATAAAATGTTTTGTAAAGCATTTTTGTAAGAAATCAACAGAGTTTTGCTATCTTTTCTGTATTACCATTGTTAAGTTGTCTAAGAGTAAGCATGACCTATAATAAGAGACAAATTTTAACCAGAGAAGGATAATTTGTGTAGTTTATTCTCCAGAAAAGTTAAAAGCAAATGAGGCTGAAAATTCGTGAAAATTGAAGAACAACCAGCCTCAACCCAAAATTTAAGGTTCTTATGAAAAAAGTATATTGGGAAGACTTCTGGCTTTCTTGGCTTCACAGTGGGTCCTACCATAATTTTGTTAAACGAATGCATAGGCGTAGCCAAGATTTTTGGTTGGGGGAGCCCCAAATCACAAGCAATGACGTCACCAGAAACTTCGAAAAAGGATTTTTTGTGGGGGCAAAGATGTCGTAGAATGAAAGATCACAAGCTGTGGTCTGGTGCTGGCACGTAACTAGGAATTCGTTCAAGGAGAGGTCTTAAACCAATAGTTAAAATGCAAAAATGTCTAAATTTGGAAACGAGTTTGAGTAAAGAAGTGTACTGTAATTCAAACGTGTCACAGACGGGGGTTTGGGGGCAAAACCCCCAGCCGCAGGGCGATTTTTTGTACTTTTTTGGAAGAAGAGCTATTTTGATACCATTGGATCATATTTTGCACGTATTCATAGTCATTTGAAAGTACTAGATTTTTAACATTTAAAAGCCAATTGAAAAATTTAAGTTGTTCAGTCCTCCTTTTGCTTACAGTTTAAGTCCAAAACACGTTTAAAATCTTGCATTTTGGAGTAAAATTTTGTAAGTGATTTGGCCCAGGTAGGGGGAAGTAAAGTACATTGCCTCCGGCAATAGTTTAGAAGTAAATAATGATTTGGCTTAGGTAAAGTACATTGCCTCCGGCAATAGTTTAGAAGTAAATAATAATCCATTCGAATATTTTCCTTAGAGATTATTGTTTTGTCATGAAAGCAACCAGCTATAGGAGTACATTAACGGCCAGAAGGCCCAAGCCTTCTCAATTCAAAATTTTGTTCAACGAGCATTTCCCCTATTGTTGCTAATTTTTTTCAGAAGTATTTTGTTGCATAAAAACTGGCGAGGTGGAGGTGAATTGTTATTGAAAAATATGCAATAGATAGTTACGCCTACAAACCATGTTATTGCTCGGGCCCGATTAAGATTGAGTTGGGCCCCTGGCATTTTGAGATTTTTCCAATATTTTCCAGCCAAATACAGGTGAAGATAAAAAAAAAAGTCTTATCCGAGCGCGGGGCCCATGGCACTATGAGCCATATGTTAAATCCGTCCCTGGTTATTGCATTACGTTCATAAAAAGGTTAGATGAGGGCTTCAGTTAGCAACTTTTAGGATAAAAACCTGTAATTTCACTCGGGTTATATGTTTAAATTGATTGGCAAACATTATATTGAAGGTGCCTGGGCCCCCTGAAATAATATTATTGTTGGGGGACCATATGGTTGGCAAACGTTAAATTGTGGGGGCCCGGGGCCCCCTGGATCAATATTATTGTTAAGGGTCCATTTAAATTGGGGTCCATTTAATTATTATTGTAGAAGGCCCATTTAAATTGGTTAGCAAAAATTACATTGAGAGGGCCCGGGCCCCCTGGATCAAAATTATTGTTAATTACTGCTGTACGCGTGTACTGTTGTACGTGAAGATGCTAAAAGAAACTGAAAGTGAAGAAACGATCGTATTTTTGTGACATTTTCTCGTTGGTAGCATGTCAATTGGGGGGGGGGCGGGCCCCCTGGGCCTCACCCCTGACTACGCCTATGAACGAATGTGAATAAGATCCAAATCTTTTGAAGACATGAGACTAATAATAGAATTAGCATTGTTGAACTGTTTTTCATTACTCTATCACGCTCCTAGAAGAATTTTAGGCACCTCAAACCATACTGCAGGTTTCCTGCCTAATGACCCTGGCACTGTACGTAAGTGCGTATAGTGCAAGATCACCTGCCTGAAGTTGTCCAAACTCATGTTCTCGATGACGTATACACCCGTTTGATAAATTTGATGGTAATTTACTGACCCAATGTAAAATAAAGTAAGTAAGCGGATGATCCCTGGAGTTTGCAAGGTATAGCTATGGGCTACTCTCACAGAGCAGCCGGTAGAAAGAGAGCTGGCGAGTGCAATCGTGACGCTTTTTAGTGCGAGGAACCCAAATTAAATGAAGTCTTGTATGGCTCTTCACTTAATTTTTGCACAAAGTAGTGGCGTTTAGTTACAATGAGTTTAAATAATGAGTCGGTTGTTCATGCTGACACGCCAGAGGAACCAAAACCACGGAAGGGATGAGGGAGAGGAGCTCTCAGCAGCTGCTGAAATCCAATCAGACTTATTTAGGGGACTAAAGAGGAGGCCTATTCGATTGACAAATTTTGTAGATCGTCCCAAAATAATTTTAGTCGAAAGATGTTTAAAAATGGCTGACACATTAAGTATACTATAGTATAAACCATTAACAATTGCAAAAAGACCTGCTGCTCAACGGTTTTTGCTAAAGTAACAGTTTTATTATACTGTATTTCGTAGACGCCCCAGACACCATAAGTCATTTTAGTAATCCTACGGTATTTGGTAAAATCAGTCATTTCTAAATCGTTCTCACTTTTTGAGAATGATGTAGATCACAGTCAAAGTCATTTCCAGACACGACAACTTGGTTTGAGTTTTAGTTTAACAATGTCTTGAATGACTTTTTTTTTAATCTACATCTACTGTACTAAAAAAGTGGGTAAACCTATTTCAAAAACAGTGCGTGTCATATTTAAATCTTACAAACAAACTGCTTTTCCGAAATCGCAATCGTCAGGGGTGTTTTGATCAAATAAAAAAGTAGATAAATAGCAGGGGCTAGCATCACTAGCGTAACTGACGATGGGGGGCGCGAAGCAGGGAGGTATTTTCCTCCAGATGTGGGTACCTTTATAAATTATGGCAACAAATTTATGGGGAAAAACAAACGACAAAAGCGAAAAGTCTTCACGTGAAACTCGACAGAAAAAAAGCAACCGATTTTCGGTCAAGACTTTTTTTTAGACTTTAACCAAATTTGACGGAAAAAAGCACCAAATCTTCGGTAAAGTCTTTTATTTTTCACTTAAAATTAACAGAAAAATGTGGAGCGAATTTCTAGTCAAGTTTTCCTTGCCCTCTGGCTCTAACCTCTAATTACGCCACTGGCTAGCAGGTAATGTTCCTACGTATACTCGAACACATTACCGTACACCTTACAGCAACAATAAAAATTTAAAAGTTAACAGACTGCTTTACTCGTTGAAGTAGTCAACGCTAGAGTGCCTTTTCTTCAAATTTTTTTTTTACATTTGGAATGAGATGATCTCAACAACAAGTAAAACGATCTAAACTGATAAACATTTCATTTTTACAGTATGGTGAATACGGTGTTTGTGAATAATTGTTGCACCTTAAAATGGAGTCAGTAATGTTTTAACTGTAAAAATTGGTTAATATCTCCAAATGCGCAGCCATCAGTTTTCTCAGCAATGCCCCCAAAAAATGTTTAGTTTCTTCACCCATCAACTTATACGACTTTGTGACGGATTATGGGTGGTGACAGCGTTCCCGCTATTTCTTACAAATAATTGCTGTATGAACCACAATCAAAATATCTTTTGTTACAAACAATGCTTTAGTTATTTTAAAAGAAACTTTTGCGAACAAAGCGTCCGATCAGGAAAACACAGAAAATTAAAACATCTGAATGAGCTTATCCACGCTCTTTTGCTGGTGACATTATTGTTTTTCGCAAAAATTTGATACCCTTTAATAAAAAAATGTTGGAAACACCTCTCATATATCGTTTTATTCTTACTCTACCAACTTTATGACTTTTCGAAACAATGTGCTCGAACATTTTGCTAGCGCAATGTCATTCTTTGCCACAAAATAGCAATAAAATTAAAAAAAAACTTCTTAAAAGTTTTTCTTGCACTAAGCCTAAACTTGTTCTTATTTTGTTCTTAAATTTTGAACAGAGTTTATCTTCATGCACTCACACTGTAAAAAAGTTTTAATACAAACGTCATTTTGAGCGTTTACGACGGTGAAATTGATTTTCTTTGATGTTTTGCAACGAAAACCGCAGCGCCGCGATCAAAATATTCGCTGTCACGTGCAATTTGTTTGAAAAGCGCGTCTAGTCGGTTTTGCATTTTACTACGTAGTTTTCTCTAATGACATCATAAAGATGTCATTTTGGTTTCATTTTGTCGGTGAGAAACTGGTTTATCGATGTTGCAACTTTTATGACATTATTCCGTCAACTTTGGCTGTAATAACTAACGATATGCACCCTAAATCAAAATTTTTTGTAAAAATTTGGAATCAATCAACCATATCGTGACGTCATAATGAAACAATCCAAAAATACTTTATGAAAAGTTTGCAATTATCTTCCTCTTTCGTTTGAACCTAAAATCGACTGTCTACTTTATACAGAAATACGATTTTTAGAATCAAAATCAACCCTACCTCAGCAAAAAAATTCAACACCGTTTCGCCGGGGAATCCCCGATTTCCGCCAAAACAACCGGAAATTGGGTGGAAACATTGGCGATTTTGAAAGAACATTTATTCAGGATTTCAAAAATATAGGTGAAAAAAATACATTTTTTGGGTGCTCGTGAACTCTACTGGCGACTGCTCTAATAGGCGTAGCCAGGATTTTTGATCGGGGGGGGAGGCGGGGAGGGGGAGCAAACTACAAATTACATGCAATGACGTCATCAAAAATTTTCGAAAAAGGTACTTTTAGTGGGACAAAGATATGGTAGAATAGAAGACCATAGCAGTGGTTTGGTTTACCAAAATTAAAAAGTGAAAATGTCTAAATCGGGAGACTTGTATGAGTGAACTAGTGGAACTCAAACGTATCACAGACGGAGGTCTGGGGGCTAGCCTCCAACCGCCGGAGGCCGCGGGGGTCTAGGGCAAAGCCCCCAGCCACTGGGCGATTTTTTGAAAAACAAGCCATTTTAAATGCCATTGGATCACATTCCGCACGTGGTCAGAGCCATTTGAAACAACTAAATTTTTAACATTTGAAAGCCAATTGAAAAAATTATATTGCTCAATCCTTTTTTTGCTTACAATTTAAGTCCAACGCATTTCCCCTAGTTGATTTTTTTTCAAAAGTATATTGTCGCGTAAAAACTGGCGAGATGGAGGTGACTTGTTATTGAAAAATGGTACAATAAATAGTTACTCTTGCTAACCATGTTATTGACCGGGCTGGATTTAAATTGCGTAAGGTGGGGTTGGCGCTTTGCCCATATCTGACTTAAACGATACGCGTAAAAATTGTACTAATCTGGGGGGAGATCACGAGCTCATCTCGTTAAGCATTCTCGCTCGCACATGACGTATAATCTCGGTGTGGTAACTGAGAGCGATCACGAGATTTTTCTCGCTCGTAAAACTTGTGTTTTTCTCTCGGAAAGCCAAGAGGAAGTCAGAGCACTCGTACAGCAGCTTTTTATTGCAAACCGAGTCTGAAAATGGCTGCGTTTTTAGCTCTTCGAAGTGTCCGTAGAAAACAAAAACAATGTAGACAAGAAAATCCATTGCAGAGGCCTGAAAACGAGCTTATTTATGAATACCGACTGAATAAAGCGGCTATTATGGAATTTTGCGATCTGTTAAGAGAGGATTTAAAACCAGCGCTATGTAGCTCAAGAGTTTTGACGGTGGAGCAACAGGTTTTGATATCATTGAAGTTGCTAGCTTCAGGCAGTTTTCAAAGTTCAGCCAAAGATAATATAAACGTGGCACAATCTACTGTTAGTAGCACGCTCTCTCGATTTATGGATAGCTTGCTTTCCAAAAAGAAAGAATTTATTTACATGCCGGACAGTGTTTATACTGAGGAAATTAAGCTCCAATTCTACTTGCTCGGGAGATTTCCAAGTGTTATTGGAGCGATTGATGGGACTCATATTCCCATAATTGCCCCGGCTGAAGATGAACATCTTTTTGTAAACAGAAAAGGTTTCGATTCCCTCAACGTTCAGGTGAGACTATAGACGTATTGATACGATGTAATTTAACCTATAATAATTCCGGTTTTAAACGATATTCCAACCCAAAAAACTCCGAGCCTAAAAAAACGATCCTAAATTTTTGAATTACAGAGCCGTTATTCCGCCAAATAATCCATTGTCGGCCTAATCTTCCATTTAAACTTTTGGTGAAATAGTCACTATACCGTACCTTTTTTATTTAGTTAAAGCCTAACTTTTTCTTACATTTGTACGTTCTTACGTGCAGGCAATATGTGATGCAAATATGGTGTTCACGGATGTAGTGTGCAAATATCCTGGATCGTGCCACGATTCATTTATACTGCAAAATTCGAACATCTACGACAGTTTCCAAAATGGCACGTACGGAAGTGGTGTTATACTGGGAGACAGCGGATATCCACTGAAACCATGGTTAATGACACCAATTTCAGATATCAAAACTAATGCTGAGATTAGATACAACAAATCTCACAAGAAGTGTCGAGTAACTATAGAAAAGTAAGTGATGAATTTGAAACGTTTAAATTTTGAAAGAATTATTGAATTTTTGTTTGTGCTTTGTAAAACGTTAGTTGCCAACCTTAGTCTGTATTTATGCAGAGCCTTTGGAGTACTGAAGCAGCGATGGCGCATCATAGACCATACCAGGGGACGATTATGCTACACACCATTAAAAGCATGCAAGATCACAATGTGTTGCTTCATCCTTCACAATATTTGCCGAAGACACAATATTCCCGTGCCACACATCGAACCATCTCCTGCAAGCTGCTTAACAACCGCCGAACGGCCCGAAGAAGGTACCGGTGTCCATGATCAACAAGATGGCAATACCGTCCGGGAAGCTATTATTTCCAGTTTTCAATAATATGAAAAAACACGCACCGTACTTGTAGTCAGCTTAGTGTATTATTATCACAAGCTTTTGATTAAAAAGAAGTTAGAGTTAGTGGCTTATTGGTTGAACGTATGTTGTAACTTGGCTATACGTTTTTTTTTGTAGACTCAAAACCAGCCCATTTCATTTTACCGCTAATGTCTTAAGCCGTTTTGGAGAATTTGAAAGAGGAAAAAAACGTTGGAGAGGTTACAGCGCTTCCCCCCCCATACCCTCTAGCTGCATAGTCTATTGGTTGTTCGTAGTAAAAAAGTTTCAAAAAGGACATTTTTTAATATACCGTGTTCGATTGATAAAGTCAAAATTTAAAATTTTTTGTCCCCTCACCCCCCCAAATCAAAATAATTTCTGGCTACGCTAGTGGTGAAGAGTAAGCAAAAATAACTAACGCCAAAGAGGGCGTGACTGAAAAAAGTTTTAAGAACCTCTGCTTTAAACGAAACAACAGCTATAAACATGTAGGCTACAAACTACTATGCATGGGCCCTTATTGCAGCAGCAAAGTGAATAAATAGTTTGAACCATGGTTTGAACACTGTTAAGAACTGCACTTACGATAACAAACACACGTCAGGCAGCCAAAGAAAAGAAATAAAGAAAATTAAAAACGTCTTGAAAAGTTTCGTTGATATTTATTAAAAATTGATGTTATCATTGTCATCCTGATGGAAAGTAAAAAGCTGACTTCCGGTAATTTCAGTACTTTTGTTGTGAAGTTTTCCAGCTTCTAGATCGTTTCTTCTTTGCAACTGCCTCAATATGCCAGAATGAATTGTTGTTAGTTCCGTTAACTTGAGCAAAATTTCTTTTTGTACTTGAACTATTTCCGCTTCGGGGCTTGCTTTTATCTTTTTTACAGTTACCTTTTTTGCAGAGGAGGTACTTTGAGTGGAGGTCGCAGGGCTTACGGGTGCATGAAGCAATTCCAGAAAGCTTTGTGAACTCCCTTGCGCTGTAGGAGTAATGGCGAATGGGAGTTCATTGTGCTTTTCCTGTAGCTCTGGGTCAAATCCTGGATCTGCACTTGTGCAAAATTCGCTTTCATCTACAGTAAAAACAAACATGCACTTTTAACACGTAATCGAAATCGCAAAAAATGTAATGTAAAGCAAAAATTTAAAACAAAAAAATGTGAAGTGACTTCAGAGCAATTGCAATTTCAATCACAATAACACCGAAAAATTATGAGGTCGAGCCCTCTCCTCTATAGGCCTAGATACTACTTAAAAATAAGTGCGGTAAAAATTTTGCTACAGCCCGAGAAACATCTCAAATGTGTTATGTAAACTTGGCAATTTATGAGAACATTCACCAATATGAATGCTAATATTTATCACGTCATTCTTGCTTAATTTTCCATCTTCACCAAAATCAAACACGCTGTCACGTCACGTTACAAACATTTGAAAATTTGTAAACTACTACAGAATTGCAGATAAGCCAACAGACAACGCTTATGCATCGAAAATTTTCGGGCGGTTTATTTTGTATAAAACGTAATAGGTCCTTACTTTCAGTGGTTTCCAATCCCGACGCTCCTGCAATTCCCATTACACTCTGCATCCCAATAATCGAAACTACACGTGATTGCAGTTCCGTTGGAGATGGTGCTGTGTTCCGTCCACCTCCAGTTTTGACAGATTCTTTCTTATATAACGCAATTGCCTTTTCGGAGAAGCTTTTGATATCCCACCATTTGTGTTCAACTTGCTCCCTAGTTCTGTTGAATCCAGTGATATTGACGGAATTTACCAGTATAATGGAATACAATTTTAAGATGTACCCAAATCGCAAATCACTCTCAACGCTTCTGCGTTTTGTTTCATCCTTATTCATTTTCTGGTACCAGTTTGTTATTGTTCGTTCGTTGTTGTTATAGTCATTGTGTGAGGTCAGAAACCAAAGTTGTTTGATTGTATGCCCTGTTAATATAATCTTAACGGATGCAGCGGGCATCTGCTGCTGCTCGTTGCCAATTATATAATACTGCCACACCGACACCTTATAACTGTAGCCGTGCAGCCAGCCTACAAGAAGTAACAATTTTTACACGAACGTACTCACTAACCTTAGTTGTCACCAGCTTCCAGGCTTGCGTCTTCGTACTGGAGGTAATGTCTGAAGAAAAAAACCCTAGTATTTGCCTTCGTTGCGATTCAATAGCATTTACTAGGGCATTTATCTCAGCTTCCGACCATTTAGGAGCTCTTTTTTAACTGCTTTCAATTTTTCCATCTTTTGTTTCCTTAACGGTACCAAAACCAAGTCCAAATCAAAACAAAGAAACTCAAAGATTATGTTTTTCTTTCCGCGTCCACGTGCAGCGTGTCCAAAGTACAGAAGAATCCACGACGCATGTTGCTTTTTTCTCAACTTTTTGACGCAAACTCTCACTTTTGCGTCAAACCTTAAGAGGCGATTAAGAGAAATACTCATGATATCAAAACACCCTCGCTCGTAATTCCCTCGCTGTTTGTCCTTGCACATACCGAGAAGCTGTAACGAGCGAGAAAAAAGTCGTGATCCCGCCCCTGTACCGGTAACAAGCGACTGCGCTCTTTATCTTCGCTACGGACTTCGAGTATGGTGCTGTAATTTAGACGGACAAAACTTTAAGCAAGTCGTCAGTTTCAATGGCGTTAATTGGCAACACACTGACCACAGACAAATTTGATTGGACGAATTCCCCTTTATCTTCGCTACGGACTTCGAGTATGATGCTGTAATTTAGATGGACAAAACTTTAAGCAAATCGGCAGTTCAAAATGGCGTTAGAAGGCAACCCAGAAAAATTTTAGTGGGCGACTGTGACACTGCGACTTTGTAACGCATCACATGATTACAACCTCGAATCATTTTTAACAGTTCCACTGGCGATAGTTTGATTGCAACAACGACGATTTTTAATCGTAGCTTACTTTGTTGTACCTGGCCTAAAAATCCTCGTATATGTGCTTGTAGATTGTTGCAACCTTTCCAAGTATTCCAATTTTGTAATGTTGCAATAACATCTATATTTACCAAGTTAATGTACCTTGGCCAGGAGATAGCAAAGGGACCTTTCGATTTCGTTTCAAGTTTCAGTAGCACACGGTCAGTCCACTCGACCACTAATTGGTAATAATTGGTCAATTAATATTCTTGTGGTTTATGCGTGTTTTTGCAATGTTCAAAATTGCCACAAATGACGTAAATTTTCGACGTAGTACGATTAAAATCTAGTTTAAAAAAAAGCAATATTTTTTTCAACAGTTTACGTTATAAAAATACAGTACAAAACCAAGTTCAATGAAAATCAACATTTCAGAGATACTGCTTGAGATCGGTTTTACGGAAGAAATGAGAGCTACTTGAGGTAATAGAGTAAAGAGCAGAGGTGGAGTTGAGGACACAAGGTTCGAGGCCAATGCCAAGGATACAAAAAAATCCGAGGCCGAGGCCAAGACCAAGGACAGCCCTTCCGAGGACAGCCCCACTCGAGGCCAAGGACAGGAATGCTCGAGGCCAAGGACAGGAATGCTCGAGGCCAAGGACCAAAGACACATGCGCAAGTGTTCTCAAAAAAAATTTTTTTCAGGCGATCTTTAAAAAAAAAGGCTTTAAAAAAAAATTTTGCTTGCGCAGCGTTGTGCTAGAGTTACGTTGCAAGGGCTTTTATGTTCAAGTCTGTGCCGATGATCTAGCAGTGTTGGTCACTGGTGTTGATATGCTTTGGATCAGAGGTATGGCCCAGGAACCAATAAATATTGCTGCAAACTGGGCTTCGGAACAAGAGCTACAGTTCGGAAGCAAGAAAACCAAAATTGTACAGTTCACTCACAAACGGAATCCAGATTTGGGTTCCTTGTCAATGAATGGTTCAAAACTTGAACTTTTCAAGGAAGCAGAGCTGTTAGGTGTTACTTTGGACTGCAAGCTAACTTGAAAACCACATGTTACCCGAATTACCGCAAAGTAACTACAGCACTAATGCAATGTAGACAAATTGTGGGTAAAACGTGGGGAATAAAACGATTCAAGACTATGATGAAATGGATATACACAACTATGATACGTCCAATCATGTCATATGCATGTGTGTCCTGGGCTGGCGGTCTCAACAAAAAGTATCTAGAAAGGAAACTCACAAAGGTCCAGAGCCTTGCTTACCTGATAATTTCCTCAGCTTTTCCTGGCACCGCTACTGCTGGTGCTCTGGAAATATTGCTCAACATAACTCCCATTGACGAATTCTTATTGGCTGAGGCAATGCGAGGGTCATAAAGAATCACTGTTAGTGGACTCTGGCATGTCAACCAAGTCGGTTCCTTTAGAAAAACAAAAAGCAACGCTGATGTTTGCAATGAGGCAAGAGGATTCTTATCTCTGCTGCTAATGCCTCGAATAGTTTCCAATGACTGACCGAATAAAGAAAACTAAGGTATTCGAAAGAAATTTCGAATGTCAAATTATGGATAAAAAGAATACTATCAGATCTGAAAGCGTTCTAAATCAGAGCACTGTCAAGATTTACACCAATGGTTTGAAACTAGATGGGAGAGTAGGAGCGGGTTTTTGTGCAGAATACCCAAACAACTCCCCAGAGCAAGCATTTCTTTTCTACGTGGAATAAACGAAAAGACTGCTAGAGGATGAAGGAGTCTGTATAAGTTGGACGTCCTCACCACTAACAATACGTCTCCTTAACCTTAAGAGATCTCAATTAAATGGAGTAGTGCAAGTTTTAACTGGACATTGCAATCTACAGCGGCACAAGAAAACTACAGATCGTGCTGTGTCTTCTCTGTGTCCAAAATGTAGCCTAGAGGATGAAACACCAAATCATCATGCTGGCAATTGCAAGCTTTACCAAGATATTCGTGTTAAATATTTTGGAATCACCAAAACCACTGTCATGGCCGTAGGAGCTCAAAATGATTTGGGGGGGCACCAAACTTTTGCCCGAAGAATGACTTGATGCATTGCGTTTCTCTGTCAAAATTGAGACGGTTTTTTCTGCCCAAATTAAGGTGTTCTCCAAAAAAAAAAAAAAAGAAAGGTCTTCACTGAAACTGCGACGGTTTTTTGCCAATGGTGTGCCCAAATAAACAGAATATTTGCCCAAATAAATACACTATTTGCCCGATTTTTCGACGTTTTGAACCTAATGGGGGGGGGCAACCGCCCCCCACTGCCCCCCCCTCCCCCCCGCCTCCTACGGCTATGACCACTGTTCACGATGTGGTAACAAAACGTAACATTAGCAAACTGGCCACGTACTTAAAAAAAGCTGGAAGGTTTTCTGAGTTCGATTAGTAACCAAACAAAACTACAATAACACAGCAACTACAGTTGCAATGGCACCAAATGAGGCCTACGCAATGTGTAGGTGGACTTTACCCACCCAGGGGCGTATTTAGGGGGGGGCCATTGGGCCATGGATTGCAAAATTACATAAAAAAGTGAGCAAAATTGAAGCATGGCCCCCCCTTTGCAAGTTGGGCATCAGGCTTCGGGCTCGAAATCACCTGATTTTGGGCGAAAACTGGGACGAAATTTGAGTGAAGACCTTTTTTTTTGCTCTTCACCTGATTTTGGGCGAAAAATGGGACGAAATATGAGTGTGACAATTTCAAATTCTGATCTATGCTCCTTTCAAATTTTTTGAAGTTTCTGCCCCCCCCCCACCATTTTCAAAATCCTGCGTACGCTACTGACTTTTCCTAACGGTAGCAGATTCGCTTGCACCACTGCCCATTAATAATAATAAAATTTTCAGGCGATCTCCAAATGCGGAAACCAAAAAAGGTCTTCGCAAAATTTCGGCGAGGTTTTTGATTTTTTCCAACAAGATTTCAACGGTACAAAAAATAGTGCTGTCCTCGAGCCGAGGACAGGGCAATTTTCGAGGACTTGAGGCTTCGAGGCCAAGGCCTAGGACTTGACCTTCGAGGCCAAGGACTTCAAAATGTGTCCTCGAGGTTTCTTGCTAAATATGCAACGCAACGTTTTCATAGAAATATGCCATGCGATATTCCAGTTTCAAATTTTTTATTAGCAACATCAAAAGCAATTATAGATGAGTACGGGTAGCTTACAGTAGGTCTACAGGTACCAGTAGCAGTAACACTGCGTTGCTTATTCTGCAATTTTGCTGTCATCGTTTTCCGATGTTGCGAAATTTCGAAACGAAGGATTGGTAATATGGTATACGGAGTCAAACACATTACTATATTTTCGCGAATAAAGGGTGTGGGGTACCTTTTTATTAGCGATCTCGAGTCGGCGCGTAGCCAGAAATTCGCAATGTGGGGCTGTTTTGGGGGTCTGGGGGCGGAGCCCCCAGCCGGCGGAGGCTAAAGGGGGTCTGGAGGTGAAGCCCCCAACCGCCGGAGGCTGGGGGTCGGGGAGCAGAGCCTTCAGCGCTCGAAAATTTTGTATTTTTTTGCAAAAGTAACTTAATTTTAGGGCTATTTTGATGAAAAGATAATGCTTTCAAAACGTGGCATAGAAATTTGCAGAGCAAACATGGTTAAACTCGTTGCATAAATGAGCTATTTGGGAGGTGGCTAATGGTAAAAATTTAGTTCTCTTATTTAGATGCTGGTAAATTATAAAATCGTATAGTTCTATAAAACTCACATCGAGTAATCTATTTCGTCCACAGTTTATAGAGAAAAAGAATTGGGAGAGCTAATGAAAAGATATTTGAGAGAAATGATTGGTAATTAACTAATACCGAATACTGCTTATAGCCCCCCCTTATTCCTAAGTTTATTGTATATTTGTTGATGACACCTAGGTTTAACATTTTTACATTAGCAATCAAATTTGATTGCTTATCTTTGGCCATTTTTCAAAGTTTTTATTGATTTGTGAGTTTTGCTTTTGACAAGTTAGCCCCCCCTGAATATATGTTTCAAAAGATGTCTTAAATCACTATTTAATCCATTCCAGTGCATAAAACAGTCTCAAAAGTGCTAAAAACGTGGCATTTTTTCTTATTCTGCATTTTGGTTGACATGCCAATGGGGGGGCTGTAGCCCCCCTCCCCCTCCCCCCCGCCTGGCTACGCTATATTGATCTCGAGCAGTATCTCCACACTCCACAGTCATGTGTGTGACATATGACATTGCTAACATCTACAGTTTGTACCAGACAATTAATTGGAAAATGCCACCTTAGCGAACAATACTTGATTAGCTGGCTGGCTGGTTATAAATCAACGAAACTTTTTTTTTTTCTTGTTTACATTACTATAAAGTTGTGGAAATTTGCAATTATTCAGTCGGTTTTGAAATTTTCAAAACCACTTTTCGAGGAAAAAGCAATCAACAACTATGTTTAACTTTAACTATCTTCGCAAAGGAACAATATTTTTGAGACAGCAAAACTTGAAAATTTAACCGAAAAGTAACAGGCAAAAGTTCAGATTATCGCTAACGAACGTTGTTGTAATTAAGCGAAGTGTCGCTTGTGGGACACTACAAGTCCATCATTAGTAGCATGTTGAACCAAAGCAATAGTTTAGAAACATAAGATTTTAGAAAATTATGGGATACATCAAAAAAAATGTCGCTAAAAAACGTCGGTGTTGTCATTTAAAGTCGTGGGCGGAACTCACAATTCGCTCGAAAACGAATAATATCCTCTGTAACCTGAAACAGTTTGAGTCAAGCTATAATATTTTAAATTCTGATAAGTTATATCTTATACTCAATGTATAGCAATAGGGCGGTATCAAACAAAGAAAAATTAATTTAAGAATATCAAGATACCATCATAGTCACGTCACTACCAGTCTTCGTTCAAGATATTAAGCGGTTCAAATTTTGCATATACAGTACAGTAGTTTCGTTTTAATCTGATCTGATCTGATTAATTGAAAACGTCTGACACGTCACGGTGAATACGTGATTACGTCATAAAAACTTCTCATGACGGCTTTTTAATCAAATTTTGGCGAAGTGGCTCCGGCCAGACTTTTTTTACCCCAGTGAGGCTGTGACTTCAATTTTACTGGAATGATTTGCACAGGTGAGTGCACTACTGCGGTACTTTTCCAATACCGCGTCATTTCCTTTAAGTACTGTTGCCGTGGCAAGCTACCAGTAGTAATGCAGGCGATGTTTTTTGTCAATATATTGTAAACGTCTGGCAATGCTGGCGGGTGGGAGGAAGATTTACTTCCAACGACCCTCAGCCTCTGGTGGCTGTGAGCTTTGCCTTCAGCCACCAACTTGTGCATTGCGATCCAAGTTTACCACATTGCCTCCTCCGTTATGAACCTGCTTACGTCACTGCGTTTTTGCATGTCAAATTGGTTATCTGTTTTTTAGGTTCGGGACCAATGACCGGCGTGAAAAATAACTCTACGGACAGAAGCCTTTGCGCCATTGGTGTAGCCAAGGGGGAGCGCCCCCCAAATGAAATGCCACCGATGACAAAAAGGATAACAGTAAAGCCGATTGTTATCTCAGTTTCAGTTTCTTTCAGCATTTTCGCGTACAATAGCACACTCCTACAACAATAATATTAACAGCATTATTCATATTTACGACCAGGGAGCCCGGGCCCCCATAACTCAAATTTTTGCCAACCAATTTAAAAGCATAACCCAGAAGAAATTCAGGGCTTTTGTTCGAAAAGTCCAACCTCAGGCTTTTATCTAACCGTTTCATGAACGTAACGCAATAGCATGATTGGAATTTAGTAATCATCTACTGTACCAACTTTAACTAGCAATCCACCTCGCCAGTTTTTACGAAGCAAAATACTAAAAAAACTAGATGTGAGCTTGCTGAGGAGCAAGCCCTTTGAACGACCGATGAAAATATCAACGAATTTCAAAAAAACTTGCGCCCTAGCTTAAGTCGTACAAAAAATTGACTTTGGAGGGTCTATTTCGAAGGTTTCCGGTGAGATAGTACCCGCAAACTATGTCAAAATATTTTTCTGTTAAAAATCTACTGACATCAAACAACACTGGCACTCTAGGTTAAGCAGTTTAAAAATATGATTTTTAGGGGGTTCCCGAGGGGTGGTACCCCCAAACTATGCCAAAATATTTGTCTTCTATAATAATCTGCTGAGTTAAAAAAAAAACTGGCACCCTAGCTTCAGTCATTCAAAAAAATTGATTTTTTGGGGGCTCCATTTGCGGGGTCCACAAGGCAGAGGTGGAGTCGAGGACACAAGGCTCCAGGCCAAGGCCAAGGACACAAAAAAAATCCGAGGCCAAGGACAGCCTTTTCGAGGACAGACCCTCTCGAGGCCAAGGACAGGAATGCTCGAGGCCAAGGCCAAGGACCAAGGACACAACCCGCAAGTGTTCTCCAAAAAAAAAAGGTCTTCAAAAAAGTTTTTCAGGCAATCTCCAATTTATAGGCGTAGCCAAAATTTTTGATTGGGGAGGCCTAAACCACAAATCACATGTAATGACGTTATCAAAAATTTGCCTGTTGGCACTTAACCAGGATTTGCAAAGGGAGAGGGCTTAAACTAATATATTTGAAAAGTGCAAATACATAACTTTGGAGAAGTTTTGAGAAAGCCAGTGTAACTCAAACGTACCACAGACGAGGGGTCTGGGGGCGGGGCCCCTAGCGGCAGGAGGCATTGGGGGTTTGGGGGCGAAGCCCCCAGCTGTTGGGCGATTTTTTGGAAAAAAAAGCTATTTTAATGCCATTGAATCACATTTCGCACATGTTTAGAGCCATTTGAAAGCACTAGATTTTTGACATTTAAAAGCTAATTAAAAAAAATTAAATTGTTTAATCCCCCTTCTAGTTACAATTTAAGTCCAAAACACGTTTAACATCTTGCATTTTGGTGTTAAAGTTTAATTGTACGTGATTTGGTCCAGGTAGGGGGAAGTAAGGTACGTTGTCTCGTGCAACATTTTAGCAGTAAATGAAAACCCACTCAAAGATTTTCCTTAGAGATTTTTGTTTTGTCATAAAAATAACCAGTTATAGAAGTGCATGTTAGGCCAAGAGGCCCAGGCCCCCTCAATTGAAGTTCAACAATTTGTTCAATCAGCATTTTCCATGGCTAATTTTTTTTAAGTATTTTGTGCGTAAAAACTGGCGAGGTGGAGGTGAATTAATGAGTTGTTAATGAAAAATAGTACAATAGATGGTTACGCTTACTAACCATGTTATTGCCGGGTCGGATTTACATTGCGCTGGGCCCCTGGCACTTTGGAGATTTTCGCAACATCTGTCTGCTAAATGTAGGTGAAGACCATAAAAAGTCTTAAGATTTGAGCTCAGGGCCCTTAGCTGGTACTGTGCCATATTGTGGTAAATCCGGCCTTGGTTTACGCATTATGTTCAAAAAAAGGCTAGATGTGATCCTGAGATAGCAACTTTTAGGACGAAAACTATCCATTTCTTCCAGGTTTACGTTTAAATCGGCTGGCTAAAATTGATTTTAGGGGTCCGGACTCCCAGGGCCCCTGGTCTTCAATATTGTTGTTCGCTACTGGCGTAGGCGAAAAACGCTAAAAAGAAACTGAAACTAAAAACACAATAGGCTTTTTTGTCACATTTTTGTCATTGGTGAAATTTTAATTCGGGGGGGAGGCCCGCTTGGCTAAGCCTATGCTTCAATTGTGGAAAACAAAAAAGGTATTTACAAATTTTCCGCGAGGTTTCTGGCGTTTTCCAACAAAATTTGAACGGTTCAAAAAATAGTGCTGTCCTCGAGCCGAGGACAGGGCAATTTTCGAGGACTTGAGGCTTCGAGACCAAGGACTTCAAAATGTGTCCTCGAAGACGTCCTCGAGGCCAAGGACGTCCTTGAGGACTCCACCTCTGCCACAAGGGGTGGTACCCTCAAAGTATGTCAAAAATATTTGTCTGTTAAACATCTACTGATATCAAAAAAACTAGCACTCTGGCTTAAGCGTTCAAAAAGTTGATTTTTGGGGCCCTATTTTGGTGGGGTTTCCGGGGAAGTGGCCAAAAAAAATTTGGGCAGACACAATTGCGTTTGCAGCTCAACAACTTCACATAAAACTAAGATTTTGATGTTTTGTGGTTTCGGAGAAGAAGAACGTACTAGATTTAGGAAGAAAAAAAAGGAAAAAAAAACTCATCGCGGCCAAAAGTGGGTTGGTGAAGATGAAAGGATATCTTAAGACATATAACCATCAGAAATATTTATTTCTTTTTACCTCCTTTTTTTATTAACAACATCATGAAGAAGTATTTAGCGTATGATCCGAGGTACTCACAGGCATCTAAATCTTTCATTGTGGCAATTATATATTAACTTGGATTTTTTTTTTATGTTGAAGTAAAAGCGACTCTAAGTTTTAATTATTGAAGGTGCAGCGACCATGCGTTTTACGTATTGTTATTGCATGTACATATTTTTGTTTTCTTGCATGTACAGCGTAGGCTACATCGTTTTGTTACTGTATGCTTTTTCTGGCGAATTGTGATTAAAAATTTTTCAACTTGCTTTAACTTCTATGTCTATCTACTTCCAGGTTAAATTTTTCGTTGAAGGGACTGGGCAATTAAAATGATAAGTTTGGATGGAGATTACATAGAAGTGGTGGACAGGCTTTCTTACCTTGGTGGTGTAATCAGTACGGAAGGAGGTGCTCAGGAGGCTGTAACATCAAGAATTAGATCGGCATGGAAAAAATTTAGAGAAGTTTCGAATGTTATATGCGGAAGAAGCATATCATTGAAGGTTAGAGGCACCTTATACAAAATCTATGTGAGAAATGCTCTAACTTATGGTGCTGAATGTTGGGCATTGAAGATGGAAGATGAAAGGAGGCTGAAGACCACAGAAATGAGAATGTTGCGAATGATATGTGGGAAAACCGTGAAAGATAAATGAGCAATGAGAAGATTCGTGAAATGACGGGTGTAGTGAGATTGGAAGAGTTTCTGAGAGAGAAAAGGTTGCGATGGTTGGGACATGTGGAGAGAATGGATGAAGAAAGGGGTCCAGCAAAGGCACTACTCTTAGAAGTTCAAGGGACAAAAAAAGGAAGACCGAAGAAGAGGTGGAAAGAAGAATTAAAATGTGACGTGACTGCCAGAGGTTTGCAAAGGTTGGATGCTCAAGATCGTGAAAGATGGCGACTAGGCTGCAAAAACCAGCTGACCCTTGCATGCGGGAAACCTCTGCTGGGCTCCAGAAATAGAAGGGAGCACATTTCTGGAGCAAAATGATGATGATGATGGGACTGGGCAATTAATTTTTTCAACTTGCCTTAACTTTGTATATACCGTCATGTGTGTTGTTTTTACTGTTTGCTTTTGTTTGATATCAGCTTCGAGGAGGCAACTGACTCGAAGACCTATGGTCATTTTCGCTGTCTCCTGGTTTGGTTTTTGTGCTTTCACAGTTTTCATCCTTTTTGTGCATGCTTAGTGCTATTCAAAATGTGTTGTGGTGTAAGCGTTGAACCATTCCGAATAAAAGATGATTGATTATTGACTGATTGAAACTGTTATTTTTTTATGTTCTAAGAATCGCCAGAAATAAATGAATACTACTAGTTACTAATACTTTTTGCCGTATTTAAGCCGTTTTTGAATGAGACCGCTTTTTATGCCAAATTTTTGGAGCGGCTTTCGGGTTGTAAAACTAAACTCACGGGATCTATAGCTTTGAAATTTGGTACAAACTTACAGCTCAATAATCTCAAACTGCTGTCAAAACTTCATGTAGCTAGATGAAATCATTCTTGAGTTATAAGCTAAAGTATGAAACTTCGCTCTTATTAGTTTGAAAATGGCCTGGTAAAAACAAAGGAACACGCGACCAGAGCGTCTGTCGTTCGAAAAGAAAAAGACTCGTTGCAGATTTACGGACTCCGCGACTCTTCTTTCTTTGCGCATTTCCGAATACCAAGTAGTGATAAAAAGTCTTAACGGTATGCTCTGGTGGCAGTTTGAGACTTAGTTAATGTTCGTTGGACGAATTACCAGTACTTCAACCGCAATCTTCTGCATAGGCCTACATGTTGCCTTAGTCTATATATTTCAATTTAACAGTACATGACTGATGAATGTCGTTCAGCGTTACCTGGTTACTAGACAACACCAGAGGCAGAACACGGAGTAGAACATGTTTGGGTGGTCTGCTTTCATAGGCCTTAGGCCCCTACTGGTAGCTTAGGGGTTAGGGTCAGTGGCGGATTTAGGGGGGGGTGGGGGGATGCATCCCCCCACCAGCCTAAACATAACGTGCATATGCATAATATTAAACATTAAAAAAAAGCAATCAGTGAATACTCGATAGGCCGGGTGACTGCGATATAATTTCTGAAGCCATTGGGGGGGTGGGGTAGGGCGGGGGGAGGAAAAATTTATTTTTACAGCGAACTTTTTACAAAGCAGAAATTAGTTTTTTACAGGTCCGATTGATTTGAAAGCGCTAAACTAGCAAAATTCACAACTCGCACTTTTCAACGATAAAGGCATAACACAACAGGAGTTCAATTATGGCGCATTTTCGCTCAAACCTCACGCAATACCAGTAGCGTAGCCAGGGGCGGGGGGGGGCTATAGCCCCCCTATTGATATGTCGACCAAAGTGCAAAATGGGAAAAACACTACGTTTTAGCACTTTGGAGACTGTTTTATGCACTGGAGTGGACTAAATAGTGATTTAAAGCATCTTTTGAAACATATGTTCAGGGGGAAGGGGGCTAATTTGTCAAAAATAAAAACAACAAATAAATGAAAACTTTGGAAAATGGTAAAAAGTAAGCAATCAAATTTGATCGCAAGTGTAAAAATGCTAAACATAGGTGTCATCAACAAATATACTATAAACTGAGGAATAGGGGGGGGGGGGGGGTGGCTATTCATTATTAGTTCATTACCAATCATTTCTCTCAAATCTCTTTTCATTAGTCCCCTCCAAAATTATTTTTCTCTATAAACTGTATACGAAATAGATTACTCTGTGTGAGTTTTATTGAACTATTCGATTTTATAATTTACCAGCATCTAAACAAGAGAACTAACATTTTACCTATAGCCACCTCCTAAATAGCCCATTTATGCTACCAGTTTAATCTTGTTTACATTGCCAATTTCTAAGCCACGTTTTAAAAGCATTATTTTTTAATCAAAATAACCCCAAAATGATGTTATTTTTGCAAAAAAATCCAAAATTTTCGAGCGCTGGGGGCTACGCCCCCAGACCCCCGTGCCTCCGGCGGCTGGGGGCTTTGCCCCCAAACTCCCATTGGCCTCCGGCGGCTGGATGCTCCACCACCCCCCAACACAGCCCCCCCAATTGCGAATTTCTGGCTACGCGCCTGCGCAATACAGTAGTGCGGTTTCGCACAAAAAGTGTGTCGATTTGATACAACATCACGTAAAATGTCGTCTGGAATGTAGTTTTATTACATTGTTAGTTACGGTATGCTGAATGAACGCTTGAACAAAATAGACTTTTGACAATAGAAATATCAAAGTCCGATGCAGGTAGTTTTTACTCATTCTGTGTGAGTAGCGCAGCCCAAGTTTTTACTCATTCTGCGTGAGTAGCGCACGGAACGCGCGCCAAGACCCAGTACCTCACGCACGCAACGTGCGCGACGTTCACAGTACGTCACGCTCGCGAGGTAACTCGCTAACCACTTATTGTAACAAGCGCAGCGATGTTTGTAAAAAGCACAAAATAGTTAAATTATTTAGTATCTTTAGTGTTCATCATAAACTTTTAAATAAATTTGAATTCAAAAAATATAAATTTTTTTGTAGGGAGATCGGAGATGACTAGTTGTGGCTTTGAAAAAGGTTGCTTTTGATAAAAATACTGCTTGATTGTTTTTGACAGTTGGGAGAAATAGTGAGCTCTTGACTCTCTAGCCACCCGAGCATCAGTTGCGCAGCAGCGTAGCCAGGAGGGTACTTTGGTCCCTCCCCATTGGCCCGTCGGCCAAACTGTAGAATAAGAAAAATAGGCCTACCACGTTTTTAGCGCTTCTGAGACTGTCTTTTGCGCAGGAATGGGCTTAAAATGATGAAAAGCATCTTTTGAAATGTTTATTTAGGAGGGCAAATTTGTTAAAAGTTGTACTCACAAATCAGTAAAAACTTTTAAAAATAACCTACAACGAGCAAGCAAATTTGTTCGCTAATCGTTGAAATTTTACCGTTAGCCTCCTACATATCCCATTTATGCAACCAGTTTAATTATGTTTTTGCTCTGCTATTTTCAGTTTTTGCACTACTATTTTGCACTGCTATTTCTATTTTTGCACTGCCAGGTTTTAAAAGCATTAGTTTTTATCAAAATAGGCCTTTGGACTTGTATACGGTGTTGTTTTTTGCAGCAGTTGACTACTATGCTTATTACACGGTGCCGTGTTTGTTTTTTGGCTTGTTTTTGCTTGAGCTTTTCTTATCGCCATTTGCTTTAGGTCTGAAGCATGAAGTGGGAGTGTGGGTGGAGCTGACTTGATGAGCACTGCTCCTTCGCTTCATCCACAGTATGCATAGCCTGTGGTTTCACGTTGTACAGCTTTTACAGATGTCATTGTGTGCCTATTTTTGTGCATGCGGAAAGAATAAACTACTACTACTACTACCTTAAGTTTTTTTTTTGCAAAAAAAATTCAAACTTTTCGAGCGCTGGGAGCTACGCCCCAGACCCTCCTCTCCCCCCATTACTTACAGATTCTTGGCTACGCGCCTCCCATCGTCCTAAGAGTAGTAGCCGATCTGGTCTTTGTTAAACATTACAGCAATAACACCGCTAAAAGCTACTTTACCACATATTTGCTGCTACTTGCTCGAACAATGATACTATCTTTCAAAACAGGTATTATGCTGTAAAAAAAATACTCACCGATGTTCTACATAAGGTCTTTGTCCAAATCGATTGCAATATTTTGCAAAAACGTGCGTTATAAGTAAATTTTGGTGAAGTTTAAGTAGGCTCATTTAGCGTGCACTGTAATACCTCATTGGAACGACCGACGCTCGCGTCGCGTGTTCCTTTGTTTTTATTGGAACGACCGACGCTCGCGTCGCGTGTTCCTTTGTTTTTACTCGGCCATTTTCTAACTAATGAGTGCGAGATTTCAGACTTTTGCTTATAACTCGAGAACCGTTTGGTCTAACTACATGAAATTTTGACAGCAGTTTGAGATTAATGAGTTTTATGTTTGTACCAAATTTCGAGGCAATCGGTCACGTGACTTCGGGTTTATGACCCGAAAACCGCCCCGAAAGTTTGGCGTAAAAAGCGGTCTAAGTCAAAAACGGCTTAAGTACGGCAAAAAATATTTCTCATGGTTATATGTCTTAAGATATCCTTTCATCCCTACCAACCCACTTTCGGCCGCGATGAGGTTTTTTTCTTATTTTTTTCCTTTTTTTTTCCTTTTTTTTCCTTTTTTTTCTTCCTAAATCTTGTACGCTCGAGTTCTCCTAAACCACAAAACATAGAAATCTAATTTTTGTGTGAAGTTGTTGAGGTACATACGCAATTGTGTCTCCTGAAATTTTTTTGGGGCAACTCCCCCGGGAACCCCCCCAAAATGGGGCCCCAAAAAATCAATTTTTTGAACGGCTCAAGCTAGGGTGCCAGTTTTTTTTTGATATCAGTAGATATTTGAGAGACAAATATTTTGACATAATTTGGGGGTACCACCCCCCCGGGGACCCCCCCAAAAACAAATTTTTTTAACCATATAACCTAGGGTGCCATTTTTTTTTGATATCAGTAGATATTTAAGAGAGAAATATTTAGACATGATTTGGGGGTACCACCCCCCCGAAAACCCCCCCAAAATGGGGCCCCCAAAAATCAAATTTTTGAACGGCTCAAGCTAGGGTGCCAGTTTTTTTTGATATCAGTAGATATTTGAGAGACAAATATTTTGACATAATTTGGGGGTACCACCCCCCCGGGGACCCCCCCAAATGGACCCCCCAAAAACAAATTTTTTAACGATTTAACCTAGGGTGCCATTTTTCTTTGATATCAGTAGATATTTAAGAGAGAAATATTTTGACATGGTTTGGGAGTACCACCCCCCCGGGAACCCCCCCAAAAAATCAAATTTTTGAACGGCTCAAGCTAGGGTGCCAGTTTTTTTTGTTATCAGTAAATATTTGAGAGACAAATATTTTGACATAATTTGGGGGTACCACCCCTTCGGGGACCCCCCCAAATGGACCCCCCCAAAAATAAATTTTTTAACGATTTAACCTAGGGTGCCATTTTTCTTTGATATCAGTAGATATTTAAGAGAGAAATATTTAGACATAATTTAAGGGTACCACCCCCCCGGGGACCCCCCAAATGGACCCCCCCAAAAGCAAGTTTTTTAACCATTTAACCTAGGGTGCCAGTTTTTTTTGATATCAGTAGATATTTAAGAGAAAAATATTTTGACATGATTTGGGGGTACCACCCCCCCGGGGACCCCCCCAAAATGGGGCCCCAAAAAATCAATTTTTTGAACGGCTCAAGCTAGGGTGCCAGTTTTTTCTGTTATCAGTAGATATTTAAGAGACAAATATTTTAACATAATTTGGGGGTACCACCCCTTCGGGGACCCCCCAAAAATAAATTTTTTTAACGATTTAACCTAGGGCGCCAGTTTTTTTTTTGATATCAGTAGATATTTAAGAGATAAATATTTTGACATGTTTGGGGTACCACCCCCTCGGGAACCCCCCAAAATGGGGCCCCAAAAATCAATTGTTTGAACGACTCAACTTAGAGTGCCTGCTAGTGTTTTATGATATCAGTAGATATTTAACAGACAAATATTTTGACATAGTTTGGGGGTACCACCCCCCCGAGGACCCCCAAATGGACCCCCCAAAAATCAATTTTTTGAACGGCTCAACTTAGAGTGCCAGTGTTTTATGATATTAGCAGATATTCAACAGACAAATATTTTGACATAGTTTGGGGGTGCCACCCCCCTGGGGACCCCCCAAATGGACCCCCAAAAATGAATTGTTTGAAAAGCTCAACTTGGGTGCCAGTCTGTTTTGATATCAGCAGATATTCAACAGACAAATATTTTGACATAGTTTGGGGGTGCCACCCCCCCCCAGGGACCCCCCAAAGGGACCCCCAAAAATCAATTTTTGAACGGTTCAAGCTAGGGTGACAGTGTTTTATGATTTCAGGAGATATTTAACTGACAAATCTTTTGACTCAACTTTTCTGGAGGTTCCATAATCAGTTATTTTTGAATAATTGCTGATTTTACGGTAGACAAAAAGTACTTTTGAGCGTCACAGCATTAGCTGTGCGTCGGTCGTTCACTGGGTTTGCTGGCAAACTCCCATCTAGTTTCTTTCTGCACTGGTCATAAAGCCAAACTTTTTCTCTTGCAAAATTTTGCTATAGTTTGTATATTGCAAATCACTCTCGGTTTTCTGCCATAAAACAAGTTTATGAAAATAAACAACGCATCACTCAATTTTGTTTATCCAGAACAGAGTTGCAGGTCGGGTCGGGTTCGGGCTTAAATTGGCATAATGTCGGACGTAATATACATATGTGTTTTTGTTTTTAAGATGCTGTAAAAATTCGAATAACTTTGCAACATTGAGTGGCAACTTCATTTAAGCATCAATGCGATTATTCTTTCACAATTATTATCAGAGGTGGAGTCCTCGAGGACAGATTTTGAAGTCCTTGGCCTTGGCCTCGAGGCCTCAAGTCCTCGAAAATTGGCCTGTCCTCGGCTCGAGGACAGCACTATTTTTTGAATTGTTAAAATTTCGTGGAGCGGTTGAAAAATTTTTTGGAAAACGTTTTTTTGTGGAGAACGCTTGAAAAATTTTTGTGAAGACCTTTTTTTTTTTTTATTTTGGAGAGCACTTGCGCTTGTGTCCTTGGTCCTTGGCCTCGAGCATTCCTGTCCTTGGCCTCGAGAGTGTCTGTCCTCGGAAAGGCTGTCCTTGGCCTTGGCCTCGGATTTTTTTTGTGTCCTTGGCCTTGGCCTCGAGCGTTGTGTCGTCGACTCCACCTCTGATTATTATTGTTGTATCACAATCAGTGGCGCCGGGGACCAAAAATGGGCCCGGGGCCAGCTCAAATATGACGGATTTCCGGTTTTGTGAAGTCCAAAATAAACGGAAAAAATGCTGTAGTTTGGTCCGAAAAATGATGTGATCTCCAAAAAAAAAGGTCTTCACCAAAATTCTAACGTTTTTTCCGGTCAAAATTAGATTAGATGATCACCAAAAAAAAAAAAAGGTCAGCAGGCTTCACATGCTGATTTCTTAGTGTCATTTCGATGGGCCCCCTAAAGTCCATGGGCCCCGGGGTTATTGTACCCCCCTGCCCCCCGCCCTCTCGGCGTCCCTGATCACAATTTATCGGCGATGAGTAGTTTCATTTGGACTTCACTAGTATTGTAATTACATTTTGTTCCCAATTGGCTTTGGCCAGGAAGCAGCGCAGGAACCTTCAGGTTTTTGAGTCTAACTGCCACCTGTCTACCACAACACGGTTGAGGCTTTACACTATCCCTTTGGTTGCTAAACGTCAAGCAGGGAGCTGTGAATACCAATCTTTTTAGTCTTTGGTTTGACCCGATTGTGAATCAAACCCAAGTCTACCGTTTCAGTAGCAGACGCTTTATCCACTAGACCACGAGCAAATTGTACCAATTTAAGATCTAATCTAATTAATAGGACTAAACACTTTTGGATTTCCTATTTGCAGCTTTGTTGCAGGCAAAAATCGTAATAAATGTGACGTTACTACCATACAGAAGCAGCACAAAATTAATTCTAAAATTCACCATCGTTTTGTCAATTATATTTCTGGCTTAGCAGAGAGAAAGTAACTAATCATACACAACGAAAAAACGTTTAAACCAAAAGAAAGGCAGAGTGACTTAACAAAACGATAGATCGACATTAATTTATGAACACTACACAAGGCAAAACAAACAGCCGGTAAACAAAATTGCAAAGGCGTAGCCAAAGGGGGCGGCGGTTGCAATCACCCCTGAAGCCAACTTAAACTTACCAAGTAACCTATTTATTTTAACGCCCGGTTAGCAGTGAAAAAATGCTTTATCTTGGCCAGTTTAATTATCATTTATTAAGAGAATAAAAATAGCTAAAAGTGAAATAAATTTTTTGAATTTTTTTCTTATTTTGGGGCTGTGGTTGCAAAGATATTGTACAAATACATAAAGATATCCCCCCTAAAAAGTTTTGGAAACCCTGAGTTTGTTCTTCCAGCCTGAATTTTCAGAAAAAAAGCAGAAGTTTACCTAAATTGGATTGTTCACTAGATGTTACTGGAAGGCTAAATATTATTCAGGCTCTCTTTTCCCCAGGAAGTTCAATCTGAGAAAACAGATTCAGGGTTTTCAAAAAGTTACGGAAAACATCTATCTGTATTTGCTGAATATATTAACAACCGAAGCCACAAAATGAGGAAAACCCAAAGGATCTATAAAAAGTAAACCAATGTTGAGTAAGAGCCTAAGGGGGTAAACAATATTCTACAAAAATCTTAATTGAGCAAACGTATGTACGTAATTAGTAATATACTCTACTGTAAATCTTAAGTAAGGGCGTTTAGCTAGATGTACTTGATCAATGAGGACAAACCAGAGGTTTGGGGAAGAGCCCGAAACCGCTGTAGGTTAAGAGCAAGTTGTAAAAAATATCTTGCATGAAGAAACTTTTGCTTTGCTTAGAAACTTTTAATAAATTTTTAACAATAAATACTTAAGTTTTACAATCAACATGCTTACAACAAAAAGTGTTAAAACTTAATACGTTGCAGCAGTGATGCCTTTCTTCGATTTTGCGTATTAAAAGTTCAATTGCATGTTTAAACCAGTAAGAATTAGGTAATGAATATGCGATTGTAAACAAATATGAGAAAACAGCAGGCAAAACATTTAGGTCGTTGAAGAAATATGCTAAAACAGAAGGAGCAGGTGCAATGTTACACTACGTCATTGCCGACAAAATCACACAAGGTAAAGTTTCTTACAACATTTTCGCTTGATAATCTCGCCGCATTCGTTTCTGTGTTGACCTCGGTGGCATTTTTGTATTGTGCGGCTTAATATTTTTAAGATACTTAACAGCAACTTATTTAAACTTCAATTTACTTCAGGCTCCACTCTGTTTAGCATTTATTCGCGAGTGGAGCTAAAGTAAACTTGAGTTCGAATAAAATGTTGGGTACAATACCAACAGAGGGTGGTATTCAAAAAACCAAAAGCAACAAATAAAGCTAGCCTATATTCGAATGCAGCTAATTTCACAAGCAACATGTTTTAATACTGCATACCTGTATTAAAACGGGTTGCTTGTGTAAAAGGATCACCTGACCTTAAAGCTTGCCACTTTTTCTAATGAAGTTATATCAAAGGTATGATTTTTGTGTCACCATCAGTGGTTAATCTGGAAATGAGGTATTACAGTGCACGCTAAATGAGCCAACTTAAACTTCACCAAAATTTACTTATAACGCACGTTTTTTGTTGCAAAATATTGCAGTCGATTTGGACAAAGACCTTATGTAGAACATCGGTGAGTATTTTTTTTACAGCATAATACCTGTTTTGAAAGATAGTATCATTGTTCGAGCAAGTAGCAGCAAATATGTGGTAAAGTAGCTTTTAGCGGTGTTATTGCTGTAATGTTTAACAAAGACCAGATCGGCTACTACTCTTAGGACGATGGGAGGCGCGTAGCCAAGAATCTGTAAGTAATGGGGGGAGAGGAGGGTCTGGGGCGTAGCTCCCAGCGCTCGAAAAGTTTGAATTTTTTTTGCAAAAAAAAAACTTAAGGTAGTAGTAGTAGTAGTTTATTCTTTCCGCATGCACAAAAATAGGCACACAATGACATCTGTAAAAGCTGTACAACGTGAAACCACAGGCTATGCATACTGTGGATGAAGCGAAGGAGCAGTGCTCATCAAGTCAGCTCCACCCACACTCCCACTTCATGCTTCAGACCTAAAGCAAATGGCGATAAGAAAAGCTCAAGCAAAAACAAGCCAAAAAACAAACACGGCACCGTGTAATAAGCATAGTAGTCAACTGCTGCAAAAAACAACACCGTATACAAGTCCAAAGGCCTATTTTGATAAAAACTAATGCTTTTAAAACCTGGCAGTGCAAAAATAGAAATAGCAGTGCAAAATAGTAGTGCAAAAACTGAAAATAGCAGAGCAAAAACATAATTAAACTGGTTGCATAAATGGGATATGTAGGAGGCTAACGGTAAAATTTCAACGATTAGCGATCAAATTTGCTTGCTCGTTGTAGGTTATTTTTAAAAGTTTTTACTGATTTGTGAGTACAACTTTTAACAAATTTGCCCTCCTAAATAAACATTTCAAAAGATGCTTTTCATCATTTTAAGCCCATTCCTGCGCAAAAGACAGTCTCAGAAGCGCTAAAAACGTGGTAGGCCTATTTTTCTTATTCTACAGTTTGGCCGACGGGCCAATGGGGAGGGACCAAAGTACCCTCCTGGCTACGCTGCTGCGCAACTGATGCTCGGGTGGCTAGAGAGTCAAGAGCTCACTATTTCTCCCAACTGTCAAAAACAATCAAGCAGTATTTTTATCAAAAGCAACCTTTTTCAAAGCCACAACTAGTCATCTCCGATCTCCCTACAAAAAAATTTATATTTTTTGAATTCAAATTTATTTAAAAGTTTATGATGAACACTAAAGATACTAAATAATTTAACTATTTTGTGCTTTTTACAAACATCGCTGCGCTTGTTACAATAAGTGGTTAGCGAGTTACCTCGCGAGCGTGACGTACTGATTACTTAACAGCAGATCGATTAATGCTGAATCGTGATTGGTTCCGCGCGCCAAGACCTTGAATGTCGCGCACGTTGCGTGCGCGAGGTACTGGGTCTTG
This sequence comes from Trididemnum nubilum, assembly GCA_963965965.1. Lineage (NCBI taxonomy): Eukaryota > Metazoa > Chordata > Ascidiacea > Aplousobranchia > Didemnidae > Trididemnum > Trididemnum nubilum. The sequence continues at coordinate 14,346,872 of OZ014479.1, forward strand.
GCGCGCGTTCCGTGCGCCAAGTCACTTCGTAAATTATTCCTAATCTAGGTAGCGTTAGTTTTCTGTCTCGTCACTACCCAGTTTATGTGTTAGTGTTTTGGAATGAGCAATACAGTACACATAAAACGGAATGGCCTAGGCTATGAGTTAGTTGCTGCCGGTAAGTTGTCAGGTAATGTTGAAAATGAAATGGTAGGGTTAGTGTTTGCATCAGTCTACTGTAATGAAGCAGTTCTTAACCTATTAGGCGTTGTAGCCCAAACGTACCGTAGGCTTGCCTATTTCGTATTTGACAGTTCACAGTTTAAATAGCGGTAGGTGCCAAGAATTTGTTTAATTAACATTTTTTAGTATTTAACGCTTATTGTCTGTCGTTATCTGCTATTGACAAGTCTGAAGTTGCTGAGCCACGCCAAAATTGGCCCACTTTTACTCTTGTCTTTTTCTGCATAGGCCCAGACCTGAGACCTACAGTTATTTCAGATTTTGTGTGTTTCATGGCACAGTATTCTGGTATAGGCCTAGTCTAGTGTAAATCTGAAATATCAAAATAGGTTATACAGTATATAACTACCAGTAGGTAACACTGAACAGGTAGCCTAGGTTTACTTTCTGCAAAAAAACATTATTGGCCTGGTTGATGCGGTTTTTATTCTTATGAGGGTGAACCATCTAGCTAGGATTATTTCCAAATCTGAAATGATATGGTAAAGAAACATCTAAAATATACCGGTATTTCATCGATAGTATTCCACTGTTTGACTTCACTGGATAGCTTTACTCTGTTTACCAAATTTTGACTATTTACCATACGATTTTTCAGTTACTGTTTCTTTCTGAGATATTTCAAAGCTAAGATACCGGTATTTCCTCAATAATTTTGCCAGTTAAAAAAAAATTTTTTGAAATTGGGATATCCTACCTAACTCATATACTGCTGTAAAGTATTTTTGTAGTTACACTGTAGTAGTTCATTTTGAAGCCTTTCATTGTCTATCTGCCATTCAGGTGCTTTCAGTTTCACCTTTTGCGAAAGATATGGTACCTTTAAATTATTAAAGTTTAACTGGCCATGCTGTTATGTTAAGAAGATTCTCAAACTCTGAAATGAGATATCTCAGAAAAATCAAGTTACACTTACAGAGTGTTGAATTTTATTGCAAATATGTTTTACAGTACTTGAATTATTGTGTATCGTTTGCACAGAACTCTGGCTGGATGCTTCACCCACTTTAAATTTTGATTTAAGTGCAATCTCTACATCAGATATGATACTGTGTTACTGTAATTGAGTTATCGTAATTTCTTCATTTAGAAATTCTGAATTGCAGATTGTAGCTGTGTTGGACAAGAAATATCTGATATAGAGTACCTTAGGCTACTTAACAAAGAATTTTAGATGTTCTGAGCTGTGTTAATCTTGCCACACATTTGCTGAATCGCTATCAGTATCATTTCAATACCATATCAATACATATCAGATATTAATGCCATATTTTTAATTTGGATTTTTGAATTGAAAGTAGAAATGGGCAATTGCTACAAGAAACAACGTAGGCCTGCACCTGTGCAATCTATTCCATCAAACCGCCTTTCTGTGGAGCCAGATGATGGTTTACCTTACATGCTTGTCCTCAATCATGCCTCTCAACCTAGTAATAACAGTTCAGAGTCATGTAAGTCGACTTTAGGTTAAAACTGTATTATAGTCAGGATTACTGTTTTGTGCTTATTTCTAAGATTTGTACTTGATTTTATTGTTGCAAGGGTAATACCTCGCAAAATACAAATGTGATTATTTTTAAGAAATGTGCTTATTTTGATTACTGTGCTTACTATGTCGTAATTTGATTTGCTTTATGTAAATTTGGCCACTATGAAGTGAAAAATTGCTTTGAATGTTTAGTAGCCCATTGCAATGAGTTTGCTGAAGAAGCAAATTGTTATTGGTGAAATATGTTTGTATTTGTTGTTTATTAATTACTTTTAGCATTAAAAATTTTTTTTATAATTTGTTAATCACTTGAAGAACTTGATACCAAGCAATAACACTCACAAATATGATTTTTGCAATAAAGAGTTTCTAAAGATTAGTAACCTACTATGCCATCACACAGGAGCATGCTTATTTTTTGGTGCAGGTAAATGGTAACCCTGATTATAGTACAGTACATATGTTAAAGGTCTTGAGGATGTGTAGTTGTGGGGTTTGATTAATTGATTGATCCATATTTATATTCCACTCACAAAAGAGCAACAGTGGTCCTTTTATTTTGGACAAGCGGTCCTCACTCTCATAGGATTTGACCATTTTCCAAATTTTCTGGTTGGTGTTTCACTTCCTCCTGTATAAATTTTCTGCTTGTTCTGAAGCCATTAAGCAGAGATAATCATTGCAAACTGGCTTATCTAAAGACACAGCAACATGACCAGGGTGTGGGTTGAACCCAGATCATGTGATTGAGGCTGCTATAGAAATGAGGGCTTTACCTGTTCGGCCATGCTGTCGGCAAGCTTGACTAAATGCATGAACATTCGAATTGCAATGCAATCATTAAACTAGTTAAGATTTATCAACGAATCTGTGTTTTTGTCAGGCATTTTTTGAATTTTTATTTGCATAGTTCCGAGCTATGTAATCATTAAGCCCATTTTAATCAGCAATCAGCATTTTTAACGGGTATACCTTGACTCATTTTTGGATTTTCTGTTGTTTGCTGTAATTTTTTGGCCCACCTGACTTACTGAAACCTAAGTGGGAACACTGGTTCGGTTGTTTTTACCCAATTTTAGATCGGGTATTAGACCAACACATTTTACATGGAGGGGAGGAGGTTTGTCCCCCCTATCTAACTCTTAAACCAAAATGCATTGAAACACCAAATTTAGCATGCAGGTTGGTGTTCACCAAAATTTTTTAGAAAAACGGGTTTTGAGTTGACGATCACAAACTGTTTTTAAAAAACGACATCATTTTAGCAAAAATTTTGTACGTAAGTTTGTTTTTTTAATGAATCATAAAATGCCAAAGTCAAGTTGGTTATGTCACAAAAATGTCTTGTGGCGTCATTTAAGTTAAATATTGGCCAAAAATGTTCAGATTTTAGAATTAGGGACTTTGGAAAACTTTCTGTTACTTTAGCAACTTGAAAATTTCAGGAATTATTTGTAAATAAATTTGACTCAAAGTCAAGTTGATTTAAAATAAAAATCTTTTTTCTGAAGTGATTTATTTTGAAAAAATCGAGAAAAGGACAAAAAACTTCCATGTAAAATAAGTTAGATAGGCAATAGGCATATTAGGTATGGAATATAAGGGTTTTGTTTAGGTTAAATTTAGGGTTAGGGTTTGTTAGGATTGCTGGTGGTAGTGGGGTACTATGCCTACTTTGCCATGTTATGCCTATTTAAAATAGCTTGGCAGGTTGTTCTAAATAGGCATCTTGTAGAGTTAGGGTTGGCGTAGACTTTGCCTACTAATGGTACTTTGCCTGTTTGAACGGATTTGGCATTATATAGTATTCATACTATGCCTATTGAGAATAACCCATAGTGAGTTACTTGAGTAAAAGAAAATCATTGATTATTGAGCTTGCTGATGCTCTAAAATGTACTAGAAGAAAAACAGTATTTCACCAATGTCATGCTACTTTTTCTTCATTTGAGATTGTTCAGAAATTCAAATCATTGCACTTTATTACAATTTCAATATATAAATGTGCCAGTTTTTTTTTCTAACTTTTTGGCTAATCGGCAAGTATAAAACCAATTTTTCTCAAAATAATAGTGCCCTTAGCTGTAAAAATTTGTGTACATGCCCTAAATTTTGCACCAGTTCAGTATTAAAGTATTCTAAAAGTCATTATAAGACAAATTTGTCAACTTTTCTGTAGCTATGTTTTTCATATTGCCAAAAATTGGTTTCTCTTGATTTAACAAACCGCTGATTTGCTGGCAAAAATTGGTTCAGTGGGCACACTGAATTGATGTGCCTAATATGATCTTACATTTAAAAAAATTCAGAAATCTCAATATCGATATTAAGTTCTCTTCTTTGTGCTTCATTTTTGATGTTGCACTAAATGCATTGGTATATACTTGTGATATTACCATGATCTATTCAAATCAAACTTAACACAAATAAAAAATTGCATGTGAGCAAAATTGTGTATCAGCAAAACTTGGCTAATAGTCGGTCACCACGTACCAATGTGTTAAGTGCATACTAGAGTGTAAAAAAAAAACTTACTCTCTCTGGTCTGGCTGTAGGCTGGTAAAAAGTTGCGTTTGGGGTCAAAACTAACACCAATACAAAAATTTTCAATTTTGGTTGTCGTTTGATGCCTATTGTCTTGATGTTTTTATGGAAGCGATCCAAAATTTCAAAAAATTGGCATAACTCAAGAACGATTGGGGTTGCTCCAACACATGTCATATCAAAAGTTGCAAAATGTCCAAATTCCTATCAGTGTTTGATACATTTTGTGGGTCTAAGTAATGTAGTTTTTGAGATATTGCTAAAAAACTAGTTTTAAGAAAATTCGGATTAAAAATCTTCATATTTTAATGTTTTTTGCTGTATTTGATTTTTATGTGATGTTGCATATAACAATTTTTATAAGACTTTTATATTTTTATATGATTTTTGTATGACGTTGCATCTAAATTTTTACAATTTGATGCAATGTCACACAGTAAGCATTTAAGTACTCGTATGGTGTAAACATTTTAATGAAGTATCAGTATTTGACCATATCTCAAAACATTATCAACATAATTACATGTACACAACACACATGCCAAGCGAAATACACATGCAATTTGCTGACAATGCTTCAAACAAAAAGTGTAAGAGTATAGCAAAGTAGCGGTGGTACTGACACCATACATGCATCTGATTTATAGTGTTTACAAGTATTGTTTCATTTCCTTTTTTGTCACTCTTTCTGTTGATGTAGCAACTGAACCTTGTTTTTCTCTAAGTCCCTTTATAATATTAAAAATGTTTTGCTGTTGAGTTATGAGTGAGTTTGTCGTGAAACTCAGTGAGAGGACCTAGTGCTCGTTCAGATGCATCATTGAAAACTGGAATCGCTTTGATTATGGCTTTAACTTTCAAGTAATCTGATTTTTGGCTCCAAAGTTTGGGATTTGCAGTTAAAAAACTTGTACCAGTATTAGATTGGAGCAGTTTGAGCAAATACCAAGAGTCTTTCCCAATAAGATTATGAAATTGAGTCCGTTGTTGAAGAACTGGCATTTGCTGGACTCTGGTGTTTGATGGAAATCCTTCATCAAATTGGTACTTCAACAGTTCTTTGGCCATTATCTGTTTTTCAGTTGAAGAAGTTTGATCTCTAAACAGAGCAAAAATAACTAGGTGCTCAGAAAGGTACCACAAATGTTTGTCAAATAAGCTGAACTTATTTCAACAAACTGTAGAGGTAAAGTACATTTTTGCATATCTTTCATAAAATCGCTCAATCTGGCAAAGCAGGTTCATGTCATTTGTTCTAGAATCCAAAGAGTTTGATGCAGTAAACCAGGGCTGTATATGAAATAATGTCAGAAAAACTGCCAGAGAGGAATTTTCATTCAATTTGATTTTAGATATCAGCTTTAATCGTAGCAATTGAAATTTGAATAATGAGGAGCATCACATCATTCTCGATGGATGAGCAGAAGAATATATGCTCTGAAAATATCATATTTCAAATTTCAATTGCTACGATTAAACCTAATATCTAAAATCAAATTGAATGAAAATTCCTCTCTGGCAGTTTTTCTGACATTATTTCATATACAGCCCTGGTTTACTGCATCAAACTCTTTGGATTCTAGAACAAATGACATGAACCTGCTTTGCCAGATTGAGCGATTTTATGAAAGATATGCAAAAATGTACTTTACCTCTACAGTTTGTTGAAATAAGTTCAGCTTATTTGACAAACATTTGTGGTACCTTTCTGAGCACCTAGTTATTTTTGCTTTGTTTAGAGATCAAACTTCTTCAACTGAAAAACAGATAATGGCCAAAGAACTGTTGAAGTACCAATTTGATGAAGGATTTCCATCAAACACCAGAGTCCAGCAAATGCCAGTTCTTCAACAACGGACTCAATTTCATAATCTTATTGGGAAAGACTCTTGGTATTTGTTCAAACTGCTCCGATCTAATACTGGTACAAGTTTTTTAACTGCAAATCCCAAACTTTGGAGCCAAAAATCAGATTACTTGAAAGTTAAAGCCATAATCAAAGCGATTCCAGTTTTCAATGATGCATCTGAACGAGCACTAGGTCCTCTCACTGAGTTTCACGACAAACTCACTCATAACTCAACAGCAAAACATTTTTAATATTATAAAGGGACTTAGAGAAAAACAAGGTTCAGTTGCTACATCAACAGAAAGAGTGACAAAAAAGGAAATGAAACAATACTTGTAAACACTATAAATCAGATGCATATATGGTGTCAGTACCACTGCTACTTTGCTATACTCTTACACTTTTTGTTTGAAGCATTGTCAGCAAATTGCATGTGCATTTCGTTTGGGCATGTGTGTTGTGTACATGTAATTATGCTGATAATGTTTTGAGATATGGTCAAATACTGGTACTTCGTTAAAATGTTTACGCCATACAAGTCTGTTGAAGTGTTACCAAACAGCAAAAAACATTAAAATATAAAGATTTTTTAATGCAAATTTTCTTAAAACTAGTTTTTTAGCAATATCTTAAAAACTACATTACTTGACTCACAAAATGTATTAAAAACACTGATAGGAATTTGGATGTTCCACAACTTTTGACATGTGTTGGAGCGTTCTATCTCCAATGGTTCTTGAGTTATGCCAATTTTTTGAAATTTTGGATTGTTTCCATGGAAACGTCGAGAAAATAGGCATCAAACGACAACCAAAATTGAAAATTTTTTCTATTGGTGTTAGGGTTAACCCCAAACGCAACATTTTGCCAACCTACAGCCAGACCAGAGAGAGTAAGTTTTTTTTTGGTACACCCATAATGCATACCAAAAAATTTTGGTAATTGCTTTGAAGTTACCAAAAGTTACTTGTGTTTATGTTTTTTTGCTTTTTAAAGCAAATCGCATTCACTAATTTTTTGAAGCACCTTGAGATTTGTTAATGATGCAACTGTTCAATTTTTGAGTGTTTACTTTATAATTTTAGATGCCGGCAATCGCCGCTTTTGGCGAAACAGATTTTGGAATCGCAGAGCTCGTGATACAAATACAGAGTCTACTCCACATTTTTCCTTTTGTCTACTAACTGATGACGATATCGACAAGCATGTCATTGATACTCTTAGCATTTTAAGAAGCTCTGCAGAAAAGTAAGTTCATGGGGAGATAAAATAGTGCCCTCAATTTCAATTCATTTAAATCAATTCAAAAAAAATACAAGAAAACAAAAAATTCTCTAAAGATGCAAATAAAGTAAAGAGAATGTGAACAGCAATCTGTGAAGGACCCCTCCTTCAACAAGTGAACCAGCCAGCCACCATTTGGTAATGTATCAAGCTGATAGGTAATTGGGCATGTTAGCCCTTCCATCTTGTTTTTGTTGCATATAGTTTTTGGTAGTGTTTCCCCTAATTTTTTGACTAACTGGCAGGAGGCAAGTGCTCAGATTTTCTTTTAATGCACTCAAAGCTATAAAAATGCGTTTATGTGTTCCAAAGTTTGTACCAATGTATTATTCAAGTATACTTAAAGTCACCTTTCCTTAAATTGATCATATTACCTAAAACTATTTGCCCTTAATCCAACGATTTGCTGACAAATATCAGCTTGGTGGGAACATTGATGTTCAATTAAAATTTTTGTAGGTTTTACCTAATTTAGTGAGAATTGTGAATCATTTGTAATTTATGATAGAAATTTTTTATTGTGAATCATTTGTAGTTTGTGATTGAAATTTTTTGTATTTTAATTTTTGATTGCTCGAATGGTAATTTTTAAAAATCATATGATACCAAGTTCAAAACTTTTAACTTTATGATATTTGGATTTTTCCGGTTTTCGTTAATATAAATTGTATATACCATGGTAAATACAAACTGAGGTTGGATGAAGCCAGCACGTTGTTCATATGGTCGTACAGCAGTAAAGTTTACAGTTTAGGCAATTTGGTAGCTTCTTTCGTGAATTTTGGATTTATTTATTTACTATCTTCAATCTACAAATACGTGTTCAAGAATGAGTTTGCAAATCAGCCAGTTGGTCGAGTGGTAACACGTTTGTTTCTGGAGCGGGAGTTTTGAGGTTCAAATCTCACTGGTCAAATCGGACATGGTGTTGCCAACGGCTCGCAACCGCTGCGACATTTCTTTTTAAGGAGCTGTATTGCCAGGGCGCAATGATGCAGAGATGGTTGAAATTTGCACTCGTCATAAGAATTAATGAAAGCGTTGTGTGTGTCAATTTGGGGGATCCTAGGTCATTCGATCGTGAATTGAGACACAAAAAAACATAAAAAAAACGACAATTTATTGCTTGAAAATTTATTAATTCACTTATAACTAAAAAACCACTGACGTGCAAAGTTGAAATGGGAACACAATGTGGGTGCTTATAAATGCTTTATGCAAACCGAGTTTGGGAGTGCCCGGTCAAGTGGCTAAAATTTTACAGGCCAAAAATTGGCTAGAAGTTAACGAATTTGAACCAATATAATTATGTTGGTAGTTACCGATATTGATGAAAAATCGTGTGTGATTTTTGAGCACTCTATCAACCACCTTTTTTTGGTTGTGTTCATTTACCCCAAATTGAATACGATTTTTTTTGTTTTGTTTTATTTGTTTACTTTTTCTTCCCATGCTATCAACATTTAAACTGCTAAACGCACTGTATTCAAAGTTTGAGCAATTGAAGATATCAAGGAGGATTTTTGTGTGAGTGAAACCAGGAGTGCCAGATTGGGGAGGTCCCCCTCAATCGGGTCCGCCAAACTTTTGAAAAGTTGCAGCTAGATGGATTAAATTTTCGGAATGGGTAAATCTTCAAAATGAACTAAATCTAACAAAAATTGGGGGTGCCATATGGGGGTTTCCTCCCAAATGGGCCCTCCAAAATTCAAACTTTTTAACCTTTTAAGCTAAGCACATAAAATTTTTAAGGTAAAATTTGACAAAATTTGGGGGTACCAAAATGGGAATCCCCCAAACAGGGCCGCCGAAATTCAAACTTTTTAACCACTCACGCTAGACACATGAAATTTTCAAGCTAAGCAAATATTAAGAAAAGATAAAATTTGACCAACTTTGGGATTACCAAAATAAAGGGGTCCCCCTGAAATGTGGCCAACAAATTCAAACTTTTTAACCACTCACGCTAGACAGATGAAATTTTCAGAATAGATTAATATAAGTTATATATAGAATATGACAAAATTTGGGGATACCAAAATGAGGATGTCCCCCTCAAATGGGCCACCAAAATTCAAACTTTTTAACCACTCATGCTCGATGCATAAAATGTTCAAGATAGGCAAATATGAAAAAAAGATGAAGTTTGACAAAATTTGGGGGTATCAAAATTGAGATATCCCCCCCAAACAAGGATGCAAAAATTCAAACTTTAAGCACTTACACTAGACTGATGAAATTTTTAGAATAGGTGAATATGAAGAAAAGATAAAATTTGACGAAATGTGGGGGTACCACAATAGAGGTCCCCCCATACAAGGATGCCAAAATTCAAACTTTTGAATTGTTTAAGCTAGACACATCAAAATTTCAGGATAGGCAAGCAAATATGAAGGAAAGATAAAATTTGGGACGCCAAAATGGGGGTGCTTCAAAATTCAAACTTTTCAACCATTCTTGCTAGGCACATGAAACTTTCAGAATAGGTAAATAAAATATGACTGGTTTCAGGTGCCACAACGGAGGAGTCCTCCACCAATAGGCCCTTCAAAACTTGAACCACTCAAGCTAGAGAAATAAAATTTTCAAGATAGGTAAAAATATAATATAAAAAAGAAATTTGAGGACACTTCCCCCATTAAGTACAAAAGCTAAACAAATTAAATCTATTGGATAATTTAATATGAATCAAAGATTAAAGATAACAAAATTTGGTTGGCCCCATTGAGGAGACAATGTCAAATGGGCCCCTTAAAATTTTAAGATTTTTATTTTGAATGATTCCACCTAGACATACCAAATTTTTAGAGTACCGGTAGGCTAATATAAGAAAAGGATAAAACATGCTAAACTTGGCAATGCCATGTTGGACAATTAGCCTTTAAAAGAATCTTCAAATTATAAGATGAATTCTTACAATGAATTGGTATCGCAGAAAAGTAGAAGAGTCAAACTTATGGGATTACTCCAATATTTAAGACATTGAAATCCTTGAGTTTAGTAGCTTTGTTAGATTTAAGCTGGATGGCCGAGTTTTTTTCTAACTGTCACATGTGATGTTAAAAAAACCTTCTACTTGCTCTTCAAAGTTTTTGAACAGTTTTATTAAGAAAGCTTTGGTGCAGAATATTGGATGTAATATACTATACTTTATAATATTTAATATGTTGGCCGTTGGCTAGCACCAGAGTTGTAAGTCTGGCCAGGCTTTTCGCGTCAGGTTTGGGCCTAAAGTTGACAAAATTTCGGACTTAATTAGGGCCTGAGATGTGCTTTTTGTCGTAGGTGCACAAAAATGTAATCAAAATAACTTGACAACATTGCTAAATTTTTTAGACGTAACTTAACTTTCTGGTTTTTTTCGGGCATGATTTGGGCTTCAAATTAGTGTTTGGGCCTGATTCAGGCTTATATTTTTGGGTTCGGGCCTGTACTAGTTGGTCTGTTTTCAACTTGGGGTCGCACTACTAAATAGCGTTTTCAGAATAGGAATCGCTGTAAAATGCGTGCATATTTCTGGCCGTGGTTAGTGTTAGATTTGGCTGATGTAATAATATTTTTTTGCTCAAAAGTCGTTGAAATTTTAAAGATCGCTCTGTGTTATTTCATAATAAAGTGAAAAACTGTTAGGACTCCTAGTAGCTTTTTGGTTGATATTACTTCATTATTTTGATAACTTTTTGAGGTCTTCAAACTTGAGAGCGAATAACCTCAAAGCTGTTAAAATGAACTCAAATAAGCGTAATGTGGAAAAGAAGTAGGTAATTTTTGGTAAATAGTTGTTTGACTCTAAACATTACACCTAAGGTTCTGGAAAGCATAGAGTTGAATAAATTAATATAAGTTTTCAATATGAAGTCATCGTAAAGTTAGACTCTGCAATATCACTTATAAATTTATCAGAATTTATTTGATTTTTTGTTTCTAAATTTTGTTGGTGTACATATCTTTTTCCATGCTAATTGCTAAGGCAGGCATTGTTGTGATTTATTTCTTAAATTTTGAGAAAAATCAGTAGAAGTGTTCATACATGTACGTATATAAAATTCTTCTTAAAAAATATTGCAGGGGCTAGTTGAGGGTGTACATTTGATATTTAGGAGAGTGTGTCAAATCTCTGGTCAAGATAATGCAAGTTACAAAACCCGAAAATCATATTGGCATTTTCAAATCAAAAAGTTTTGTCCCTGTCGTTTTTGTTGTGTTAATCGGAGCAAAAGGTTACTGTCGGAATATTTGTTTTAACGAGAATTTGTTTGTAACCGCAATAATAACAATTGCTCTGCTAAGTGAAAATTTAACAAATTCCTTAAAAGTTGAAACGAGAACTAAGCTGAGTCGTAAAAATTTAATTGACATTTTATAGATTTTTTTTCTAGACATTTAAACTTTGAAAGTCGTTAACCACAAACCTTATCAAGTTAATAGAACATTATGAAATTTGAAAGCGATTAGTTTCGATTTGCCAACAGTTTTTCGTTAAATGGTGAATTTTGAATTGAGATTTGGTACGACGTGAAAAACTAGAACTGTTTTGTAATTTCCTGCACAGCAGCAAAACAGAGTTTTATAACCAAAGTCAATAACGTGTCGGAGCTAGGCCATGGTCGGAGAGCTACTCCAAACTTCCCCAATCCCTTTCTTCTTGGACTAGTTGTACACTTGATTTTAGTGAAAGTTTATTGTTATAATAAATGAACAAGAATACAGAAAACGAAGTGGGGATCACAAAACGCAATTTACCCAAGTTAAGCAGCTTTAACAGGTTTCACAAAAATTGGTACTGTTCACTTGAATCCTTGCAGCACTACTGAGCACCAAGCACGATTTAAAGTAATAGAGCAGTGATAGATCGCCTTCTTCTAGCTCCCAAGAGCCGGAAATTAAAAAACAAAGGTTGGCTGCTGGCAGTCTAAAGTGGTCTCCAAAAAGAAAATAATGCAGAAGACCTTCTACTTCTAACACAAGGTAACAATTCTTGAAAGATCTCCCTAGTAGATGCGTTAATCAACAGCTTATTTTTTAACAAAGAATAGTTACCCAGTAATTTAGCTTAAGCGCTGATTAGACAATGACAAACAATTTTTTTTCTATGCAATTCACAGGATTGCTAAAAGCCAATGGTTAATCAGACACAAATGCGCTAACCAAGATTGAAATTGGACCTTCTGTCTCGAGTTTAGTACAGGGCAGATTATTTTTTATGATTTTGACAGTATTTCAGATATGACTGTCAACCACCATAAACTCGCTTAACGCAGTTGCGAAGTTCTTTAGTTCAGTAAAGCTAGATACTTTCGTGAAGTCTCGGATATCGCTTGTGATGTCATATTCTTGTGTTTTGTTCATCATGTGCGGTGTGCTGGCGACTGTTTAAGGCAGGTTTAAAGAGATATACTGCTTGAAATCGGTTTTAATGAAGAAATCAGAACTATTTGAGGTAGTGAAAAAGTACTCCAAACCTTTTTTCACAATTCCCCTTATTCATAAATATATGATTTTATCCGTTTGGCTCCGTACCGTGGGCAACTCTGCTTTTCGCAATTTTGTGGCATCACAAAAGACATAATTTTGCGAAATTTCGCGCAGACTAAGTAACGCGATTACCAAGTGGTAGCGGTGAGTAGGGTTGGATTGAATTTGAATTTTGAATTTGAATCCGCTCACGAGTCATTGATGAATTGAATTCGACTTTTGCAAAGTCAATGAATTTGAATTTAGTTTTTACAAAGTCAGTGAATTTGAATTTGATTGTCTTAATTAAACATTTGATGAATTGGATTTTCTCAAGTCAAAACTTACACTGTGAAAGAAGCGATTTACAAACTGGTCAAAAAGAATCAGATCAGACACAACTAATTGGTCAAAACTTGTTCGTGTGCTTTTATTTTGTCTTTTTTTCGTTTATTTACTTATTTTTTCTGACAAAAAATTACGAGTTTGTACATGTGGTACTGTCTTACATGTTGGCTTAGGCCTAACTAATTTCAGAAATTCCCTGGGTGAAAATATTTTGCACAAATTGTATTTTCGCGAATTACGGGAAGTGTGGAAAAAGGTTTGGGGCACCACCTCTTTATTATCTCATGCAGTTTTCATTTCTTCAATAAAACTGTTTTCTAGTAGTATGTATATCTTTGATGCTTTTGTTCTTGAGTTAAATGTTACAGAGCTAAAGTTTGTTTATTGTGTTGAAGTTTCTATTAATCTCTTGCAGCGGAAGTGTTGAAATTTGAGCAGAGTTTCAAAAAAATATTTAAAAGAATAAACTAGCGTATTTCGCTTATCCTCAATTCTAACATTAGCACTAAACCCAGGATACTCTTAACATTCTGCCAAGCCATACTAGCTAGCATCATCACAGCATCACTAAATGTAATCGAAAACAGATGTTTTTTGTTGTTGCAGTGTGTTGCTGTGGGCTTAAAGTTACCATACTTTTGAACAAATGATCCTTACCCAAATATTTTTGAGTTAAATTCCACTGAAAACATAAAAAGTTATCCTTTGACATTTCTTGTGAAATTATGACCAAAAACTTTAGGTAGATTATCAATTATTATGGGGTCATAAAAAAAGATTATATTCTAAAGTTTGCAGAGTTGGACAGCGCTGTTTTGGACTACTGGTTTCTTTCAGTTTTACTTTCTTTTATTAACAACTTTCAGAACTGTTGTGGTTGTTCCCACTTAAGTTTTGGTGAGTCTACGCCAAAAATCGATGATTTTCCTATAACAAACAATGGAAAATCAAGAAATGAGTCAGCGTGTTCGTATAAAAACGCCGATCCCCTGATAAAAATTGACGTAATGGTTTCCTAGCGCCACAGATCAGATTTACGGATCCTTGCACTAAAGAAGTCACTCTGGCGTGGTGACAACGGTGTATTCAAGGACGAAAATTGATTTTCATCTGTTCTTTTTTATCAGCTCATCATAGATGCTTTTTTGTGTATTTTAGTGACACAACACTGATTCTGCGAATGAGAATGTTCAAGCATTGGGCTAATGGTGGTAAGTAATTATACTGTCTTACTGATTTGATATCAGTACGGTACTTGTGAAATGTTGAATAGATGATATTCTAATCCTTTAGATTGCTCCTACAAAATTCGTCTGAAATCAATGTAAAATTAATGAATGCTGGATAGCTACTTCGTGATTTTTATCGAAGGGGATTGCAGCATGAATTTTCACGTTAAATTAAAATAATAAGATAAACCTAGAAACTATTGCCAAACGAATTAAACTATGTAATTCTAGTCGTTTTTTAGAAATTGCTTTCATTGGCATTTCCATGTATATATTCCTTATAGCAAAGATGAACCTTTGCTGTATGTAAGCCATAAACTTGCGGCCTATTCAAGATGGCTGCTAACTCGAAAATATTACGCGTACGGCACCTGAAAATGCTGCTATTTAAAGCAAGTACTGGTGCCTAAAATACTTCTTGTTGCTGTGAATTGTTATTTGAATATTTGCCTAACGCATAGCTGCATCGTTGCTTGTACTAAAGCGATGATAAACGAAACCTTAGTTTAATTTATATTTAAGACACTGGTTGGAATATGGTCTTATCTTCCCTCATTCGCGCTGTTCCATTGGATGACGTTTTGGGACCTTCTGCAATCACCTTGTTTATTGATCACTGCCCTTTACCATCAAAGGTATCGTTTGTTGCGACTTAGAAAGTAAATTTTATAAATTACATTGCTTCAATAATAAAGCGTTTAATCTTATCAAGTTGGCAGTTGGCACTAATAGTAGTGCATTGAGAAATCGCTAAGCATGAACGGCAATTAACTGGATTATACTTTTTAACCAAAGTTAAGCAACCCAACCATTTCTGCACCAACTTCATGCCGCCTCAAGTTGATGGTGCTGCCCCCTCCCCGAATGTGGGATGGATCGAAATGACAGTACAAACTTCCCGCTGTTCTCACGCTCGACAAAAAAGTTATCCTCAAGCTACTGTATCGTCTAATCGCTTAGTCCGTTATGATGAAATTAAGTTCCAATCTACACTGGGCGTGCTATCGTATGCGTAAGGGCTTCTAAAATACAAATTTTACGTTGGTTTGCAAAGGTGGCGCATTGGGCGTACTGAATTTTTGTTGTAAATAATTAAAGTTTATGTCTATGTGCTCACGATTTTACGCCCAATGCAAACTGGGCCGTACATTCTAGAAGTTTGAAATTTACTTTTTCCTGTTTTAATAATTAGCTGTTGCATTGTATCTTTTTCCCCCTGTTACGAAAAAGCAAGGGAGGCGAACAAGAATTAATTAGATCGTGCTCTCAGGGTCTTTGTAAAAACGACACCTTTGTTCATTTGGCTACGTAGCCGACCATTTATAAATGTCACCGACAGTATACAGTATATGCTTTAGTTTATGTAATCTGATACCTTTTTTTTCTGCTGCAGCACGCCGTTTCGAAATTTATTGGAAATCTTTCACTTTCACGAGAAAAAGCGTTGGAAGAATTTACGTATGAAAAAGAAAGTAGCAAAGCTGCCAGGCACAGGTGATCATTTCGGTTGTATTTTTAGTGTCTCGTCGAAACTAAAACTCAGCAACCAAAAAATTACCGTGAGATTAGGCACAGGTGATCATTTCGGTTATAATTTTTAGCATCTCGTTCGAAACTAAAACTTCGCAACGGAAAAATTACCGTCACAGAGATTGTGAATGACAATTCTGTATGTTATAATTTATGTTGTGCAGTAAAGTGATTAGACTTGGAAATGTACGGTTTTGAGGGACCGAGATTGATTCTTTCCTAATGTACCATTGTAATGTGCAATGGAAAGTAGACGTTAAGCAAATTACCGCAAAAATGTATATCTGCAGTAAATGAAACAGCATTTACACTGCTTGCTGCATCAAACTTACAGTCCAGATTTTAGAATTTAATAACCATTATCTAAGCGCGTAGAGGGTGGTTTCTTGTGGTAAACCTTCAGTTTGACGCGTGTGCATTGTGTTTTCAAGGGTTCCAAACCTCACGAAGCAGGACATCCTGACGCGACCGACCTGACGCGAGACAACTCACCCCGGGAATCCTGACGCTCGAGACATCCTGACGCCAAAAGTTCCAAACTTTTGCGCTCTGTTTTTTTTTCTTTTTCTTCTTTTCGCTTTTCCGCGCTACGTCACAGCTACGCTTTTAACGATTAACGTTCGATTATTGTGACGTAAGTATAATATTTTCCGTTAATTGCAAACTTCATACGAATTTCTGTTTTGCAGAAACAACTCAAAAGCGAGTTGTATTTTTGCGACAAAAATCGTGATGAAACCAAAGTCAAGTTAGCGAATATGTAAAAATGCTGGCGTTAAGTTTCAAACGATGACCGAATGCCGCGATTGAAAGTTATAACTTATATGTTTTGTTGTAGTAAACGACCACGTAGATGTTTCATGAACAATAATATGTGTGGTTAATTTACAAACAAAAATGCTCTGAAAGGAATTGTATGTTAAAAAAAAACAGTAAAAATATAATTCAAAGTCAAGTACCGCAAATCGAAATTAATTAATGCAGCGATTAAAATTTATTATTTTTGCCTATTATTATTGGATGACCACATAGCAATTTCACACGCATTTTCATAAAAAAAATCGTTAGTTTTTGATTAGCAATAATTTGTCGATAGCATTTCGATTAGCAGCTTGTTGTCATTTTTATGATCTTACTCTTTAATGAGCTGAAAAGTTTGAAGCTTATCCAAATTAGCAACTTGTTATTGTTTAAATGCTTTAATTTTGCAAGCGCAGAAATTACGATAATTTGGCATGCTGATGTGAAGTGTGGACCGTGTTGTTTTGTTCTTTCAAAGTCGAGTCATTCAAAGTTAAAAACTGCGATTGCAAAAACTAATAGCTCCATTTATCGAGGTTAAAACCAAATAAACCACCCATTTGGGAAAGTAATTAGTTGGATAATTACAAACTATTGCACAATATTTTTGATCTATTTTCATTCTTAGCCGTAATTTCAACTTTACTTTCAAACGTTGTCTATCGACGAATTATCGCTAATCAAAAACTAACGATTTTTTTTATGAAAATGCGTGTGAAATTGCTATGTGGTCATCCAATAATAATAGGCAAAAATAATAAATTTTGATCGCTGCATTAATTAATTTCGATTCGCGGTACTTGACTTCAAATTTTTTTTTTTTTTTGCTTTTAACATACAATTCCTTTCAGAGCATTTTTCTTTGTAAATTAACCACACTTATTATTGTTCATGAAATATCTACATATAAGTTATAACTTTCAATCGCGGCATTCGGTCATCGTTTGAAACTTAACGCCAGCATTTTTACATATTCGCTAACTTGACTTTGGTTTCATCACGATTTTTGTCGCAAAAATACAACTCGCTTTTGAGTTGTTTCTGCAAAACAGAAATTCGTATGAAGTTTGCAATTAACGGAAAATATTGTACTTACGTCACAATAATCGAACGTTAATCGTTAAAAGCGTAGCTGTGGCGTAGCGCGGAAAAGCGAAAAGAAGAAAAAGAAAAAAAAAACAGAGCGCAAAAGTTTGGAACTTTTGGCGTCAGGATGTCCCGAGCGTCAGGATGCCCCTGGCGTCAGGATTCCCGGGATGAGTTGTCTCGCGTCAGGTCGGTCGCGTCAGGATGTCGCGGACCGCAAACCTCAGGTCGTTAAAAAGACTCAGTTAAATATTTACTGTGCATTGTCTCATACAAATAACACCTTGTTGTAAGGCATAGTGAAAGTTGTTGTACGTTGTCTGTTGATTTCACTTCTACTTTAACGTTTAATCTATTCAGATAATCTTTCATCGTGTACTGGCATTCTATTAAATAGCGAAGATTTGTCATTTTATTGTGTTTGTTTTCAGTGTTAAGTTGAATTTGCATCCTTGCCGATATTATTACTTTTGTGGCCATGCATAAACTCGTTTAGAATTTCTTGTCCTAGGGCCGTGAAATTAGTCAGGGTTGATGTACAGTATTTACTTGAGGTTTTAGTTATCATTTACGCTTGCGACAAACTCTTTGCTCAAAGATATTGTCCAAAGACAAAAGATTTATTAGTTATGTAATTGTGTCATGTTTCCAGATTTTGTTTTTGATCGTATGTCGCAATATTTAAATTTTGCTTTAGGGTAATAAGAAGCGTTTGTCACACTCGGTGATGTTTGTGCTTTGAATCGAATACGTAGCTAAAGCGTTGGAATCGTGACAAATAAATAAATCATGAGGCTGGGCTTAATGACCGATTTTACTGTAACTGAAGATGTCTTGTGAGTTGATATCGATACAAAATAGTAATTGAAAACTTATTGCGCTACAATAAATAGTAGCTCTTCCAAGAAGTTAAAAATCTCACTTGCAGCGGTATTCATCCATAAAATTTCTTAACGATAAGGGTTACGTGTCTTTGTAAAGGACATAATGGCTCTCGGCCAGTTCGGGTATCGAGCCGGGAGCCAGAAATTTTATCACCAACCAGACCTTTACCGTTATAAAACAAGGTAAACATTAAACTCGTGAATTTGCCAGCTACATTTGTTCGAAACTCTGCTGGGTAACGGTTATTGAGGCGATTACATTAAAAAAAACAAAACAGATGTTCTAACCAAGCATTGTTGATTTTTCATAGAACATAAATTTTCTCTTTTGATGTTGGGCGATGGCCTGTTTACGTAAAAAGACCAATCTGGTATAATTTTTCGCTGTTGACCTAACTGTTCGCAAAACCTTAAAACGCACCTTGAACAAATTTCAGTATCTACGTCTTATCATGGTCTTACTGTTGTTATAATAATACATTTCAAAGTTAACAGTTTTCCCAAACTTTACCGGTATCGTGACTTAAATTTGAATTTCAGACAGCCACAGCTAAGGTTCCTAATTTTCTAGTAAAAGCTTTTATTTTCAGAAATGTATGCGCGGTTTTGGGTCATCTTGCAGAAACCTTGGCTTTACCGTTGAGCCAGTTGATCCTAACCGATACGACTCTCGATTATTTTCTTGCCGGTCTTGACGTTAACAGTTACGTTATTCCTATTATTGACGTTCTGTATTCTTTATTTGCTTTGGAAAAATTTGCGCAAACAGGTAAGTCTGCCAACCACTTAACCAAGTATAGCACAAACTTAATACAAGCCACTTGGCATACAATTTCGTCATTTGTTTTTTACTCGTACTATTTGTGTTTGCTTGTTTGATATTCTTATCATCGTTAGAACTAGTTTTTGTTGACGTGTGATGCCATTTTATTTTTCAAACTTTTATTTCTTTTTATATTCCAAGGTGGTTGAGCAATAAGTTTAAACGAGTTTATACGGCCGTGTTTTCACAACTACATTGCGTTAACCGAATCGCCTTGGATTTTTAGACACAAAAGCAAAAGACAGCTTGGCTGCCTAGCCCTTTTTAATGTTATGTTCAAATTTTGCTTTTTTCAAGTTGTGAATACTTCTCGACTTTGTCAGACACTCAGACTTAACTTACTTGTCAGTACATAAATAAGCAATTGCATTATCTGCAGTTTCTGCATCACGGTTCAAACGAAAGAGGCACGATTTTCTAACTGCAAATAAAGTTATCCTGTTATTTAAACTATTTGGGGAGTTAAATTGGGGGGATTGTCATAGTTAGGAGAAAAACAGCCATGCCAAAAAAATAGCAACACTCTCAAACTACTGCAAAAAACGATTTTGTTTGTGACTTTAAGCGTTTAATTTTTCGTGACTAATAAGGCATCGAGTTCGGTAACTTTAAGTAATTAGGTAACGTAACTTAAGTTACTTAATTTAGCTAGGTAACTTAGTTAGACAACAGAACTTGTCAAGAATGGGAGAGAAAGGGTCATTCTTATTGATTTGCATTAATGGTCCGACTAGTTATCTATGATATATAAGTATCCATGCCTTAATTGTAGGCTTTTTCCAGCCCTTTTTGGTTTATCAGTGTATGACGAGTAAGTGCTCCCAGGCAATATTGGACAAAGGATTGGCATATTAGGATGCGGACTTGGAGTCAGTAACCTTTTGATATATCATAAATCACTGTTTTCTTGCTAGATGTTGAGGATCATAAGAGACAGTGCGAAATTTTTTGTGTGGTAGAGAGGTGGGTATGTGGCATCAAGGCTCGAAGATCTCAGTGACCCTTCACAGTCTCTTGGTCAGAGCAGATTGGCGAATAAAAGTATAATTACAATGGTTTGTTAAAGTATATTGCTTTCGTTTTTTTGTTTTCATGCTAGTGCAAACAAATATTGCGCGCAGATCTCGAGCAATAAGTGCAATGTGTTTACTTTGTTTAGGCGACAGCAAAAAACGAATTCTATCAACAAATATCTGTGATATGTTACTCGTCTTAGAACAATGGGCCAAATCTAGCGATTGCAAAAAACGTCAAGTTGGGTTCTCAGCCCAATGGCTTTTGGATAACACATGTAAGTGTAGTTCATATTATATAATAGAGTGAAGCTACGAAGTTTAATTAACAGTGCTTTTGGCAATACCAATCAAAACGTGGAATAGTTTTAGATGGTTTATTCCATAAAGTTTGTGAAGGTTCTCATGAAACGAAGCTTGTTTTCGCGTTGTGTGATTGTTATTTTGCAATGATTTCAAAATAAGTGAAGTTTGGCATTGTTGCCCAATGTCCAGTTGACAAACTTTGGTAAAAAATCACATCTTTAGCTGAGCACATTGATCTTTCGCTACTTTTCACCTAAAATTCTTTGCTCTAATATTGTCTTTACAATTGGTTGAGTCTGTCCATTGTAGTAATTTCTGGAAAGCCAGCTAAGTTGCTTTTAATTTATCTGGGCGTAGTGTATGACGAAAATAGGTTTACCCACTGCCTCGGACGCTGAAAATAAGCAGTAGTTTCCGCTGTATTATTTGCTTGGAAAATAAAGAACACAACGGAAACTGGCTGATTTGTGCTGTAGAAATAAATGTGGCTGATGTGGCAGAATCAACAAAAAGTGGCTGATTTGTTTGGAGTAAACGAATAGATCAGTAGAAGATGTTATTCTTAAATTTATAGGCAACTGACTGCCAAAATCTTGAGATTTTTTGTTTCTGGAGTGCAATTAGTCGCAACTAATTCACAAAAATTCTCTCCAAGTTCCTTTTGTCAAACCACCTAGTAAAAGTTCAGTTCTTCATTTTTTCATACGTTCCAGTTATTCTACCTGATCGAAACCTTACGTATGAAATCGTTGATTTAACAAACGTGAATACAATGCTTAATTGCAATGACGTCAGTGAATATTTAAAGATATCTGCCGATGGCTTAGAAGTAAGTTGACCCGATTATATTACACTCTGTTGTGTTTCCTAAACCCGTACTCCGTAATTTGTATTGTTTATCATCAATGTGTGACCAGATGACTGCAATTTTAGGTTTGTAAATGACGTTTTAAAATTAAACTTCGGTAAAGTGGAAATTTCATCAGGCCTTATGAAAGGCGAAAACGTTTGGATTTTTGATTGTAAATAAATCATTAGAATGACTTTAGTCTTGCTGTTCATTACTATTATTTGGCTGAATGAAGTTTACAAGAAAGACTAAAAAGTTCAACTGGCTTGCCAGGATTGTATTCAGATATAAGGGACATTGATCATGAATTTTATCTGTGCTTCGGTTTATGCCAGCCCTGTTGAAGAGCTTTAGACTAAAAGGAAATTCGAGTCCAGGGCAGTGTCTTGAAAAAAAATCTGATTTGCTATGGGGTTGGCTAGCACTTGAATGGTTGGTTGTGGGGCATCATGGTTGTGTTAGATTGCCTGTTCTTGAAGACCTAAATTTCTCCCGTCTTTGTTACAAGAAAGACCAAGGTTTTGTCTACTTGGGTTTATCCAATGTACTGCAGCACCACAAGGATTGAAGTTGTGTAAATGTTAAAAATTAGTCTTAGGCTACACTAAGGGCAAACTTGTTTTCAATCTTTTTTTTTTAGTTTTTGATTTCGCACCAGATGAAAATTAGTTTTTATTTTGGAATTTTCTCTTGTGTATGTGTTAAATCTTTTTTGGTATTCTTGCCGCTTTTGCGGGCTAATGTTCTAAAAACTGTTTTAGTACTGTGGTTATTACTAGAGCTCTATATATCGGTCAGCCGATATATATCGGCAAATATCAAGGCCAAGCCGATATATCGTATCGGCTATCTACCACAGGTAAAATATCGGCTTAGTACAATTACCTTAAACTGTTTATTTTTGAGAGCAAGCACGACCGCTCTTGACTATTGATTGACGAATCGTTGTATTTTTGGTTTGTTTTTTCAGTGAAATAATACTGGAGTGTGACTTGTGTTCGCAATGGTGTTTCTTTGGAGAGGAATTAGTGAAGCTTTTAGTGTCAAGTTAATTGGAAAATAGTGATAAAATTTCGTATTTAATAAGTTGATATATCGGTTATCAATATCGGTATCGGCCTAAAAATATCGATATCGGTATCGGCCTGAAAAAGTCATATCGGTCGAGCTCTAGTTATTACCTATTCATTTATCACACTCCGAAGTTGAATTGTTTACAGTAGGCCTACGTCACAAAGATTTATTATGATTATGATGTCCACTGCAGATGCAGCAATTTGTTATTCAGTTTTTAAATTGCTGCATGCTGTAAACCTGTAACGTGTGTGCAATTTCTAACAACACCTTGTTTTTTACGTCATTAAATGCAATTCATCAATTTTTGTGACGTCATTTTAGGCCCGATCAGACGCGTCATCGTTTGAATCCGTGCGATGTACTTATTCCGTTGATAGCGGAGCGTGGTATTACGAAGTGACTATTATCACTCCCGGAGTTATGCAAATTGGCTGGGCCACGAAAGACAGCAAGTTCTTTAATTACGTGAGTTTTACGTTTCTGATTGAAAGAAGTTTACTGCGTACTGTCATCAAGTACTGTTTGAGCAGTTGATAAGATCACCAGGAACTAACTAGCTCCGTGACTGGCGTTATATGGTTTGGGTTCCGTGTTAAAATAGTATGATTCACATACTTGATCATATTCTGAATTCTGATTTGCAGTAATCTTTTTGAAACAAGAAGCAATCTATAAGCAATTTAAAGTAATCTATGATAGTGTGGTCAATGACGTATCTGTAAGTAGTATGTAACGTTACTATTGCAATTTACCCAACCTCGCGTGATTGCATCTTGTAGTACCCAGCAAAGCAGCGTTATTTGAGTGGATCAGTAGGACAGACTGCTTTTGTTCACGTAAATGAGGGCAACTCTACACTGGTATGCAGCTCGATTGTTTGCCGTGAGAACAAACAACTGCGAAAGGATGGCTGTCAATTAAGAGATATTGTTGCCGAGGTTTCTATTTTTAGCAACACTGCTCCAATTGGACAATATTTTGCAGTTAGCCGATGTTCGTTGATACTAGTGTCTTGAAGATGTTGCAACATCAGCAGTTAGGCCCGGGCTACACTGTGTGAACTCGTAGACGTATGAGTGTATCTTTACTTTAATTTAAAAAAATTTTTTTACGCTCACGATTTTACGCCAAGTGTAGGCTGTAGACCGGGGCTTAAAGTTTACATTTTTCTAAACTGACAAACCATGACATTCTGCAGTATGATTGACAACCAAGCGGTAGGCAAAGCGTCACCATACTGTAACTAGCTCGAGGAATCGTGTAAGATGTAACAACGGCATTAGGTGCTTTAAAGCATTACCTTTTGCAGGACGGCTACGGCATTGGTGATGACGAGTATAGTTGTGCATACGATGGCTGTCGTCAACTGTACTGGCATTGTGCCCAAAGCCGACCCCAACCGCATCCTGCTTGGAAAGAAGGCGATGTTCTCGGTTTGCTACTTGACCTGGACGCACTTGAAGTGATTTTTTACCTGAACGGAGACGCTTTACCTCCAGAAAAGGGAGTTTTCAATAGCGCCAGGTGAGGTTAAGGCATTACTCCGTTTTAGCTGACAAAATCCAGGTACATACCCGCACATCACGGTCTAGAACTCGAAGTGAGTTCGTGCCAGTGAATAGGAATGGCTCGACGGCAGAGGTGCGCACAAACAACATTATATCAAAAGCGCAGCTCAACGTGGCGCAACATGCGCAATGTAATTTTTTTAATTTCTTAAGCGCAGCACAACTTCCGCAATGAACTTTTTGATTCAGTTGAAACGCAATTCCGCTATTACGGAACGGCATTTTCGTACCAAGTTAAAGCGCAACCTAACTTCCACAATTGAAATCACAACACAATGCAAAAATACCGCATTTTTTTTCCATTTTAGACAGAAAAAGAGCAGAAAGTTTTCTAAAAAAGGCCGACATTTATCAATATTACGATCGAAATGGAGCAAAATGAAGTTCAATGTATAGAATTGCGCTTTTGACCGAAAAAAAAAAAAAATTGAAAGCGAAGCGCAATTAAAGCACAACAAATTTTAAAGACTTTTGTCCGCAATGCAACTTCTGCGATGTTTTAAAAACAAAAAATTAAAGCGCAACGCAACTTTTACAATTGCGGAGGTTGCGAAGTTGCGCTTTGCACTTCTAATTGCGCTTTGTTCACCTCTGCTCGACGGCGTATCTTTGAAGCACTTTAAACACCCACGAACAAGGCCATATGAAAGGAATAACACAGCCAAATCCTGAAACTCATCGATCTATTGTTGCATAGCGATTGGATTCTTATCCGTCGGTATACCTTTCAGTCAAACTAAGTGACGTTCTTGACCGTAGTAGCATGATCATTGATTATTCCTCTTAGTGGCGCAATGGCGGCAATAGCTCGGTTGAAAAGTTGTTGACTTCGGTTCGATTCCCGAGCGGTAATGCGTCGTTATGTCCTTGGGGAAAGAAACTTAAAACATATTTATCATTGTTCAAAAACTGTTTTGGAATTAAAGCCATTTTGATTCTTATTAAGCCAGATTAAATAGGGTGCGACACCTAACAACAAATAAAATAATACACTAGGCTGGAAATGTTTTACTAAGAAAATTTTACCCAATTTTAAAGTACTGCACATTTTATAATTGGAAATTCACCAGTATGCCTTTTTGTGTACAACTGCTGTGTATTAGTTAGAATATAGGGCAGTTTCTGATACTTTATTTTTGTCACTTATCATGAATAGGCATTTTGTTTGCAGAAGCGGATTTTTCGCAGCTGCCAGCTTCATGTCTCACCAGCAGTGCGTTTTTAATTTCGGTGCCTCTCCGTTCAAGTTTCCTCCTACAAACCGCCAGTTTCAATGCTTCAACGACCACGCCCAACTTTCCGACGAAGAGAAAAAAGTTTTGCCTAAGTAAATCGTCGTATTTTCCGGCCACCTACGTAGTATAATTTTAGCCCGACATAATAGCAATGGTTTAAAGTTTGATCCTTGACTAAAAAGTTAAATTCTAGTCAAGGAGAGGAGCAGTGGCAATTACTCTGGTAATCCCAAAAAGAGCTTGGTTTGAATCTCATTTTTTGTTTTCCAATATCCGACTTATCCATGTAAGAAGCAACGAGATTATATTACAATGATGCAAAAGGTGTTGGAAATGTTATTTTAGAGCAGTTTATTCAACGAGTAAACATCTGACTAACGTTAAAATTGCCTTCCGTTTGTGTTGCGTCCTTATCAAACCAAGGCAACTGACTGCCAGCATCTGGATTGGGTTAGTTGGCGGTCCGTTTGTTTGCAGTCAGTTGTGGACCCGTCCTAATGGTATTAAGGTTCTAAGATTTCCATACTCGTTCTGGTGTACAGTTTTTGCTAAACGTAACTCTACGTACACTAATTCAATGTTTAAACGAATGAATCTGTGCAAAGCTGCTGTATTCTTGACTGATTACTTTTCAGACATAAGAAATTCGAAATCCTTAAGCGGCTTTCGATCGCTCAAAACACTTGTGATTTATGCTGCGACCTTCCTGCTGACGTCACCTTACTGCCTTGTGGACACGGGTAAGATTTGAGCTATTTTTAAACAGATCCTTGTAAATTACACAGTATGAAAAAATTACACGAGTGGCGGCGTGGATCATTAGTTTTAGATCAGCTTTGTAATGTTAATGTTCTGGCCGTGGTTCGATTCTCAAACTGGCAATTTGTTATTTTGTTGGTAGGGAAGACTTTTATACTTTTTCTTCAATAGGGTCAAGCTATCTAACCTAGTTGTGTCCCTCCTGATGAAAGACTTGCTATTTGAATCCCAATGATGCTTAGTGTTAATGTAGTTAGACAGTCAGTCACAGCGTACATAAATGAATGCCACAACCGATACTTTCTTTCAAAAAGAGACTTGGTCATTATGTATGATTCATACGGATACTGTTTGCTGTTGTAAGCATATGAAAGCAATACTGCATACGTAAGGAAACAAGATTACATAATGGTCTTTCAACTGCAGTATGTAGATTGTGACTGTGACGCATGGTATACTTTATACAATCATTTACCCACCATCCTTTACATTAACAGGAAACAATTACTCCATTTATAAATTCTGGTACTGAAGCGTACACGCCGTACAGTCATGTGTAAATGTAATTTATGGTCTTTTGTACCATTGACTACCTGACCGAACTGGAATGCGTCGTTAAAGCATATTTCGCATTGGGACCTAGCAATCTACACGCTGTGATGGCCCAGCCTGTGGAAAGTCTTGTAAACAGAACTCAAAAAAGGGTGCTTAGTGTCAATGTGGTTGGATCGTAGACTCTTTATTTAGTAGATTAGAAACAGACGCGAGGAGAAAAAGAGCAGAGCAATGAAGAAAAGAGTTTGCTCTTAATGCGAAGATTTTTTCCGGTCACGGGTATTTGACTGATTTGATTCGACATATTCGTAGAACAAGTGAACCATAAAGAAAAAAAGTCACGCCGATTGGACGAATCGGCGTATTTTAGAACCAGTGAACCGAGAAGAAAAAAAGACAAAACTGTCAGTTTCCAGTCTACTAATAAAGAGTCTATGGTAGGACAGACGCATACTGGCAGAGTACTTGCTTCATACGCACAAACTTTGAATGAATGCCCATTGCCCAGACAAAAATTGAATTGATTTTCTGGAATTCTTTTGCAACTGAGCATAAACTAATGTTTCAAAGTTAATAAGCAAAATTTGTTTTGCTTCGTAGTGTGTACTTCTTGCGTTATACATGGTGGTTATATCACTTTTGCGTTCTGCAGTATATGTTACTCAAAACCGGCTAATTTTGCGAAACCCAGAGAATTGTTCCTCTTTAAACAATACGTCTTCATAATGCGCCACTTCAAAATTGTTACAGTTCCTTTTAAAATTTTATTAAAAATGTGATAGTTTTGTCACGAAGCTTGAAAAATCCCGATATAGCGTTACTTTTCCCAATAATGGAAGCAGCAAGATAAAGATGACTTCTTTTCAAATTTGCATTTGACGGACACTTATCACTGTTAAAAATAAATCGCATTACTCATCTGTTGCAAAGCATGATATTATTATTTAGCCTATAATATTTTTTTTTGGAATTCGAAAAATAGATAAATTATGATGTTACATTTTGGCTTAGTATCTAAACTTTTTTCGAAAAGTCAAATTAGTTAATTCCAAGTTTAGCAGACGTTGGTGACTAATTGGTCTTGCGCTGTTTCTTGTCGGCGCATATTGACGAAAAATTAAGAATAGCTAGCCTCAAATTAAAATTAGGTATTTCGTCGGAAAAAAAAGTTAAGTGCAGTACCGAAACGCAGTCGTGGTACGTGTAACCCGCAGGATTAAGTTTTGAGATGTTGCAAAATTGCATTGTGACTGAAAATGAAAAGCTCGGATATTCTCAGAAGATTTGAAGTCATTGATGAGCGTTCTCTTATGTTATGAAATTTTCGTCAGAGCTCGAGAGATACTTAATCAGAATTAGTTTAAACTTTTTAAATGATTTTTTTAGCTTGTGGTACTTTTTCAAAACCATTTAGTATGAATAGTTGATTTTGAAATCATAAAACTTATGGATTGTTCATGTGTTAAGTGGCAATTTTGCGCTAATCAATTATTTCTTTAGGAAAGCTACTAATTCCATGGGTTCGAATCCCATCCGTAGCTATTTCTTCTCATTATCTGTTTGGGCATATTCAGCTTATGATGTCTTCAATAATTTCTACGTGAAAATAATATATTGGCTGAGAAAAACAATAGAGCCTTTTTTAAATTTTAATCATTATGTCGTCAAGTTGATAGAACCTTTACTACTATAACGGTAAACTCTGGTTTGGTTCTCGGTGGGTCAAACCAAAGATATAATAAATATTGGTATTTACAGCTTCCCTGCTTGATGTTCAGCAATAAAAAGGGACATTGTGAAGCCTCCACCGAATGTGGTAGACAGGTGGTAACTTGACTCGGAAAACCGCAAAAGCCCTCCGCTGGCTTCTGGCCAAGGCGACTCGATGAGCAAGATGTTATTATTATGTAGCCATGCAGTAATTATTTATTTTCTAGTGGAATTTGCCATCGTTGTGCTGAATTGCTGGATTGTTGCCCACTTTGTCGAGGCGAAATCACTGAAAAGTTGTTGGAGCCAAAGAAGGAAGTCGAAGAATGACGAGTTCGATTCCTAGCAAAGACAAAGCTCGAGTTGCTTAAAAGGTTGCAATCCACAACGTAATCCACAAAGAGTAGGAAATGAATATTCGAACTAGCGATTTTATGTAATTTTCAGCATCCGAAAACCTGAATTGGGGGGTGTGAAATAGCTTTACTCGTTTTACTACGTATTATGTATTGTTATTTCAAGTGAGTTATTGCTGTTTAAAGTTACGTATTGTTGCCAAGGTTTTAATGGGCAACTCCAAAGAACATACAAAAATTCTTGCTAAATGCGGATGAGTTTACAGAGCTGTCTGAAAGGCTGTGTCCGCTAATATTAGCGGTAGAAAGGTCAAGTTTTGGAGACAATTGTTATAAAAAGCTTTATTCCACAAGGAAATTTAAAAAAAGCATTTTGTTCATTCCAACCGTAACCCCAATATTTACCTTTGAAAACGTGAAGAAAAAATGCACTGATAAATGTTTCTTTTTAAAAATCTTTTGGATGCTCCATTTGTTTTTGGCTTTTATTCGTTTTTTTTTTTAATTAATTCCATAGTGATAGCCTTGTGTTTGATCATACCATAGCAAAACATTGGGCCTAGTTACCATGTACTGTACCATCGAAATCTGTGTGTTATTGAATGTTGCACGCCGCATGTAGGAAAAAAAAGAACTGCCAGATGTGGTTTAGATGTCAGTAAAGGTGAGTTCATTGTTTTAATTCGAGTTGAACGGAACATTGCTGGAGTTGGTTTTTGCATTTTTTTCAACCTTGCACAGTTCATTTCAGCGAAGTGAGCAGAGCGAAGTTGAAGGGAAATTACAAAAAAATTTAACCTAACTTGAACCTGGGTAAAAGCAAAAAAAACATCGTAATTGGTGCATAAAAAAAAATGCTTGATCATAGATCAAGCATTCCTTTGGTTCAATTTACGTAAGTGTTCCAATGAAACATGAGAAATGTTGTTTGCTTTTGTTTAGGGAAGGATACAACCGTTTGAGGGACATTTATCCACGATTTTAGCTTTTTTAACCAATCAGTGGTCGAGTAGATGGAGCGTCTGCTACTGAAACTGTACACTGGGGATCGATTCCCGGTCGGGTCAAACCAAAGACTATAAAAGTTGGTATTCACAGCTTCCCTAATAGACGTTCAGCAGTCAAAGGTACAGTATGAAGCCTCCACCGTCGGAGGCGGCAGGTGGCAGCTTGACTCGAAGACCGAAAGGTCCCTTCGCTGTCTTCTGGCCAAAAAACTTGGTGAATAAAATGTAATTACAATGGCGAACCAACCAGTTTTCAATTTTATTGCCAAAATGACTGACATTCGCAGATCATGTAACGCCAGCGTCACCACTTAGGACTTAGAAAAGGCACATGATGCAGGTTTCTTTCCTTAATCGCGTCGAGAATAGCCTACCCACACTTTGTGAAGTTCCGGTACGTAATTAGAATCACATCCAACTTGAATTTGAACAGCTACTAAAAGCTTAAGCCGACTTCTGTTTTACTATAATTATGTAGATTTTGTCAAATTGAATTAAAGTTTCGCTTCATTACAGCACTATTGGTAGTGTACCTTGAAAACGTTGTGCAGATGCAACCTTACTGACCATTCTGCAAAGCGTCATCGTACTTTGATATGGGGCTCTCAAGCAGACTTTAAAATTTCAGATAAAATCAAGTTTTAATGTTTCGTTTGCTCATAAATATTCAGCGAGCTGGAGTGTAGATGTGTTTTGCAATTACTGATTACGTGATTAAGACGTCCATTGCCCTGCCTTGTTTGGATGATTTCCGTTGTGTTGTGTTTTTATGTGGGTGTGCATTTGTAGGCTTGTTTCAGAGCCGGACTTATGTGTTTAATTGTTCATTTTGCTTGTGAATTTTTGTTTCGTGAACTTGTTTTTGCACTTATAAGCGCACTGTAGTTTATTTCTTTTTTGTTTTTGTTGTTATTTTTCTGTCATCACGTTGACATTAAACTTTTTTCGGTATTCTGTAACCGTTAGATCTGTAGTTTGGTTTTAAGCTTAAAGCCCGGGTTGTATCTGACGTACGAGCGTGCTCTTGCTTTATTTTAAATTACGCCGCTGAAGTGGCACGCCGGGCGTATCGAATTTTCGTTCAAACGCCGAGGCTCATACCCAAGATTTTACGCCAAGTTTAGTGAAGACGGAGCTTAAGTTGATCAGGTGCACCTTTTGAGTTATAAATGCTAGTTGAAAGTGTCTGTAAGCTTTTGTAAGAATGGAATGATCTTCAGGCAGTTTAGAATACCAAAAGAGTTGGCTGTGCAATCATGAAGATAGTGTGTCACGAAGACCTGTTTAGAGATACATATTGTAAATTTCTAACTTACCACAAGTTAAAATAATTACTCGTAATACTACTTCGTTTCGATAGCGTAATGCGGTAATGCGCCGTGACGATAAACCTTGCAAATTATGAAAGCTTATGATTCGAAAATAATTCTGAGCGAAACAATTAAGAATTTATTTATTTATTTCATTTGCACCAACATTCAATTTTACTCAAATCAGCAATAATTAAATCAAAAATAGCATTACAATTGTAGCCATTTTATAGGAAAAAACACATAATGTTTTGGTACAAATAGGAAAAGCAGCAAAACGAATAACGTTATATCATGCATCAAGTCAAGGTTGTATGGCCGGAGTTATCAATATCATACATGGCTGCTACACCTCAAAGAAAGCGAAAAAAAAAGAAAAAAAGCAACTCAATTTGCAATATTTACAGAGCAAAAAAAAAGAGGTATTTACAAACAAATTCGCACTCACACATGCATACAATCCACTCACACCATTACTCAACAGTCACCTTCAGTTACACATTCAGTTCAGTCACACAATCAGTTCCGTTACTCAGCAGTTGCCTCCGGTCACACATGATGTTAGACACACAGCCTGAATCAATTTTAGTTTAGTTGAATACAAACAAATATTTTTTGTTGTTTCTTTCCTTTTGTATCTACTGTTAAACATTACTCATTAAAAACAGTTTAGGTTCATCAAGTTTTGTTGAAGTTGTAGTTTAGTCAAATGTTAGTTACAATTAAAATCATGATAGATGCGTTATATAAAATACTTTAATAATCAACACCTAATAAATGTTTAGTTAATTGTTTTTGAAATGTTTTTACTGTTTTTTGAAATGTTAATTGAGATAAACAAGCAATTTGCGAAAGAATTTGATTGTCAATCATTAGATTATGCTTGCATACGTTAGAACATCTTGAAGTTAGGGGAAATGCTGGTTACAAGTTACTTACGCTTCTATTTAAAGGCGGTGAATCATCCAGCCAATTCCAGTGGTTTACAATAGCTTAAATTGAACTATAATTTTTGATATTTTTTGTTTTAATTTTGGGACTGCGGTTGCAAAGATATTCAACAAATACAAAAAGATGTCCCCCCGAAAAAACTTTTTGGAAACTCTGAGTTTTGATCTTCCCGCCAAAACCACAGTAGGCCTAATGCTTTAGAGAACTGTGGTAGGCCTAATAGTTTAGAGATAGTTTATTTCTAAATAGTTTAGGCCTAACTATCTCTAAACTATTAGGCCTAATAGTTTAGAGATAGTTAGGCCTAATAGTTTAATAAGATTACAGTAGGCCTAATAGTTTAGAGAACTGTGGTTTTGGCGGGAAGATCAAAACTCAGCGTTTCCAAAAACTTTTTTCGGGGGGACATCTTTTTGTATTTGTTGAATATCTTTGCAAACGCAGTCCCAAAATCAAAACAAAAAATATCAAAAATTATAGTTCAATTTTAGCTCTTGTAAACCACCGGAATTGGCTGGATGATTCACCGCCTTTAAGTAACCGGATCCAGTGTATGGTCTATGATGAAAAATATTGTTCTAGATATCAACCAATAGCAACTGGTGTGCCAGAAAGTAGTTTCGTTTGGCCAATTTTTAGTGCTTATTAATGATTTACTAAATTCTTGTAAATCCAGTGCAATTTATGTACGCGATTCGACAGTGATTTGTTAGTTCATCATCTGTATAAACAAAACATCTCTATCTGAAATGTACGTAACCTAATTCTGAGTTTAGCAATATTCAAAAGTGTATTAATTAAAGCAAACTTTCCACGAACGATCAGAAAACTACTAACTGCGTAGTATTTTCTAAAAATAAATGTCAGTGTGAAAATAGCAACTATAGTTCAGGATCTTTGAGACCAGTAGCAATGTCAAGTACTTGAGTATTTTTCTTGATACAAGTTTTGAACTGGGAAACTTACACGCATGTGCTTTAAAACTTCACCACTGCAACACAAATATTGAGCAAGTTAAACTTTATATGCTTCTACATCAGTTTTGAAAAGCGTAGCCTATATTTTGATTTAGTTTATCCGCACGTACAATATGACGTGGTAACAACAAAAATACATGGTGAGATTTGCTGCTTGGGATCGAGTTGTCCCATCTTGTTGAAACCATTGCTCCCCACTTTGCTGCTCATGACGAGCGCAAAAAGCTCTCCAAAACTTATTGAGCACCACAGCACAATGTTCCTTAATGACAGTGTGTCCGACTGCTCGTCAACATTCTCCAGCCAAAATAGTCTAATGGTTCCTTGATTCGAGATCGCCACTCAAGCCGTACACTTGAAGATACTGCTTGAGATCCGCTTTATTGAAGAAATGAGAATTACTTGAGATATTAAAGAGGTACTCCGAGCCTTGTTCCACTAGTATTTTCCTTATCGCGAAAATAAATTTAATCCAAAATTTTGCAGAGTCATCCTTTTCTGAAGTTACATGTCAATGTTCGAACATCGCTTTGCTTATTCAAGAAATTTTGCAAAGTCATTCGTTGCTGATGCCACAAAATTTCGTAACGCAGGATTGCCAACTGACGGAGTCATACGGATTAAATCTATTGTCGCGAATAAGAGGAATAGTGAAACAACTCAAACAAGGTTTGGGCACCTCTTATTACCTCAAGTAGTTCCCATTTCTTTCAGTAAAGCCGATCCCGAGCAGTGTCTCTTTAAAAAAGTTGAAGTAGCCTTCGCAGCACTTTGTCTGACTGATGCGATCCCCAGAAGACCTCGTTCTTCCTATTGACTTGCCCGCAGGAGAGAGAGAAGTGTGCTTTGTCACTTAACCAGACATCACTGAAAAATCTGGTTTCTTTTCAATTTTGTTTTTGAACCACTGGCGCATTTGATCAATGCGTTTTGCCATGTCCTTCGGCGTGAAAGCATGTTTGATTGTGCCACTCTCAGCTAAAGATAATTTTTGGGCCCGTTGCGCCACCCATTGACCACCTACGTAATCGTGCCTGGCCTCGCACTGGTCACTGCCCCACTTTCCTCTTTATCAATTATTGGAACAACTACTACAGCCGTTAGATGTACTTACATCTTGTGTGCTTGCATGTGTATGTTGATGAGTGTGATTGATTAGGCCTACTGTTGTACGTAAAACTTGTGTAACAGGTGTAGCAAACAAGCAAATAAAAGTCGCTTTTTTGTCTTCAATATCCTCTGCATGTCTTAACGTCTGACGTTGTGTCGCTACACGCTACTTCCTTTTCCTGACTCTGCGTGTTTTTATTGTGTTACCATGCCTTTGCTATTGTTGTGGTGTTCAAAAATAAAAAGAATAAATGAATGTTCTGGATCCTGTTTCGGCAGAGATAAAGGTCGGTTTTTGGGTTTCTGTTGACTGACGCATGAAAAAGTCCCATTTCTTGGGAACGTCTTAGGATTTATCCCGACGGAATGTCTCACTGCATCACATTTTCCAAACATTTTACAGCCAATTTTCTCCACCTGGTAAATTGTCCTTTCTCAGATGGACTTCAACAACAATGCAGTTTCTTTAATTTTTTTACCAAAAGGCTAATTTCGAATTTATGAGTGTAGTATAGTTGAAATTGAAGTTTCCGTGGTATTTTGGTAGTAACTTACAGATTTGAATGAATTCGTCTCCAGATAGACTGTAACGCAAAATGTTTTTTTCCATTTTTGATTGCATTTTTTTTTTGTTTTCTAAACGTTATCAGGGGTCGAAAATAACCAGAGGTGGTCAGTAACGAAGTAGTTCTACTTAAGTAGACTACTTAAGTAGTATTTTCGGTAACGAGCGACTTACTTAAGTATTTTTCATTTCTGATGCTTCTACTTTTACTTCAAGTAAAATCCTCTCGAAGTAACGCTACTTGAGTAGTAATGACTTTTATGTAAAGTAGAAGTAAACACCTAGCCATTATTCCACCTCACAACGTGTACAATAACGAAGTAAACATTATTCCACCTCACAACGTGTACAATAAGTACGTATCGAGTTTGTTTTACTGTACAGTACTACGAAACTTATTGAATAGTTACGCCGATTCATTTACAGGTCATCTAGGGTTGTGTGTTTTTGCGTTGCAACAAATACCAGGTGTTGACTCAGTCTCACTAAAAAAAAAAACATACCGAACCCTGATTAGCATGGTACAGTAGACAAACTAGACATGCGCATTACTCCTGGTTCATACGAAAAAGATTAGCGGTTAACGGCGTTGCGTTTGCTGCGGCCCGTCTGGGGTTCAATTCCCTAGCCGGTTAACGAACAGTGTTGCTAACGACTCGCCATCGCTGCGACATTTCTTCTCAAGCTGTGTTGTCCAGGCGCGGAGATGAGCCCAGAGTCCCTACTAAATCGTATTCGTAACACGCTTCGGTGTAATTTCAAGAGAATAATAAAACTTTGATTTTTTGATATGCTACCGTAAGTATGGCTTTGCTTGAACACTGATCGTAAGCGTCACAACAGCAAACCTTCGAAGAATAAACAAACACGTGAAATTCGAAATTACTTTCTACTTTCATTACTTAAGTAGAATTAATTTTGACTACTTTCCTACTTCTACTTGAGTGGAAATGCTTCGCCATACTTCTACTTTTACTTGAAAGGCATTTTTGAGTAAGTAACAATACTTCTACTTAAGTAGATTTTTCGACTACTTTGTCCACCTCTGAAAATAACTGTTTTAACAACTTGCCCGTCAGACAAGTCACATCGAATTTCTACTTGCCGGAGAAACTTTCAACTTGCCCGAAAAAAAAAAAGGTAGGGCCTACATTAAGTTTTCAGGTTAAATTCGTAAAATATAGGCTACTTCTTGGCAAAAAACACTGAATTTGTATAATACGCGAAACTTAATTCGAGAACGAAGTTTTTGTGCGCTATTCTAATGTTAATGTAACGTAATAAGTAACTTTTTCCATTCACACATTACGCAAAAGTTGATTTTTTGATTGTAGGCCTAATTATTTCAATTACTATGCTACAGTATAATGATATTAGCGTTGCGGTTTGTTGCGAACGCATTTGTAATCACGAGTATTTTGGAAACTACACCAGCTAAAAAGCCGAAATTTTTTGCAAAAGCTATAGAAGCTAAAAGGTATTCAAAATAATCGTGACAAAAAAATTCCAAAATTCTTGGCGTTGTCTTCATGCAGCGCAAAATAGTACTTGTGATATTTGAAACAGCGGTAAACGTGGGAAAATTTTTCTAAGCAAAAAACACGTAGCATTTTGTGCCGAAAAGTTGCTAAACGCGTCTGAGTATCGAAAAATGTACGTGCTATTAATAATGTGCGTACAATTAAAGAACGTCGTAAGTGTGATGATTGTTAAGTGCTAACTAAAATAAAGCAAGCTACAGCTTTCTCTACTTGCTTATTTTACTTTATTGCAACAAAAGCGGACCTAAATTGCGACTCGAAATTATCTTGTTTGATGTTGTTTAATATGCTGTGTTTGTCAGCTTGCCCGTTGGGCCAGTTAAGCCGAAAAATAACTTGCCCGAGGCGATTTCAATTTGCTTCGGGCAAGCGTTAAATTCGAACCCTGGTTATGCTATTATGATCTATCTATAAACTCTGAAAATTATAGAGAAATATTGGCGGAGATATTAACCCTCAAATTGGTCGTATTTACTGTATGCTGAGACAAACAGTTTAAAACTACAATTCAAACCATAGACGTAGCCAGAATTTTTGAATGGGGGGGGGCCAAACCGCAAATCACATGCAATGACGTCATCAGAAACTTCGAAAGAGGAATTTTTGTGGGGGCAAGGATATCGTAGAATGGAAAATCAGAAGCCGTGGCCTAGTGTTGGCACGTAACTAGGACCTCGTTCAAGGAGAGGGCTTAAACCAATACTTGAGGCGCGAAAATGTCTAAATTGGGAGACGTGTTTGAATAAAGAAGAGTACTGTAATTCAAACGTATCACAGACGGGGGTCTGGGAACGGAGCCCCAGCCGCTGGGAGATTTTTTGGAAAAAAAGCTATTTTAATACCATTAGATTACATTTCGCACGTATTCAGAGCCATTTGAAAATACTAGATTTTTAACATTTGAAAGCTAATTGAAAAAATTAAATTGTTCAGTCCTCTATTTGCAAGCAATTTAAGTCCAAAACACGTTTAAAATCTTACATTTTGAGGTTAAATTTTGTAAGTGATTTGTCCCAGGTTAGGGGAAATAAAGTACATTGCCTCCTGCAAAATTTTAGCGGTAAATAACAATCCAGTCGAATCTTTTCCTAGTAATGAAAACATCCAGTTGGAGGAATACATATGCGGCCAGGGGACCCAGGCCCTCTTAATTCAACTATATTGTTCAATGAGCATTTCCCTTACTGTAGCTAATTTTTTCAAAAGTATTTTGTTGCTTAAAAACTGGCGAGGTGGAGGTGAATTGTTATTGAAAAATGTACAATAGATAGTTACGCCTACAAACCACGTTATTGCCCGGGCCGGATATACATTGAGTTGGACCCCTGGCACTTTGGGATTTTCGCAACATTTTCCTGCCAAGTACAGGTCAAGACCAAAAAAAGTCTTATATGAGCGCGAAGCCCCTGGCACTGTGCCAAATGTTAAATCCGTCCCTGGTTATTTGCCTTACGTTTATAAAAAGATTAGATGAGGGCCTCTATTAGCAACTTTAGGATAAAAACCCTTCACTTCACTCGGGTTACGTATACGTTTAAATTGATTGACAAACATTAAATTAAAGGGGTTCGGGCCCCCTGGATCACTATTATTGTTGGGGGCCCATTCAAATTGGTTGGCAAAAATTAAATTGAGGAGGCCCGGGCCTCCTGGATCAATATTATTTTGGGGGGCCCATTTAAATTGGTTGGTATGAATTAAATTGAGAGGGCCCTGGCTCATTGAATCAATATTATTGTTAATTACTGCTGTGCGCGTGTACTGTTGTACGCGAAGATGTTAAAAAAAAACTGAAACTGAAGAAACAATAGTCTTTTTTGTGACATTTTTATCATTGGTAGCATTTCAATTGGGGGAGGGGGGGGCGGGCTCCATGGGGCCTCTCCTGGCTACGCCTATGATTCAAACTCAGCAAAATTTTCTTATTAAAATTAAAACTAACGCTCCTTTGATCAAAACTAGATTATCTACTAATTTTAAACAAATACAACTGCATTTGCTTTAGGATTTTCCTGTGATCCAATATGTAACGACGGATTTTTTCTAAGTTTTTGTTCTCGGAATTGTCCGCTTGTTCAAATCCACGGAGCAGAGATAATCATTGTAAAGCTCGCCATCCAAGGACGAAGCAACGCGACCAGTTGCAGGTAGAGCCGAGGTCATGTGATCAGGGTCGTTGTAAAAAAAAACTCCTCCATCCATCCCGTTTTGCAGCCGATATCATGATGGATAATAGATAAACATTAAACAAAAAGAATGTTTATTTGCTTATAACAGTAGCACTAATTTTCAGCTTTATACATAGATACACATTGCTGAATATTTATTCAAAAGGAAGTGAAAAACAGGAAAAAGAAGGGGAAGTATCAGAAGAGTGCAGTCCTCGAGGACGTCCTTGGCCTAGAGGACACTTTTTGAAGTCCTTAGCCTTGGCCAGGAAGCCAACAAGTCCTCGAAAAGGTCCTGTTCTCGGCTCGAGGACAGCATTATTTTTTGATTGATTGAAAAGGACAATAACCAAGCAAAAAATAACTTCAACTTCCAGCTTGTCAATTTGTTTCCTTTTCTTATTTGAAAAATAATATGTTATTGCCAAGTTTAGTAACGTTATTTTAAATGGCATTGTGTGAAAGCTCTAATCAGCGAAAGAGAGGGCAAAAGTCAGTGCAGAATACGAGCGTGATAATGAAATGTAATAGAGTTACCAGGGATTGCCTATTACACTAAAAATAGGGCTTACGTTAGTGTATCTTGAGAAAGCCAACTTAATGGTTCAAAAAATACGCGAGCGATCATTGAGAAAAATCTGTTTTGGGATAAGAAAGGACGACTAATCACGAGCGAACGAGCTGGGGTCAAAACCACTTCCGCTGAACAATTGTTGTGTTGAAAATCACCGCTGGTGATCCAAAGTAATAAACTGAATTATTAAGAAAAGCGAGTGTGAAATTAAATATTATTATAATTGTTTGAATACCTGCACTTAATCAATTTTACACACGACGTCATGAAGATGAGGAGGCGAAGCTTATGCGAAAAGTTTGGGCATTTTTAGAAAAAATAATGATTTATCATTTTTACGTTGCTACAATAATGTGGGCCATTTTGAAGAAGGGGGGGGGGGGGGGGGGGGGCGGGGCAAATGTCGCCAATGTTTTCCTCCTTAATACCGCCCTGCTGGATCTTCAGGTTACTTTTTGCAGGTAAATACCGTACGTTAATATTTCTAACTACATAGGTTGCAAAACAAAGCCATTAGCATTGTTAGTGGAAGCAGTAGGAATGAAACAGCAACTGCTCTTTATAAACCTTTAAAAATTCTGCCATTACCATAATTACTACACTTTTCAACTGCTAAATTTGTGTATAACCACTATAGATTGCGTCTTCCTCTGCAATTCGATAACTACGTCATTCTAACTAAACGTGTACACTCATGCAATACAAGATTGTCTTCTAACAACCAATTAATTATCCCATTATTCAAAACTCAAAGATCAATAAAATATATTGGAGCTAAGTTGTGGAACTCCATACTAGAGTACTTAAGAAACTATTCCTTTCCAAAGTTTAAAATTGAGTACGAAATCTTTTTACTGTACTGTGCAGATTGAAATTTTTTGTCGTCTCTGTCCTATAGCTCTATGTAGATATTTAAGAGAAAGTGTTTCTAACCTGCCTTTGCTTTGATGTGCCCTTTGCTAATTGCTTCGTTTTGTGTTTGTTTGTTTGTTTGTTTTGTTATTTTGTTTGCAGTGAATGTATCGAAACCGTACGTTCAGTTGCTATTGAATTGCTTATGTCACTAACGTGACAATAGGGTGGCTGCTGACTTGAAGACCTTACGGTTCCTTCGCAGCCACCCTGTCGCAGCAACTGCACACAGATTTTTTCCCATAATTTAATATTTTACGTTTATTATTATGATTGCGACAAATAAAATAACTTGAACCTGAACTTAAATTTTACAAAATGTATTTTAGTGGTCGAAACGTCGTAAGTGCTCATTCGTGGTTCGTTGATAGGCGTCAGATGTGAGACCAGTAGAGAAAGATCACATGCACTGAAGCGTAAAGAAAATATTGGCTTAATATTAGGATTGGGAAAATGTGGGAAAACTAAAGTTTTTTTAATTTAACTTTTAGAGTATTTTCTTTTTTCAAATTGCTTGGAAATCTAATTGTGTAATCTCTTTTAAAAGTCACAAAAATTGCCATTTTTCTGAAGATAAAAATTACTAAAATTGTTCAACGAAGGCTTGGAGACTTTGCCCTCGACCTCAGAACCTCGTTTTTTTTTAATACCGGGAAGCAATTCCGAAGTGTACTCTTGTTTTGCCCTTTGTCGCAGTCACTGCTCCAACCAATGACGTCATAAAATTAAGCAACGAAATACCATCAAGCAAGACTCAACTCCAGCTACTTCGCTCATAGGTTGTACAACCGAGCCGGTTAACCGCAATCGGATCGCGTTCCTTACGACCCGAGTAGAAGTACAATTGCTACAAACTGGTGACCCCGACGTGATTGAACCGTTGACGATAGCATAGTCAACATTGGCTGGCACTTTCTGCTTCACCGCCCTCGCCACTTCAACTCCAACAAAGAAACCCCAAAAGGGGGAAGTATGTCGCAGTCACTTCTCCAACCAATGACGCCATAAAATCAAGCAACTAAATACGAACAAGCGAGACTGAACTCCAGCAACACCGCTAATTAATCAGCTCATAGGTTGTACAACCGAGCCGGTTAACAGCAATCGGAACGCATTCTTTTGACCCGCCACAACTTCGATTTGCTCTCTCTCAGGCTGACAGCGATGCCCGAACCGTAACTCGAATGCAAGGTTCTACAGAAAAAGAATATAGGAGAACGCAATGCGAATCGAACTTGAACGCGAGACTAGTCAGACGCGCGGTCTAACCACTACACCACAGAGACGACGTTGTTGAAATTTCAAAGTGTCGTATTTAACTCGAGTTATTGAGAAAAAAAAGCAATAAATTGTAAATATAAAGGTGCACTTCGTTAAAATGCTACCGGGTACGATACGTAATCTCAATTCATTTCAAACGCGTAAACTTACAGTATTTTGAATTGCTTTTATATGATAATATATCATAGTCGCCATGTATTATTTAAAAACTCTGATAACTTAATGTTTAAAAGAATTGTATAGAAAGAAGTCGTTAAACCTAGCAATAAAGTTTGTGTTTGAGAACCTACTAAAGAAGTGGGGATCCATAATCAGGCGACGTTTTCACTCGGGTCCCAACTCCTAACCAGTAGCGTACGCAGGATTTTCGAAAGGGGGGGCCAGGAAATTGGAAAATAATGAAGACCAAAAGAAAACTTTCTCCATTTAGAATCAGTCCGTTTTTTTGCCCAAGATTAGGTGAAGACCAAAAAACAGGCCTTCATTCAAAATTAGTCCGGTTTTTGGCCCAAATTTATCAATATCTCAAAGCCCAAAATATCTCTACCCAGATTCTGTCCTTCTGTGTACTCAAACTTTCTGCCCAAGTTAGAAAGGGTGGGGGCCATGCGGCAATTTTGCATACTCTTCTATGCTAATTATACTATCCTGGCCACCCAAAGAGGGGGGCAATGTCAGCATGCCCCCCCGCAAAAAATACACCCCTGCTCCTAACTGAGAAAGTTAAGGCCTTAAAATTGACCATTTTCGCGTTTAGAATTTCTAGTTATTCTCATTCACGAGTTACTTCCTTAATTGTTTCAAAACCACAATACCACATCTACGGAAGTAATTAACATTCCTGCTAACGTGTAAAACTTCAAAATGACACTCATTATTATTTTTAGAAACTACTATTTTCGAGTTATCATCAAAAACTCAACGAAATATCTTTCACGCCTAAAAACAATGAAAAATTTGCCGACCATAAGTTACAAAAATTGTGTCATTGGTCTCGAGAGGGTCTGTCCTCGAAA
The DNA here is from genome assembly GCA_963965965.1 of Trididemnum nubilum. Lineage (NCBI taxonomy): Eukaryota > Metazoa > Chordata > Ascidiacea > Aplousobranchia > Didemnidae > Trididemnum > Trididemnum nubilum. The sequence continues at coordinate 14,389,259 of OZ014479.1, forward strand.
AGTCAGTCCCTGGCTTCGGATTTTTTCTTAGTCTTTAAACGTTGGGTCCTTGACTCCACCTCTGTCAAAAACTAAATTTTGCAACTGTTGTTGAATACTTATAGCTCAGAGACGTTAACGTTGTGCTTTCATTGTACTTCAAATGAGTAAGGAAATGGTTTTAAACATCATTGCCAAAGTTGAAGCGTGTGTAGTACCGCTTTGTATACCTATGCTTTAAATTTTATATTTGTGGTACCAAATTTCAATGGAAAACCTTGCTCAAGTGAAAGTGGATCACTATTCACTAAACATTAGCAGCAAATTAGAATCTTTAAAATTTTATTCAATGATTGTCAACCTAAAACTATAGGTTTTCGTGTTTCGACCAGTAACTTAGGCCATCTTCACGGCTAGCATTTAGAAGCATAAGTTATTCATCTATTACAATTTATTATTTATACAATTTGCGCAGACAAAGCAGATGTGTTTATCGATGCAATTTTTATTTCCAAATTTGGTAATTGCAGATTTATATGAGTGCATGTTTAGAATTTCAATGATTTTAAAATTGTTGCTAATTTTTGTTTCCAAATTTTAATTGCAGTTTTATATCATTGCATGTTTAAATATGTGTTATTCTTTTCGCCTGATGAGACCCTTGAGCAAGGTCGAAACGCGTCGCGATAGCTCAATCGCACTGTATGTTACAACAATAAATTGCATAGATGAATAACTTATGCTTCTAAATGCTAGCCGTGAAGATGGCCTAAGTTACTGGTCGAAACACGAAAACCTATAGTTTTAGGTTAACAATCATTGAATGAAATTTTAATTGATCACTATTGTTTTATGTTCTTCCCTGTAAATTGCGTATATGTAATCTTCTCTAAGCTGACCAGAAATAGAAGCCGAAAGTCGATTCCAAAACACTTTGTCTCAGCAGTGCTGTCGTGCTGAACCAGGAGGTGGGTACAGGCTCTGGAAGCCTCTTTGCAAGAAGTGGATAGCCTCTGGATCAGTTGTTTTATTTCATGACCGCGTGTCCATTGAAAGCATCATATATGAAAACAGGGGTCAAGAAAAAGGTGGAAACAAGGGTCAAGAAAAAGGTAGGATCAACATCCGACCAAAAATAGGTGAAAATCGCAAGAAATATTTTGGTAACAAGCGGAAATTTTGCCTGAAAATAGGCGAAGACCAAAAAAATAAGTAATAAGTTCAAAAGGTTTTCGGCTCTTCTCCGAGATTTGGCTTAGATTTTGGTCCGAATATAGGTGCAGACCAAAAGAAAAGAACAGGTCTTCGCCAGGAATTGGTACAAATTTCGTTCAGGAGTCATGGCAAGAATCTAGTTGTTTATAGAAGCTGGTAGCCTACCTGAGACTATCTTCCCAAAGCAACTAGATAGACGAAGCCTACTTGAGCATTTATTGCTGTATACAGTAGCTTAAGGAAAAACAGACTAGCTCCCTGAACAGGTCTTTCATTGAAACCCACCTAAGTCTCATCTCCCAATCCAAAAAAAATGCATGTTGCCGGTTCGTTCGAACATTATATAATCAGCAGCCATTGGCCTCATTGCTACGTCATGAGCATCACAGCCGAAAGAGAATGGGTGAATTTGATTGGTGCGCAGCTGCTAATAAATGATGGTGCAATTTGGAGAAGCAGCATCGAATGCTACGCTGCACTATTCTCGATTTTCATGCATGCGAATCTTCGTAAATATTTTACGTACAAACAAATAACTATTTTTGATTTGATTGAAAACGGCAGTTTTATTCGATTTGATTGAAAACAAAAAAGCGTTACTTAAAATTGTAAAATTTCTGAACGTTTTGAACTTATCAGCTACGTCCATCATCAGTAAAAATAAATTCTAAAACAGTAACAAGTATAAAAATTGTGCAAACAGGTCTCGAATATAAGTAGCCGACCATAATACAAAGCTGTAATAGCACTTCAAATACGCAACTGTATACTTACTGGTTGTCAAGAAGTCGCTGTGCTACATACACCCAGTCACGTGTGCAGTATTTTATTTTTGGCAAAAATACCAGAGGTGGAGTCCTCGAGGACGTTCTTGGCCTCGAGGATACATTTTGAAGTCCTTGGCCTCGAAAGTCAAGTCCTCGGCCTCAAATCCTCAAGCCTCGAAAATTGCGCTGTTCTCGGCTCAAGGACAGCACTATTTTTTAACCAGTGAAATTTTGTTGAAAAACGCCAGAAAGCTCGCGGAAAATTTGCGAAGGGTTTTTGAGTATTCCTCAATTGAAGATCGCCTGCAAAAAAATTTTTGAAGACCTTTTTGCTTGTTTTTTTGGGAAATCGCTTGAAAAATTTTTTCGAAAACCTTTTTTTTTGGAGAACACTTACGTTTGTGGCCTTGGTTCTTGGCCTCGAGTATTCCTGTCCTTGGCCTCGAGAGGGTCTGTCCTCGGAAGGGCTGTCCTTGCCCTTGGCTTCGAGCCTTGTGTCCTCGTCTTCACCTGTGAAAAATACAAATGGCAAAATCAAAGTTAGAATTGTTCATTGCACCTTCAAAATATAAAGTTTTTTTCCGAGTCAAGGAAGGCCAAGCACTGCTACATTGGTCAAATGTGGTCTACCACATTCATTGCTAGTGCGGCAGCAAGTACATGGTGAGTCTGCTAGAAATTTGCCAACACGACTTAATGAACATCATCCCGGCTCCAAAAGAAATGTAAAAACAAGGCGTTACCAATCATCTCTTTCAAAATTCCGACCATAAAAATTGACTTTGCCAAACCTAAAATACTTGGAACAGCCAGGAGCCGAACTAACCTATTCATTTTGAAAACTATATTATGCATTGACAAAATGAAATTGGACATAAACTTTGATCAATCATCGATAACTTTGTATTTGTTTTACACGTGATATTGTTTTTTTTTACTTTTTTACTCAGTGCACAGTGCTAGTATCGCAAAACAGTACACACGTAACCAGGCGCGTAGCCAGAAATTCGCAATGGGGGGGGGCTGTTTGGGGGGTCTGGAGGCGGAGCCTCCAGCCGCCGGAGGCTAATTGGGGCCTGGCGGCGAAGCCCCCAGCGGCCAGAGGCTGGGGGTTTGGGGGTAAAGCCCCCAGCCGCCGGAGGCACGGGGGTCTGGGGGCGGAGCCCCCAGCGCTCAAAAATTTTGCATTTTTTTGCAACAATAACTTCATTTGAGGGCTATTTTGATTAAAAAATAATGATTTTAAAACGTGGCTTAGAAATTGGCAGTGCAAACATGATTAAACTGGTGGCATAAATGGGCTATTTGGGAGGTGGCTAATGGTACAATGTTAGTTCTCGCATTTAGATGCTGGTAAATTACAAAATCGAATAGTTCAATAAAACTCAAACGGAGAAATCTATTTTGCATACAGTTTATAGAGAAAAATAATTGGGGGGGGGGCTAATGGAAAGAGATTTGAGAGAAATGATTGGTAATTAACAAATACTGAATAGCCCCCCCTTCTATTCCTTAGTTAATAGTATCTTTGTTGATGACACCTATGTTCAGCATTTTTACGCTTGCAATCAAATTTGATTGCTTATTTCTTACCATTTATCAAAGTTTTCATTTATTTGTTGGTTTTATTTTTGACAAATTAGCCCCCTTCCCCTGAACATATGTTTCAAAAGATGTTTTAAATCACTATTTAGTCCACTCCAGTGCATAAAACAATCTCAAAAGTGCTAAAAACGTAGTGTTTTTCCCATTCTGCATTTTGGTCGACATATCAATGGGGGGGGGGCTATAGCCCCTGGCTACGCTACTGGCTAAAAACGTGGTATTTTCCTAATTGTGCATTTGGTCGGCAGTTCATTAGCCCCCCCCTAAATAAACGTTTCAAACTATGCTTTAAAGCATTTTTTAGTCTAATTCAGTGCAAAAGACAGTCTTAGAAATGCTAAAAACGTGATATTTTTCTTATTCTGCATTTTGGTCGGCAGTTCATTATCCCCCCCCCTAAATAAACGTTTCAAAATAGCCTAATCCAGTGCAAACTCACAGTCTTAGAAATGCTAAAAACGTGGTATTTTCTTTATTCCGCGTTTTGGTTGGCAGTTCATTATCCCCCTAAATAAACGTTTCAAACTATGCTTTAAAGCAGTTTTTAGTCTAATCCAGTGCAAAAGAGAGTCTTAAAAGTACAAAAAACGTGTTATTTTTCTAATCTAGCATTTTGGTCGGTAGGCCAATGGGGGGGCTACAGCCCCCCGCCCCCCCTGGCTACGCTACTGCACGTAACTCAATGTATGGAGCATAGCGACTTGTTTACAACCACCAAATAGGCAATCAGGCGCGTAGCCAAAAATTTGCAATAAGAAGCTGTTTTGGGGGTCTGGTGGCACAGCCCCCAGCGTTCGAGAATTTTGTATGTTTTTTGAAAAATAACTAAATTTTAGGCTTATTTTGATAAAAATTAGTGCTATTAAAAGGATGCATAGAAATTACCAGTGCAAAAATATAATTATACTAGTTGCATAAAAAGGCTATGTGGGTGGTAGCTATTGCTAGAGTTTCAATTCACTTGGTATTTACTAGCTGGTAAATCATAAAATCCTATACCGGTAGCTCAATAAAACTCTCAAGGAATATTCTATTTCGTCCATATATTATAAGCTTAGAAGAAGATATAATTAGGGGGGGGGGCTAATGGAAAAAAGTTTGTGAGAAGTAATTGGTAATCAAGTAATGCTGAATAGCCCCCCCCCCCTTATTCCTAAACTTATATATGCTTTGATGAAACCTATGTTGAGCATTTTTCAATAAGTGATCAAATTTGAACACCAATTTTTGGCCATTTTTCAAAGGTTTTTCTGATTTATGAGGTTTATTTTTGACAAATTAGCCCCCCCCAAATAAACGTTCCAAAATATGCTTCAAATCAGAGATGGAACCGGTCAGGATTTTCTCGACCCGACCGGTAAATTTCAAAATCATTGCCGGTTGACCGGCCGGTCGACCGGTTTCTGACCGGCCCGGTAGACCAGTTTTTTTACGGAAGGTTTTTGTTCACTGTTCAATGTATCTAATGAAAAAATTTTAAAAGGGGGGGGAGGGCATGGGTGAGGTGTTAAAATTTGTGACTTTGGACCGGAGTCTCAGAAAAAAAACGCAAAAAAACTTTTGCGTTTTTTGCAAAAATGACTCAATTTTAAGACCTTTTTTGGTTAAGTTTCGGTTAGAATGACCTGTTTTGAGCAGCGCAAAACCTGCGCAAAATAATTAAATAAGCATAAAAAGCACTGATGGGCACAAGCTAAATTATTAAACGTTCTTTCTCGTGATATTTTGCAAAAAAACAAAAAATGAAGTCACAATTTTTTAGCTATTGGTGACAGATTATTTTCAATTTGCCGAGCAGCAAACACTAAACTTTTTTTCGGCAATGCTGCCTTTGCAGTTACAAAACGACAAATGAGAAAAAAATAACAGCAAAAGATAGGTAACAGTAAAAACGTACGAACATCACAATACTTGTGCTATTATACCCAAAAACATTAAAATGATGGAGCAATAACATTATATGATATTGAAAATTATGTCACTAACAGCGTGAAAAAAGGAATACTGAAAAATTATGTCACTAACAGCGTGAAAAAAATTAATATATTCATTACAACTAGGCTGCTTCAGTAACAGTTTGAGAAAGTATGAAAAGGATCTATAGCAAAACATTATGTACTGGAAAAGGTTTTTAGGTTTTTAGCTCCACAGAGATTTATATACGGACGGAACAATTAACGTAAATCTCTGTGGAGCTAAAAACCTTTTCCAGTACATAATGTTTTGCAATAGATCTTTTTCATACTTTCTCAAACTGTTAGTGAAGCAGCTAGTTGTTATGAATATTATTAATTTTTTTCACGCTATTAGTGACATAATTTTTCAATATTCCTTTTTTTTCACGCTGTTAGTTACATAATTTTTCAATATTCCTTTTTTTTCACGCTGTTAGTGACATAATTTTCAATATTATATAATGTTATTGCTCCATTATTTTAATGTTTTTGGGTATAATAGTACAAGTGTTGTGATGTTCGTATGTTTTTACTGTTACCTATCTTCTGCTGTTATTTTTTTTTCTCATTTGTCGTTTTGTAACTGCAAAGGCAGCACTGCCGAAAATTGTTCTGAAAAAGCTTCCCGGTTTGGGAAGCGAAACGTCAAACCAATAAATAAACTCATCGGTAGTACGAAGTCGTTATGAATAACTATCCCGATGAACGCAACGCGTCCGTTATTTTCATTGAAAACACTAAACTGTTATGCCATTGGCTAGAAAAAATTCGAAATATAATGTGCCCCAGCAGTTTCTAGAAATGCTGCTACTTCAGAACAAGCCATGGTTAGTTGGATATCAAAAAATAAGAGCTATGTCTTTCTTTCCCAGTACAGAGTGTGGTAAATTTAAGTTGAAACAAGCTTTTCAAAGCGGCAAGATTTTAGCATGTACCAAAAAATCTGAAATCTGCGCCACTTCTACTCACAAGCTGATTAAAATGATGCTAAAATGCCAGGTAGCGCAAGCCTCTTCCACATGCGTGCTTTATTATAATCTGATTACGCGATTTAAACGTATATTTTGCACTTCCTTGCTTTGTGCCGCGGCCCAAAGTCGGGAGGCATGGCACAATACTCCCACCCTAAATACGTCCCTGGATGTGCATGTCTTAATGGTCACAGCATACTAGTCACAGCTTGAAACCATTCAACACGTGTTTTTGAAAGGTGTGGTTTGTTAATAACTTACTGATTTTTTATAAAAAGTTTTATTTATGATAATATATCTAAGTATATTTCGGTTGGTGCTTAGATTTTTTTAATTGCCAGAAAGGAGAATTCGACCGGTTTTGCAACCGGCTTGACCGGCCCGTCGAAGAATCTCGACCCTACCGGCAACCCGACCGGCCGGTCGACCCGACCGGTTTCCATCTCCGCTTCAAATCATATTTTGATTCTATTCTACTGCAAAAGACAGTCGCAGAAGTGCTAAACACGTGGTATTTTTCTTATTCTGCATTTTGGTTGGCAGGCCAATGGGGGGCTATAGTCCCCCCCCTTGACTCCCCCTGGCTACGCTACTGTAACCTATAGTTACGTACTGTATTTGCAGAGCTATTACACCTTCGTGTTGTATTGTGAGGCTATTTTTATTGTTTTATTGGCCTGTTTACATAATTTTTATACTCGTTTCTGTTTTAGATTTCATTTTTACTGATGATAAAAGTAACTATGTCCGAAACGGTTTTTCAGAAATTTACTATTTTAAACAAGGATCAAAAAATTTTTCGGCCGAAAATTTTTTTGTTCGTAGTATTTTTTTTTTTTTTAAGAAAAAAACTGAAAATGACTCAAAATCTTTGTGTTTTAGCCAAATTTTCAGATAAATTCACGAATGCTCTAGACCGGTAGCACTTATAAGGTTTTTCAATAACTTTTGGTTGGCAATAACGCTTGCTTCGCCGATTATTCATTGGTGAGAAATACGAAAAAAAAGCGTTATACACATTATTGTTTGTTGTATAAATCATTAAATATTAATCATGAATCACAAGAAAAATATTAGAACATGTGGAAGGAGACCCGGCAGTCTATTGGAATACATGTATAGAATACTGGGCACAATGAATTTTTTCCATTTGAGTACTGAAATTGGGTTGTCATCTGCATCATATATTTCATATTATATAAGTGATACATTTTCCTTTTTGCTGCGCAATACTTTTAGTTTTTCAGGCGGTAATTGAAAGAAAAAGTTACAAAAAGTAGTCATAATTTTGATTATAATTGAGTAACTCTAGAAGGTTTTCTTCTTCCTGAGTACATTTGTTATTCATTTTCGATTTCATGTCGTATATTGAACATTACCGATAGTTTAAACAGCTAAGTTCAAGTTTTTATTGAATTCAGTTATTGGTTCAAACAAAAAAGCGACACGTAATCAAGGCGAAAGATGTAATAACATTGATTATTGTCGAATGTTTACTATTTAAAAATCTAGTCCAAAACACGTTTAAACGCTTGCATTTTGGGTTAAATTTCGTTGTGACTTGTCAACGGAAGTTGGGGAGGCGAAACCCTTTTCCTTTTCCATCCCTGGTTGGTCCACTAGTCCTCTGTCTGACAGCAGAATAAATTAAATATGCAACTACAAGCACAACAACCAATATGATTAACCCCATTTTATACAGGTTATTTGACCAGCGCATTTTACACGGAGAGGAGGGGGCAAAAATGTCCTATCTAATTCCTATCATGATAATGTCATGGAAACTAAGTCACGGAAACATCAAATTTGGGATGTGGGTAGATAGATGTTCACCAAAATTTAAAAAAACTGGTTTTGAGTTGATGACGTCATCATTGTGACGTCATGGCCATATTTTGAAATAGGTTTGCTTTTTAATGCTGAATTATAAAATGCTTAAGCCAAAGTAATTATTTAACAAAAACGTCTTGTGACGTCATTTAAGGTAAATATTGGCTAAAAAATGTTCAGATTTCGGAAAGTGACTTCGGCAAACCTCAAAATTGGGAAACTTTCCCCTAATTAAGCAACTTCTAATTTTCAAGAGTTATTTGCGAAGAAATTTGACTCTAAGTCAAGCTAATTTGAAATAAAAAAAATTTTTTTGAAGGGATTGAGCCCAGTGCCGTCGCCAGAGCAAACGAAGTGAGGGGGCACTAGCCGCAAGTGGGGGGCACTAAAATACACAGAACTTTTGCTCACAAAAGCTGATATTTTACGGCTACAAATTATGTCCTATATTTTAAAAGTTTTGTATTCATGTCTGAAAAAAGAGACGTATAAGACCGGCAGCGTTTATTAGCTCATTTCGTATGTGGCCCATATATATAATCGCTTGAAAAATCTGTCTGTAGCAGTGATTGCGACCAGAAATGCAACCAGAATTTTACTAAAAGGGAGGGGCTTGTTGAACCAATAATGAATTTTTTTCGCACAAAAGCTTTCTAATTTAGGCCTCACGCTAAACAACCTGTAGCCACTAGGGCACAAGTATTGTCGTAGGCGAGGTCTTGTAATGGGATAATTCAGTTTAAAACTAAAATAACGGTGATAAAATATTATGTCAGCTATCGAGCAGATAAATTGATCAAAGTTTATATTTTTGCGTGCGATAGATGAATATCATCAAGTCCAGCGGAAATATAACTCACCGAGGTCGCATTATTATTCGCGTATATAATTATTACGAGTTGCATTATTAACAATATAACACAATAATATACCAACTTGATAAGAACACTGAGTGCAATCAGAACCTCTGGATCAGCAAACCCCAAAACCTACAAACCTGATGCAACTCAAGTGTATCACAGAGGCGGCTTGCGGGACAAAGTCTTCGGCCGGTGGGTGATTTTTGTAATTTTGTGGCAAATAAATAGCGCCATTTTAATTACTTTTCGCACTTTTTTGAAGCCATGTGAATAACCACAGTAAATTGCTAAAATTCAGAAGTGATTGAAAGAATTAAATTGCCTTTCCTCTTCAGCCCCCTGATACGTTTAAACGTGTTTTGGACTTATAGATCAAGTCTAAAACAAGTTTAAACGCTTTGTACAAGGGGTTAAATTTTCTAAGTGACTTGGCCTGAAGCCTAAGTTAAGGGGCCTGAAGCCCCCTTAACCCCTTTCCCCTGGTTGCGTACCTGACTGCGACCTAAAAAAGATTTTGAGTGCATAGGCGTAGCCAGGGGGGGCCAGAGGGCCCGTGCCCCCCCAATTAAAATGCTATCAATGATAAAAATGTCACAAAAAGGACTATTGTTTCTTCAGTTTGTTTTAGCATCTTCGTGTACAACGGTACACGCGTAAAACAATAATTAACAATAATATTAATCCAGGGGGCCCGAGCCCCTTTAATTTAATTTTTGCCAACCAATGAGCCTCCTACAATAATATTTAAATGGGTCCCAATTTAAATGGGCCCCCAACAATAATATTTAAATGGCCTCCAATTCAAATAGGCCCCCAACAGTACTATTGAACCAGGGGCCCAGGACCCCTTTAATTTAATTTCTGCCAACCAATTTACACGTATAACCCGAGTGAAGTGAAGGGTTTTTTAACCTGAAAGTTGCTAATTCAGGCTCTCGTGCAACCTTTTTATGAACGTAATGCAATAACCAGGGACGGATTTAACATATGGCACGATGCCAGGGGCCCCGTGATCAGATAAGACTTTTTTTGGTCTTTACCTTTATTTGGCAGGAAAATATTGCGAATGTAACAAAGTGCCAGGGGATCAACTGAATGTAAATCCAGCCCGAATACCAGGCCCGGCGCCAGGATAGCGTGACTGGGGAGGCATAAATAAATTTTGGGGGGGCACGAAAACTTTATTTACAGTGCTGTTCATAATTCAGGAGCCACCCTGCAAAATTGCCCATTTTGTAAGTTCCAAGTCGAATTTATGATATGTGCTTTAATTGTATATGGGCAAGTTATATATTTTTGTAAAGGGTTTGCTACGAGAATTTTACTGAAAAAAAATTTTTTTTTGAAATAATTATTTGGGGCCAAAATGCACCCCTTAAGCATGACGTCACTTTGATGCGCCATTTTTATATTGGTAACATGGTTGCAATGATCGAATTAGCAAAATGAAATCGAAAAATTATGTTTGTAATTATTGTGTATTCTGATGACCTGAGGTCACATCTTGGGTCACATCATGATCACACCACGATTTGCTCCCTATGACGTCATAATGGGAGCAATTTCAGGACTTTCTGGATGTTCAACCTTTTTATTCAGTTTCAGTCATCATGGGCTTCAAACCGATTAGTGCAGAACAGAGAGGAGTGATTATTTATCTTTACAATGAAGGAAAATCGCAGAGATTTATTGCAAAAAAGACTGGTACATCTCGTAAAGGAGTGCAAGGAGTGTTAAAGAGGTGGATCGAGACAGGAGATGCGAAATGTCAGCCTCGATCTGGAAGGAAGCGGAAATCAACAAAGAGGTCTGATAGAACTTTGGTCAGGATTTCTTTAGGAAACAGGAGACTGAATTCAAAAGAGTTGGCCAGAGAGTTAAAGGAAAGTAGTGGCGTTGAATTGTCTGCTCCAACAGTGAGGAGAAGGTTGCTGGAGAATGGTCTTCGAGGATGTAAAGCTCGAAAAAAACCACTCTTGACGGAAAAACAAAGAAAACGCCGATTAGATTGGGCACGCTCTCATGTTAAGTGGCCAATAGAGAAGTGGAGGAAAGTTCTTTTCAGTGATGAGTCGACTTTTACTGTAAACAACCATGCTGGAAATAATTTTGTGAGAAGAAAACCAGAGGAAGAGTACCGGCCTTATTGTATTTCACCGACTATCAAGCATCCCCAGTCAATTATGGTATGGGGTTGCATGGCTGCAAATGGTATTGGTAGGCTCAAAGTGGTGTCTGGGATGATGAACGGGACAAAGTATATTGATGTGCTGGAAAATAAAATGTTACCCAGTGCACGTTCTTTGTTTTCCGACGATGATTGGATTTTTCAAGACGATAATGCTCCATGCCACCGTGCTAAAAAAGTCCAACAGTGGTACAGGACCCATAAAATTGAACGAATGGATTGGCCAGCCCAATCTCCTGATTTAAACCCGATTGAAAATTTGTGGTACCGAGTTAGTTGCATAATTGGGAAGAATAAACCAAAGACGAAAAGAGAACTTATCGAACAGGTCATTGCTGCTTGGTTTCGAGTGATTTCACCCGAAGAACTCAACAAACTTGTTGAATCACTTCCTCGACGATGCAAAATGGTGATCGAAAACCATGGATGGCCAACAAAATACTAAATCAGTCCTTGCCAAATCAAACGGCTCTTTTCAGAGCCACTATTCTGTAAAAAGAGTGTTAATAATTTTGACAATTTTGTAATCTTTCCTAATTTTATTACAGGTACGATATCAACTTGACATTTTAGCAAAAAAATGTCATGCTGCTTTTAGGCTTTAAATAAAACCAAGAAAATATCATAAATTATGACGTCATAATGAGTGACGCGCGATGAAATCATGAAGTAAATATGACATGACCTAAACTTGTTACAATACCCGATAAACTATCCTTATTCCTTTAATTGCTTTTGACACCAATACTGTAATGCATATTTGCTGTTAGTAAGGAAATGAGTTTTTTGGCATGACGTCACGTAATGGGGGGCAGTTTGGCTTTAAAATTATTTTCAAAAAAAAAAAAAATTATGCCGAAACATTACCAGCAACAAACCCTTCACAAAAATATATAACATGTAGATATATAATTATAGCAAATAGTATAAATTAAACCTGGAACCCAAAAAACGAGTGTTTTTGCAAGGTGGCTCCTGAATTATGAACAGCACTGTATGTGAATTCGGAGAGTGTGGATCAAACGAAGAACGTGAAGACCAAAAAAAAAGGTCTTCAGTTCAAAAATTTGCACAAATTGTTGTTTTTACTCTCAAAACTTGTTCGATTTTCCACGAATTCTAAAGCGACAAGCACTATTTTGCGACTCTCAGGCCTCGATTTGCACTCCGGTAACCCCGAGCCTATTAATTTCTTCGGGGCACAGTCCTCGATCGTTTGAGGGGGCACAAATTTTGTTTGGGGGGGCACAAGCAGTCATTTTGGGGGACATGGCCCCGGAATGACCCCCGTGGCGCCGGACCTGCCGAACACTAACATGGTTAGTAGGCGTAACCATCTATTGTAGGCCTACGTTTTTCAATAATAATTTACCTCCACCTCGCTAGTTTTTATGCAACAAAATACTTTTGAAAAAAATTAGCTACAGAAGGGGAATGCTCTTTGAACAAATTTTTGAATTGAGGGGGCCTGGAGCCCTAGCTGGCCGTAGATGTACTCCCATAGCTGGTAGTTTTCATGACAAAGCAATAATTTCAAACAAAAATCTTCGAGTGGATTGTTATTTACTGCTAAAATATTGCACGAGTCAATGTACTTTACTTCCCCCTACCTGGACCAAATCACAAAATTTAACCCCAAAATGCAAGATTTTAAACGTGTTTTGGACTTAAATTGCAAACAAAAGAAGGAATAAACAGCTTAGTTTTTTCGATTGTCTATTAAATGTTAAATAAAAGTCTGGTACCTTTAAATGGCTCTGAATACGTGCTAAATGCATAGGTGGGCATAAGTACGCTAATCGGTAATCCGTTTATACCGAAGCTAACTTTTGCATTAACTCGTTAATCCGTTAAAAAGTTTTTTTTTTGTTAACGGACTAAATTAACTTTCGTTAAGTTATGTTAACTTTCGTTAAGGTTTTTATCGTTAATATCTCGCACTATTTATTTATCGTACTGGTACAAACCAGTTTGCACTGGTAACACTTGTTGCGCATTATAACGAGTTTTATAGAAGAAAACGAAGAAAGGAGCTCTTTTTTGTGACTAATAATAAGCTGCAGCCTCAGAGGTCTATTACTTATCGCTGTTCGCAATTTCCAAAGATTTTCCGATCGCAGCTTTGTTAGTGCATTTGAACTTATTTTTATCTTGAAATTAGATTAGACTGTAAAATGTAACTTCCAAAACACAAAAAGGCCGCCATAGCAATAAATATTTCCTTACAATCAGCTCAGCAACGTCGATACGTGTTCTAGAAGCGAGTGGATAAAAACAAATATAAATTACATTTAACCCTATCTTGGGCGGGCTATTTTTGCACCCTATTTTGGGCGGGGGTGGGCAAATTTGCCCCCCCTACCTAAAAGCTTACTGGAAGGTCGTAGAAAGCTAAAACTTTGCAGGTTGGGACTACTCATTGAAAAATTTTCAAAAATATTTAATTTGACTTGATGACGTCATCAGAAGGTTAATGACGTCATGAAAAGTAGGATTTTTAGCGTAGTTTAGGCATACAAGTATAACAAATGCTGCTTTAAACTTATGCTTTTTAATTTTATTCCTCTTAGTTTAACACTTCCGAGGGCGCAGGAAATGATGACGTAATACAATTTATGACGTCATAATCTGGGTATTTTATGCAATATTTTTACAAGCAAAATGACAATTTCAGTAACACCTGTTTACTTTTTTGCAAAGACTGAAAGGCGCTATAAATCGAATTTTTTGTACAGGAAAAGTGTATTTCAACTATTTTTGAAATTTCATGAAGTCCAGACCGGCTTGGGAATAGCCTTTGTTTCAATGCTCTTGTTGAGTTTTAGATTTCTTCCCATTTGAATTTGCTGCTTGTTCGAAGCCACCAGGCAGGGAATCATCATAAAGTGAATTATCCAAAGGCACAGCAATGCGACATGGGTGAGCGTTGAATCGCTAACCGATTGATAATATACCAATTATTGGGAACGCTGTCGCTGTAAAAACGACGTGCTAATTAGCCAATAATAGTGTATCCAAGGATGTTTGTGTGTTTGTCGTTTCTGAATAACTTGGTGAACATAAAAATTCCCTAAGTGCTTTTGACAGATCAAGTAATTATACCTCTTTCCTTTCACCACATCAATTGAAATTTACAAAGGTTACACCGAAATAAACCATAACACAAATCCGAAAGTATGAAGGTGAAAGCACTTACACCTTAGAGATATTCAGAAACAAAAAAAAGGGCAAAAACAAAAAATAGCAAAAATGACGTCATTAGTGACGTAATTATGACGTCAAAACTTTTAAAAGTTGACTCAACATTACAATGCAACACAAAATTAAAATTTATGACATCCATCAAAAGTAAGTGCTACTGACATGGCATAATGATCAAAATTACACAAAATTGGCCGAGGTACCTCTGATGAAACCGGAAATGACGTCATTTCCCGTCATCTGAGGGACCCCAAAATTTCTGAAAATGTGCGCTATAAAATTTTATTCAAAGTCAGGAGATTCCAAATCCAAACCTTTAGTCGTTTGGCATTTATTTTTAAAAAACCGGTAGGGGGGGCAAATTTGCCCCTCCCCGCCCAAAATAGGGTTAAAATATTTACGATTTAACGGACTTTATAAACTTCCGTTAATTAAAGCTGAAAACAACGGATTAACGTTAATGGAGGTGTGAAGTTTGTTGACGGACTAGTGGTTAACGAAGCTAACGTTTTGCATTAACTTGCCTATCTATGGCTAAATGTGATCCAATGGAGTGAAAACTGCTTTTTCAAAAAATTACGAAAAATTGCCCAGCGGCTGGAGGCTTCGCTCCCAGACCTCCGTCTGTGATACGTTTGAATTACAGTACACTTCTTCACTCAACACGCTTTCCAATTTAGACATTTTTACATTTTAACTATTGATTTTAATCCCTTCCCCTTGAACGAGTTCCTAGTTACGTGCCAACACCAGGCCACTGCTTCTGACCTTCCATTCTACGATATCTTTGCCCCCACAAAAAATTCTTCTTTCGAAGTTTCTGATGACGTCATTGCATGTGATTTGTAGTTCGGGCCCCCCCAATCAACACAATCAAAAATCCTGGCTACGCCTATATTTGAGTGTGTTTTAAAAAAACAAAAACAGCTGGTCTTTTTAAAGAATGTTTTCACGTATTGTTGCAGTTCATAAGCTGCACATCCGTGAAGGCGTGTTAATAAGACGGATTATTGCGTCACATTTAGGTACAGCAGTTGGTGGCCAGCAATTTTGCAAAGAATAGAGAAAACGTCAAACGAGAATTATGTTTGAACGTTATTATTCCTTTTTCCGTTATAGCCTGTTGTGTTGTCGTTACATGATGTTCCAAAAACGTATTCTGAGTAAACCGAAATGGGTGGGAGGCACAAACAGTCGTTGGGGGGGGGGGGCACGGCCCCCCTGGCCCCTCCGTAGCGACGGCACTGATTTAGCCGATCATGAAATAACCGAGAGGGGGCAAAAATACCCATCCCGTGTAAGATCGGGTTAACTCCCTTGCTGATACAATACCGATACATATCCACTTTTAATCAGTATGTACATTCAGGATTTTAGGATATTCAGGAACTCACATGTATACTCAGCATACTACACTACTGTACAGAGTACATCAGGGGTCGGCAACCTTTTGAACTAGTGGGCCACATCCAGTCCCAACAAGGTTCCAGCAGGCCGCCACCATTCCAGCGGACCAAAAAAGAAAGGTCTTCGCCAGAAATTCTAGCCCTTTTTGGCCGAATTGATGACGAAGACCGAAAAGAAATAAAAAAAGGTCTTCGCCAGAAATTCAGGCCTTTTGTATGGCGCCTTTCGCATGGCGAAGACCTAACAAAAAGGTCTTCGCCAGAAAATGAGGATCATTTTGGCGGTTTATTGGTGCATATCTATCATTAAAAAAGAAAAAAGGTCGCATACCGGATGACAATGAAAGGTTGCGGTCCGGGTAAAATGCCTTGGCGGGCCGTAGGTTGGCTACCCTTGAAGTACTCTATCAATACTGTATCTATTTTTTCGCTCGATAAGGAAAAATCCTCTCCTTGTTGGTACATTAGCTACGAGCTATTGCGGCTTTTCGTTATTACGTCACATTCTTACCAGTGATGCACAAGCGTTGTTATTAGTGTTACTACGCATCTAACCATGTCTAAAACTTTCGAAGAAAAAGTTTTTACGAAAAACGTAGGCAGCGAATAATAATCGGTTTCAGAAAACTGCTGCTACAGTAATTTTAGTCCTTTTATTAAGTAAATGTATTGCAAAAATTCTAGAAATTTCAAAAGGAATAAAACTGCGGATGAATAAAAAGTAATTTAAAAACAAACAGCTCATCTTAGTTATAGATTTGAATGAAGGTTAGGCTGCATGTTATTTCATGTAGCAGAATAGCATGGCTTCCTGTCTTCTTTGATTTTGAAAAAAGCGGATAGAATTATAGGTTAATTTACAGATGTGTCAATTAGCTACAACTTTGTTACTGAAAATCAGACGCTAAGATAAACCCAATGAAAAGAGCGGCCCGTGACTCCAAAGCCAATATACTTTCTGGGGCTGGAAGAAGAAACATTGAAAAAGGGGCCCGTGACTCTAAAGCCAGTATACTTGCTGGGGTTGGAAGAAGAAACATTCCTGGTGTTTATAATTACACCGAATCAGTTAAGGAAAAACAGGTTTGTGCTGCTTACATCTTATTTTGATAGGCTATTGACAGTGGCTGCTGTTACGTTAGGTTTAGGGTTGTACAAAGTAGAATAATGCAGTATTCTAGAATAATTCTAGAATAGACATTTCGAATCTAGAATTTCGAATCCTATTCTAGAATAACTCATAAAAAAAGGTCTTCGCCAAAATTCAGAGTGAATTTTCGGCCGAAATCCAAAATTCAAACGTTTTTTCCGCCCAAAATTAGGTGATCTCCAAAAAAAAAAAAAAAAAAAAAAAAAAAAAGTCTTCGCCAAAATTCAGAGTGAATTTTCGGCCGAAATCCAAAATTCAAACGTTTTTTCCGCCCAAACAATTTTTTTTCGAATCCAATTACCCGATAAAAAATGCTTTTTGAGATTCGAATCTCCGGAGATTCGAATCTCAAGGATTCGAAATTCTACTTTGTACAACCCTAGTTAGGTTACCATGTAAGAATAAGAAAATCGCTATCCTCACCCAAACCCTAAACCTAATCCAAACACTAACCCTAGCTCTAACCCAAACGTTAACCCTAGCTCTAATCCTAACGTTAATTCTAACCCAAACTAAAAATCTAACCCAAACCCTAACAATAATTTAGAAAATAAAAAAGTAAATGAGCAAATGAGGCTCAATTTTTGCTCTCATATTCTCTGTATATAGGCGTTACATAATGTAACAGTAGTTGCAAAGAATGGCAGTACGGTACGTTGGTACAGAATGGTACTGAAAAACGACTAAACTTTGGACAACACGGGCTAAATTTAGACAGCTCCCCTAGTGGTTGGTTTTGAGGTTAAGTGTTTGTGTTTTTGAAGGGGTTGTTGGAAACTCACTGAACCCTTTCAAAGAAGGAAGAAAATTAAAAAAGTTAAACCAGCCACTAGGGGCACTGTTTAAAGTTAAAACTGGTGTTCGAAGTTTAGTCGTTTTATGGTACTCATCAATTTTTGCTAAAATGTACAGTATGCTTATATGGTGCACCTTTTTTGTAGTGGTACGGGTACGCTATGTTGGTAGGTGGTACGCCTTTCTTGTAATAGTACGGGTACGGTACGTGGGTACACTGTTTGAATTTGTCTGCTCAACGTTTTATGTGCGGCAGTCAATAAAGATTTGTGCGACTGTGCATGGCATGCACATAGTCTAGCTATTCTCAAGTAATCATTATTGCCTCTTAATTTGTTGTTACTATTATATTATGATGTCGCAGGTCACAGTCACAAGTATAGCCAATTGTGATGTCATTACTATTGCCTAAAGATGCTAGGAGCCAAGGGCTATCGTGGCATGTCATATATTGGAGTAAAATTCATAGGTGGGCAAGTTAATGCAAAACGTTAGCTTCGTTAACCACTAGTCCGTTTACAAACTTCACACCTCTGTTAACGTTAATTTGTTATTTTCAGTTTTAATTAACGGAAGGTAATAAAGTCCGTTCATTCGTTAACATTTTGCGTCTAATTTACATTTCTTTTTATTCACTCGCTTCTAGAACAAGTATTGACGCTGTTGAGCAGGTTGTAAGAAAATATTTATTGCTATGGCGGCCTTTTTGTGTTTTGGAAGTTACATTTTACAGTCTAATCTAATTTCAAGATAAAAATAAGTTCAAATGCACTAACGAAGCTGCGATCGGAAAATCTTTGGAAATTGCGAACAGCGATAATTAATAGACCTCTGAGGCTGCAGCTTATTATTTGTCACAAAAAAGAGCTCCTTTCTTCGTTTTCTTCTGTAAAACTCGTTATAATGCGCAACAAGTGTTACCAGTGCAAACTGGTTTGTATCGGTACAATGAATGAATGGTGCAAGATATTAACGATAAAAACCTTTACGGAAGTTAACAGAACTAAACGGAAGTTAATTTAGTCCGTTAACAGAACTTAATGGAAGTTAATTTGGTCCATTAACATGAAAAAGCTTTTTAACGGATTAACGAGTTAATGAAAAAGTTAGCTTCATTATTAATGGATTAACGATTAACGGACTTGTGCCCACCTATGGAAAAATTTGAACGAAAACAACTGCAACACTTTACCTGAATATGCAGTGGTTTAAAAATCCCAGACTTTTTGCACAGTGCGGTGGCTTTTTGTATGCTGAGGCAAAAGAGAGCTGAAGCCGAACACTAAATGTGTGAATCGAGAGTGTTGATTTTTAGGCTAGCGATTTCAAAGTCAGTTAAAGTTGTGAATAGTTTAAAGCAAAGATGGCAGTATGGTACGGTATGCCTCAATTTTTGCTAAAAAGTACAGTACACTATTTTTGTAATGGTACGTTAGTACGGTATGCTTCAAAAATTGAACTGAAGTATGGTACAGTTCAAGGTGCAAGGTACATAGTAGGCAAATTCTGAATGTATTGTACTTCCATCTTTGCTAGCCACTTCCTTTGATATTGCCTAGCACTTAAAATATCAGCAGATCAGTGGTTGGAGAATTAGAGTTTACAGAGTTCAAGTCGAGTATGATCTATAACAGTGGTGGGCACACTTTTTGCATCAGGAGCCAAAATTATTTCATTCTTAGATTGGCAGGCCAAGTAATTGAGCCGCCACTCACATATAGTTTGTCACACAAATAACAAAGGGACAAAAACAATGGAAGATTAAATTAACAACTAACTGAAAAATACAATCAAAAACAAGATCTATTTTAAATACCGTATTTATTCGAGTATAAGTCGCATTTTTTTGGACCAAAATATTGCCCAAAAAGTCAGGTGCGACTTATACAGGAATATATGAAGCACATTAAACGCAATACAAAATTTTTCTGAGATATTTTCATGCTATTGCTTTCTATGCTATCGCCTTTTCATACGATCGCTTTACTTATCGCCTATCCACATGAGTCACATTACATTGCATCACTTGTCACCCTCAGGGGATGTTCCAGAGGTAAACGGGGACTATTTTAGGACAGTGACAGCAGTGATGACTTCAATGTTTTTTAATTTTTTGTAATGTAACTGCAATGAATGAACAATGTTTAAAAAAAATTTTGTCCTGCTTTTCATGTCAAATATGAGGGTGCGACTTATACATGCATGCGACTTATACTCGAATAAATACGGTATGTTTGACAGGTGTGTTAAGCTTTATTTCTTGCCAAAGCATCGAAATTTGATATCATTTTGGTTGTAGCAATAGTCAGGACAAATTTGAGGTGTGCATCACTCAATTGAGACCTGTGGTTAGAGTTATTGAAATTCATCAGGCTGAACGTTGTGGAGCCAAACAATACCAACATTTTCAGTGCCATCTTTTGAATTTCTGGAAATCTGGTGTGGCTTAGCGATGCGTAAAACTCATTTAGCATCAGGGTTTTGAATTTGTGTTTAAAACGTAGTCACTCTAAAGATTGATTAATTCCAACTACAATTTTCATGGTGCTGTTGCAGGGACTTGTGAAAGTGTAGCTGAAATAATCCGAAATGTTTTGTGGAGTTTTTCGAAATCAAAGAATCTAGGGCAAAATTTGTGATGCAGATCATGTAGTGATTTGCTGTATTTATTTGCGTGTTTAGGGGCTTCTTTCATTGTCAGAAGTGTGGGGAAATGCACAAAAGAATTGTCGGACATTGTGCTGAGAATAAAGCCAATTTTGATTTGAAAGCCATAACGCTTGTGTACATATCATGAGCATAGAGTTCTTTCCTTGCAGCTTTACATTTAGCTTATTCATATGTGTCAATATATCTACTGAAAAAGCAAAATCACAGGTCCAATCACTGTCCTACAGCTCAGAAAAGTCATCAGTTTTCCCTATTGACTTCAAAACTGCGGTTATGGCGTCTTTAAGTTCCAGACGTGTTTACATGCTTTACCCAAGCTTCACCAGTGCACATGAGAATGGTACAACAAGTCCTGGTGATCGGAATCAATTTTCTCAAGAATCTTGATAAATTGGCGATGGTGAAGTTCTCTCTCTCCCATTTATGTAGTTGATCAGTTTTAACACTGCCTTCACTGCATGATTGAGCTGCAGTACAGATTTACACAGGGCTTCCTGATGGATAATGTAGTACAAAAAGGTTATATCCACCCCAGCTTTTTCCTCATTCATCTTGTCTTAAAATCTTTTTAGCAGTCCGACATTTATTACTGTCAAGTTTGGTGATTCATCAGTGGGGACATTCATAAGTTTGTTCCATGGTAATTTAAACCTGTTGCTCACACCAGTGACTTTAAGAAAAAGGTCCTCTCCTCAAGCTGTCCCTTTAAGCGACTCCATTGCTAAAAGTTTTCCATTATTTCAAAATTGTCTTTAGTCCCTCTGACAAAAATCAAAAGCTCTTCCAAGTCTCTTACGTCATTTTTTCCATCCAACGCAAACAAATTTTAATACAGAAGAATCTGCTTTTTCTTTAACTTGTAAGCTAAGTGCTCAATTGCTCATCATTTTGTTGTATATGTCGAGTTACTGTTCCGCGTGATAAACTGATTTGTTCATGTTTGTTTTTTGTATCTACGTGCAAAAGACCTGCTGTCTCTACCATGCACTGCTTGATAAATTCTCCTTTGGAAGATGGTTTGCTTGCTTGTGCTATTTTGAAAGCCAGTAAAAAACTTGCCTTGGTGATTGACTCAAGAACCTCTCTGCTGAAGAAGAGTGTTTTGGTGATTCCGAAAATTTTACACTAATCTGCGAGAAGTGACCTCTCATTACTAAGTTGACAGGCTGCTACCATAGTTTGCATGATTGGTGTCAAAATGCGGCAGATGTATTCTTTCAAAACAGCACCTTTTTTTTGGCAAATAAGGCATACCGCAGCTGATCACACTTCGGTAAAAACATATTTTGTTGTCCACTCCTTTTTGAAAACTCTGCACTGATTATCGACTTTTCGCTTCTTTGCTGCTCTCATTTTAACAATACACGTTATCAACAAATTAGCAAGGAGTCTATTTTGCATAGCATTTTGCACTGACAAAACTGTTGATAAAAAAACACTCAACTAAGAAATACAACATATTACTGGTTAAAACCAGAAAGCACTCTAACGTCAAGCGATGCACAAGTGTAGCTGTGACATCATAATTTAGCATGTATTGCTATTTAGAGTCAAGAGTTATCTAATCTTCCTATTGAACCTTCCCAGTAATAAGTCTGGCAACATGTCAATAACATTGGGCATGCCAGAATAAAAGACTCAGCGAGCCGGATATGGCTCGCAGGCTAATACAACCTAGCCCTCTGTTCTGGTCAGCAGTTGCTATGTAGCGGGTAGAATGCTAAGTGGTGCTATTCAAATATTGTAGAAACCTTATCTGTAACCGATTTTTAAGCTGAGTAACGGATTTATTTGAACCAAAGCTGTAAGATGGCGGTATGTACTGGAATGTAGCTTGCAAGTAAAATTCAAACACTGTTTCTACAAATTTTGCTGCTAGTTCACACTGAAAGTAATCAACTTTGCTATTAAAGCTGAAACCTTCAAAATGGCATCAAGTTGTTTCAAAAACTGCTACTCTCGAATTGTCATCCAAAACTTTGCGAAATGCAATTTTAAGCATTACTGGTATCACTTAAAAAACTAATTAAAATAATTTGCAAAAATTGAATTTAAAAATGAATACAAAAGAGTTTGCAAAACTTGATTTAAAAATTAGCCATCCGTATATGTGCTAGGGTGTTGCAGCTGTCCCACAAATTAAAAATTTTTATTGTGACAACTTCTACCATAGCTTTGGTTGCGGACTTTGCACAAAAACTCTTTTGGTCAAGTTTTATAAAAATTTGTCAATATTTAGGGGTAGCACAGTGACATCTAAATTTTTGCAATTTAAATTTTTTTTTTTCTTCTGAATGTTTTTGGACTATAAGTTGAACCTGTGATCACTTTTGATCAGTTTTACTGATTTTAGAGTTGTTGTTCAGTACATAGCCAACAAGACAACTTCTTAAATCAAAGTTTATTAAAAGTTGCTTTGTTTAAGTCAACTGCCACAAACATAATCAATAGCCGATTATTGCATACTTTTCTAATTTAATGATTAATTCAATATCAGTCTCTAATTTTAAACTGAAAAATGCTCATCAATTGTTATTTTTCCAATACCAGTCTTTAATTGTAGGCTGCTGTGTTAAAAAAAGCATCTTATTGATAAGCTGTCATAATTTCTGTTTCTTCTCTTTGACAGCCAAAGTTTTGTCCTTATTATCCATACTGGTTTTTCAATCAAACGTCATGCTATGCAGAAATGTTTTTCTTCATTTTTCAGTAATGTTACAGCGTTTGTTTGATGACTAAAATTTTATTGTTTTCAATTTTTTTTTCAATGTTTGAGAAATCTTGGAAATATGCCAAAGAACTTTTTACATGCTTTGTTGATTTCGAAAAAGTAAATGATCGCCTTTCTAACTTCGGAGGTTTCTGCAAGAGAATGGCATTGATGGTCCGTTGTTACATGCCATTAAGTCATTTTATGGTGCCAACTGGAATTTTCTGGGTTAGTAGACGCCAAGAAATCAAAGGTTTCCATATAGGCATTGAACTCTAGCAGGGGTGCGTTTTGTTTCCTCTCTTCTTCATTGTTTTGAATTAGATCGACAAATGCAGCCAAGCTGCTAAGTGTGCCACAATCGTAAAATGCAAAATCAGTTGCCTGTTATTTGCTTATGATTTGATTCTGCGTCCACAAAATTTAGCCTCCAGTGCGCATTAGATAGCTTTGCAGCGGATTGTGACACTGCCTGAACAAAACAAGCACAGTGAAAACTGATGTACAGTTACTTCATGTTTCAAGAAACCCTAATCAGTGCTTGTTGCAAGTGAATGGAGCGGTACGGAAGCAGGAACTGATATAGAAGTTCAAGTATCTCTGGGTTGCATTTACTAGTGACGGAAGGCAAGACAAAAAACTGGATATCCGAATTGGCAAGGCGAGTGCAATAATGCGAAGTTGCACTATTTGGTTGCTGTGAAACGAGAATTGTCATAAAAAGCAAAGCTCTCAATTTTCTGTATTTTTAAAACAATCTTTGCCCCCATTCTCACCAACTGTATGGTCATGAAAATTGGGTAATGACTGAAAGAGTGCGATCGCAAGTGTAAGCGTCCAAAATGAGGTTTTTCTAAAAAAATTAGGAGTTTCGTTATTGACAAGGTGCACATCTCTGAGATTCAAAAATCTCGATAGCCGCTACTTCTCGAAATTGAAAGATCTCAGCTTTGATGGTTTGACATTGTAAGCAAAATGCCCCCGGAAAAGCTTCTAAAGCAAGTGGAAAAAAACGGTTGGACGACCTAGAACTTGATGAATCAATAGTACAGAAAGGATCTTGGGTAGAATTGCTTGGGACTTCACCCAAGCGAAGTACTGGAAATGGTTAAAGACTATGAAGAGCGGTGGCTTAATCTCGAACTGCTGCTGTGCAACCCTCATGATGGAAAAGAGGACAATGATGAGAGAAAGACTTTATCTTTGAAGTTGTCAATGTTTTCTACTGTTTCTTTTGTTAGTTGTATTTGTACAAACCTATCATTCATCTACCAACTTCTTCACTGCCTGAAGCCTTTTTAGTTGATGAATCGTAGGAACTCCAGCTTCGTGGTGGGCAAACGTGTGCTTTTGGTAGTATTGTCATAATGTTTAGAAATAGTTCCTAGCAGCCAACTGCGAGAATCTACTAGTAATAGTATTTCTAGCAGATGTACTAATATTTATGTTTTGTAGAATTTATACTTTGTAGATTGCACAAAACCTGATATCTTACTCAGCAAAACATAACAAATGTACTTTCAGTAAGCTGCTGCTGTAACTATAGTTAAGTTAGGACAGCAGCTAAATAGATATCAGTAACTAGGCCTACAGCCTAGTCTGCACCGTCATTCTTTAAGAAAGTAACCTTGCAAGCAAACTTTTACTCTGTTTTACACAGCTAGCCAAAAATGATTGGTCGAACTCACATAGAGTTTCTATTGTAGTTTCCAGGTGTGAAAACGTGATCAATTTTGATCACTATTTCTGAAACAAACAAACAAAAAACATAAATGTACACAGTTTTAGAAGTTGAAGTGCAGTTTTTTTTTATGTTTAAGACCAAAACTTAAATGTACACTTTTGTAATGACTCATTAGTTATACAGATTTTACATAGCATCATCTAACGGCCTAAAATCAACCTAATACCAAATCTTGGGTAAAAATGATCTCTTTGCTACCCTAAACCTCCATTTTTTTCCTCAAATTTTGTATTCTTGATTTTCTTTGGCAACCTCCTATTTTAAAGAAGGTAGAAAAAATTCCAAAGACTTTGGGGCAACTGCAACACTCGAATATATGTGGTTCTTGACTTCAATCATTTCCGTCCTTGTCCTCGACAGCAGCTGTTCTAGAAAATTTGCTGTTTGACGTTGGCCTTCGATTATTATTTTTTGTGTCCTTGGCCTTGAAGGTTGTGTTTGTGATTCCACCTTTGCCGTAGTGTATATTTTATATCAATTTCTAAACTCACTAATCACAGCAGCCTACATATTCTTTTCATAATTCAGTACTCACTTTGTTCAATGAAGTTTCTTGTTTTTGTGCAACCTGTCCTCAATGCAGTGCAGAAACGAAACAAAATAACAATTTTATTGGTTGCTGCCAATTACGTATGTATTTTTGCAGTAAACTCTCCTAATGCATTTATGTTGATCATATCATTTCGTAGATCTTTGCACTCAGTCTTTTAAAGTATGATCCGTGCAAACCTGTGTACAGTGTTGGAGTACTCGAGTACAGTACTCGTACTCGAGTACAACTCGAGTACCATTTTTTGAGTACTCGTACTCGTACTCGGAACCCCAGGTACTCGGTTGGTACTCGTACTCGAAGGTCAATGTACTCGGTACTCGGTCAAAAAAAGAGCCGAGTACACGAGTACATTTGGTCTTTGCTAAAAGTAATAAACAAAATGAATTTTTGATAGTAAACTGCAGCCAATAAAACCCGCTAATTTATTGAGTTGCTTTTGCTGGAATCCGTGCAGACCGCAGCTGAACAAACAACTTTTTAATGGTGAGAACGAGCGAAATCAAGCGTTGGAATGTGGTTAAAGTGATTGGGTCGACAGCGCATAGTATTGTTTGACAACTAACGCCTTTCTCCTGCAGAAAACGTGTGAAAGTTGCTGCAAATTTTAACTTAAAGTTACATGGTACAGAAATCGAGCCATGCGTGTTACAAAGATGGCATCAGTTGGGTTAGCATTTTACGGTTTCACCTCAAATGTTGATAGAATATTTTCTACAGTAGATGTTTACTGTAATCTCCCAATCCCAAATAATGGTTTTACTGTGGTATTGGAAGGGGTATCCGAAAAAGCATAGAGTTAGATTTGGAGGCAATATTTTCAGCGTTAAATTTAGGTCAGATAGAGATAGTTGAGTTGCATAATTATTCTGTAGCTGAGTTGCAGCTGTAGGCAAAATTTTACTTTTTTTTGCAAGAAATTGATAAAATAATAAGTCAAGTCTTTTGATAACGCATGTAAAATGCGTTTGAAATATTAATATGACTAAGCACTAATTAGGATTATTTTATAAAAATGGATGTTAGATTTGAAATTAAATAATAGAACTGTAAACAGGTAAATATACAGAATAAAAATACCGCTATAAATTACTGTTGTAGCCAGTGGCGTACGCAGGATTTTTCAGTGGGGGGGGGGTTTCAAAAGTGACATCAAAAATTTGTTCGCGATCTATGCTTTGGCGAATAAATAACTTAGTGCAATGTAACAAGATGGAATCAAAGTCTCACAGTGCGTAATGCAAATAAATCTTTTCAAACCAAATACAATTAAGCATTAAGCATACATCTATTATAGTTAACATCTCAAGCTTTGCAACTGAACGATGAAGAAAAAAATTGTTCAAAACAAAAGCTACGAAAACTCATATGATTATAAACAGTGCAAAGTGTGGGAGGCGCGTAGCCAGAAATTCGCAATTGAGGGGGCTGTTGTGGGGATCTGGGGGCAGAGCCCCCAGCCGCCGGAGGCTATTGGGGGTCTGGGGGCTGAGCCCCCAGCGCTTGAAAATTTTGCATTTTTTTAAAAAAATAACTTAGTTTTAGGGCTATATTGATAAAAAATAATGCATTTAAAGCATAACATAGAAATTGGTAGTGTAAACCTGATTAAACTGTTTGCATAAACGGGCTATGCGGAAGGTGGCTAATAGTAAAATTTTAGCTCTCTTGCTTACATGCTGGTAAATCATAAAATCGTATAGTTTAGGAAAACTCTCACAATCTATTTCGTCTATATTTTACAGAGAAAAATAATTGGGAGGGGGGCTAACGGAAAAAATTTTGAGACAAGTGATTGATAATTAACTAATACTAAAAAGCCCACTACTATTCCTAAGTTTATAATATGCTTGTTGATGAAACCTATGTTTAGCATTTTTACCCTAGCGATCAAAGTTGCTTGCTTGTTTTTGAACATTTTTCAAAGTTTTCATTGCTTTGTGAGTTTTATTTTTGACAAATTTGCCACACCCTCTAAATTTATGTTTCAAAAGATGTTTTAAATCACTTTTTAGTCCATTCCAGAACAAAAACCAGGCTCAGAAGTGCTAAAAACGTGGTATTTTTCTTATTCTGCATTTTGGTTGACAGGCCAATGGGGGGGGGGGGGGGGGGGCTACTGAAAGTTACTCTAACTCGTAACATGACATTCCAGAGTTTCAGTATTACATTTAGTCGCTTACATTGTTGCATTAGATAACAAAAAAGTTAGTTACTATATAATTAAATATTTCGTATTACTATGAGAGTAAAGAAGGAGCTTGTTCGTTTTGCTTAATAAGACGATATTTCGAATGATATACGTCGGATCAATAGGGAGGATGGTTTAAACCCCCACCCCCCTGTGTACGCCTTTGCGCATAAGTGAGCTATGTGGGCGGTGGCTAATGGTAACATTTCAGTCCTCTAATTTACAAGCCGGTAAATCATAAAATCTTGATTTGAAAAACTCACAAGCATTTATATTCTGTAGTTTATAGAGTGAGACAGTTGGAGAAGGTGGAGGGGGGCGAATGGAACGAGATTTGAGTGGATTATTAATTAACTAATACTAAAACCCCATCTTTATATTTTTGATGAAGCCAATGATAAGCATTTTTAGCGGTTAAATTTGCTAATTTTGCCAATTTTTTGAAGTTGCTCTTGGTTTGTAAGGTATATCTTTGACAAATTAACCCCCCCTAAGGAACTCTAAATGCTTCAAAAGTCGCTTTAAATCATGTTGGAGTCCGTGTCATTGCAAAAAAACAGGCTCAGAAGTGCTAAAAACGTGATATTTTCTTTATTGTGCATCTTAGTCGACAGACCAATGGGGAGGGGGTTGAACCCCTAAACCCCCCCCCCCCTTGCGTACGCCCTTGGTTGTAGCTGGTAGCTGATATTAAATGGCAGCATTATTTTACTGAGGTGGAGTTCTCGAGGACACATTTTCAAGTCCTTGGCCTTGGCCTCAAATCCTCGAAAATTGCCTTGTCCTCGGCTCGAGGACAGCACTATTTTTTGAATGGTTAAAATTTTGTAGATCGGCTGAAAAACATTTTTCTAGACCGATTTTTGGAGATCGACGGAAAAAAATTTTTAAGACCTTTTTTCTTAGGAAAACACTTGCATTTGTGTCCTTGGTCCTTGGCCTCGAGCATTCCTGTCCTTAGCCTTGGCCTCGGATTTTTTTTGTGTCCTTGGCCATGGCCTCGAGCCTCGTGTCCATGACTCCACCTCTGTTATTTTATGCTCACATAACTTAGTCACCTCCTTTGAAATGCAGCATTATTTCGAGAACATTTACTACTACGTCATTTGCAGTTTAGTGTTACAAGTTTTAGATAGTCTTTAATTAAATGCATAGGAGAGCACAAGTCCATTAATCGTTAATCCGTTAATTACGAAGCTAACTTTTTCATTAAATCGTTAATCCGTAAAAAAGTTTTTTGATGTTAAAGGACTAAATTTACTTCCGTTAAGTTTTGTTAACTTCCGTTAAAGTTTTTATCGTTAATATCTTGCACCATTCATTTATCATAATGGTACAAACCAGTTGACACTGGTAACACTTGTTGCGTATTAGCATGAGCTTTATAGAAGAAAGCGAAGAAAGGAGCTCTTTTTTGTGGCAAATAATAAGCTGCAGCCTCAGAGGTCTATTAATTATCGCTGTTCGCAATTTCCAAAGATTTTCCAATCGCAGCTTTATTAGTGCATATGAACTTGTTTTTGTCTTGAAATTAGATTAGACTGTAAACGTAACTTCCAAAACACAAAAAGACCACCATAGCAAAAAATTTTTCCTTACAATCAGCTCAACAACGTCAATACGTGCTCTAAAACCGAGTGAACATAAAGAAATGTATATTACACGCAAAATATTAACGAATTAATGGACTTTATTAACTTCCGTTAATTAAAGCTGAAAATAACGGATTAACGTTGACGGAAGTGTGAAGTTTGTTAACGGACTAGTGGTTAACGAAGCTAATGTTTTGCATTAACTTGCCTACCTATGATTAAATGTTAATTGAATATAACATTAAATCGCAAAAGCTCTCAAAAATTGTTGTGGGTAATCATGTTTGGGGTAGAGGACTTTGAAAGCTTACTTGTGATTGAAAGAAGCATACGGTATACGAGGTGTCGCTTTTAAATAACAAAACTGGTGACATAAAGCAATTTTATTGAAGGAAAAAAGGTCGTTTTATTTTGTTTCCCCTTGGATGTATTCTCCCTTAGCATCAACACAGCGTTTCATTCGGATTTTCACAAAAAAAAAGAGCACGACAACGCTCTTAACATAAAAAAAACGATTAACATTGCCTTGAATTTTGATTTTGCTTTTTTAATTCGTGGTGAGTTTGTAGTTTTCCAATGCATGGACTGTCTCTTTGTCTCTGGGTCGTACTGGAAAATTTATCTCTCATCGCATGTACAGTAAGCACGCTGTCTAAAAATTTAGGGTTTTCTTCAATTTGTTTTGAAATATCAGCGCAAACCTCTTGGCGTTTTTCTTTTTGATCGCTAGTTAAAAGCTTTGAAACATCTTGCGCACAGACCTTTGTCATATGCAGATTTTCATGCAGTACTTGCCACATTGTTTCTTTGTCAATGGACATCCTCTCTGCTATCAGTCGAATACTAAGCCGACAATCTTCTCGGACAATTTTTTCAATTTCTCGGTTATTGTAAGTGGTTTTTGATATGGTTGGGCGTCGTGAACGTTCATCATCTTCAACTTCAGTTCGGCCTTCATGAAATCTTTTGTGCCATTCAAAAACACGGGTTCTTGACACGCATTCTTTGCCGTAAACTTCCATCAAAGCTTGAATTTTACCAAAAATTTCAAAGTTAATTCTTTGCTCAGTTTTAGAGTTAAACATTTTTCTGCGGCTGTAACAGAACTTCTTGCAACAATGAGCAATTTGCTGCTTCTGCAAGCCAAGGTTTTTTCCGACGCGCAAAAAACCGTGCACTTGCTTTCAACGTCAAGGTACCTAATTTGTTTAAAATATAACAGTAATTTTGCGTGTAACTTGTCAGAAAATTGTCGCCTGCAGTTGTGCGCCTTCTTAACATCCCACTCACAGAAAAAAACGTATTCGTTTATATTTTTGCGACAAATTTTAATCCGATACAACTTAAAAATTTCATTTTCTAAACTTGTAAAAGTACTCGTACTCGAACTTTTTTACGGTACTCGTACTCGAGTACATTTTTCAATATCAGTACTCGTACTCGAAGTTTTTTGCGGTACTCGTACTCGTACTCGGAAGTTGAGTACTCGACTCCATCACTGCCTGTGTACCGTAAAACAGAACTTCAATTCCCGAACGTCTACAGCTTGTAGTATTAGTTTAAAAGTGACCTTTTCTTGATTCTTCTTTTTTAATGAATTCTTTTTTGAAAGTAATTTGGAAAACTAACAACTAAATTTTGACTTTATAGTAATATTTCTGTGTATCAAAATTTAACTTGTTCAAATAGAATCAATCTAGAAATGAAGGTTTAGTCAAAACAAAATCCAGTTTTTAAAGCAATGCGAAATCAAAATGTACGCTTGCATGATTAGTGCAAAGCGCACGTACTGTATATAAAACGAGAAACAACTTGTGATAAATCTGCAAAAATAAAATAACAGATTCAAATCTAACCGGGAACACTCTATAGTATCCCCCAAAGGTTAGGATATGATAACCTTTGCCAAAAGACAAAGGCTAGAAAATGTACTGAACAAAAATAAAAAAAGAAGAATCAGGAAAAATACAGAAAACACATAGCATATATCTTTCATATGATATAGCGACTGTATAGTATAATTTAAGCATCAACTACATTATATGTCACACAACACATAACTGAGCTACACAGCTGCACAATGCACAGTACTTTCAAAGACAAATATGATTAGCTGTGTTTGTATTATAAAAATATTTTCATTTTTGCACCATCAGAGATGGGCAAGATCACTACCTTTTGGTGATCTTGAACATCATGATTAGATCATCCAAAAAATGTGATCTTAAAGCTCAGATCATTGAAATAGTGTGATCTTGAAGCTCAAGATCGTGCCCATGTCTGGTTATTAGCGAAGATGATTTGTGATTAATTTTCTCCTCAAGTTAGCAGGTTAGGTACTGCCATACTGGTTCGTATCTGTCGTGTCTGTACCACGGCAAATGCGGATTACCTTCTCCAGTTTAGACTCCATTTCGAGTCGAAGCCATGAGATAGCTTCAGAATATCACATAACCTGGCCTAGGCGATGCTTACCCTATGCGACATTTAAAAATAAAAGTGATCGTAATCTTGAAAATCAAGATCACACAAAAAATGTGATCTTCAAGATTAGATCATTAAAATAATGTGATCTTGAAGATTACGATCTTGATTCAGATCACAATCTGATCTTGAAGATCAAGATCGTGTCTATGTCTGCGCACCATATAGTCTGGGTTTACTTCTCCAGTTGTATTTACTCGTAGGTACCCGCACTCCACAGCTCTTTTGATTTATTTTTCAATGATCATCATACTCCCACAAACTTTTAAGTTGTTTTTTCCTGTTTTAATAATCATATTATACTCTTTTGTAGGCTCGCTATCGTGAAGAACGTGAAAAGCGAAAAGCATGCCTTGGAGTAGCTCACAAATATTTGCTTCATTATGTAGCTGATCATTTGGACCTTGAAAACAATGTAGTTGAAGAATTTATTCTTGACAGTCCTGAGGTAACATTTTTGTGTTTTCAAATGACAGTTTATTATATAGGCTATGTAGATGCATCTAAATCTTCGGTAGACTTCAATTTCAAAACTTGCTGATTTTTTTCCCTGACCATGTAGGAGTAGTAACTACGTAAGTAGTCTAGAAAATGACTTCAAAGTAGTGTGATTGTCAAGTCATTTTATAGGCTAGTTGGGAGAAATGTTTTGCTGTTTAGTATTATAACCAAGGACGGCAGTACGGTACGTTCAGAATTTGCATACTAAGTACCTTGAACCGTACCGTACCAGCGTACCGTACTTCAGTTCAGTTTTTGAAACGTATCGTACCCGTACCATTACAAACAAAGCGTACCGTACTTCTTAGCAAAAACTGATGCGTACCGTACTG
Source organism: Trididemnum nubilum (assembly GCA_963965965.1). Taxonomy (NCBI): domain Eukaryota; kingdom Metazoa; phylum Chordata; class Ascidiacea; order Aplousobranchia; family Didemnidae; genus Trididemnum; species Trididemnum nubilum. The sequence goes on from OZ014479.1 coordinate 14,421,955, forward strand.
CCATCCTTGATTATAAATCGTGGTAAAACAGCAAGTCAATTTCAATGTTAAATGAGTCCGCCTATAAACGTTGGGCTCAGAATTTTAGCGGCCTTGAAGAGTGGTGATACCATAAAACACGTGTCTGCAGATGAATTTTAAACATAGCTCTGTTTTGCAGCAGTGTTGGCAGTTGTTCTGACTTGTGTTCACTTGTTCTGACTACCGATCTGCACAGTTGTCCTTGTTAAGGTGAACCGGTCCGTCAAGAGTTTGTCTTGACTCTGATAAAATAAGCGTTAATTGGCCTATTATATAACTAATGTCTAGTGTTCATTCAACGCCAAATTGTATTTTAGGTTTAAATGCTCTAATGATTTGTGGCGTTCTGTGACATTTTTCAGGTGTATCACAGTTGCAAAAAGTTAAAACATACAGCCCACATAATATTTAGGCACTTTCGATTACGTGCAGGACTTAAATGCATCGGGACTTGTAGACACCAGAGTTAACTTTTTACTGCTTGCCACAATTTTTTATTAGTTTTTATTTTTTGTTAATTTTTACATGTTTTGATGTTTAAACGTCTTTACATTTATGGCAAAAAAATGCAAATGCTTATTGCGCATAGTTTTCAGTGGCAAACTACAATATTATGGATGCAGCAGAATGGCATGCACATCACACTAACTGAAAAACTGTACTGCTAGAAAAACAGGAAACTTGAAACTGTGCAATGAATATAAGAGAAAACTGGATGTATAATAAAATTAAATTGACTCGTATTGTTTACAAATTATGTTGAAGGTTTGAAATTAACCTTTGCCGCTGGCCCGAGGCCAGTTGACAAAGAACTTCACGTAAGAGATTAGAGACTTTTCAATACTCATAAAAATAAGATTCAGACTTGCTACAGGCCAGTGAACAACTGAACAGTGAACAAAGAATATCCGACATCACCTGCTAAAAAGTTGACGTTTAGACGTCTTAACATTTAAAAAGTTGATTTTGACCCTTGATATAAGCAAAAATAAAGAATAATATGAAAAACAAAAAAAATGTATGTACTGTATATGAACGCAAAAAAAAAATGTACTCGTATGTACAAAAATAATAGTCCAAGCGTATATTCAGATCACCGCGACTAATCGTCGGCATCTAAAAGCCCCGCTGCGTAAAAATACCATACTAGGTCATTGCTCAAGATTTGTTACATTTTGCAGCAAATTGAGATGTTGGAGTCGTTTGTGGGAAGGAATGGAAGACAGTCGTTGCTGTTTTTCTATCAAGAAGGAGAATCGCCAAAAATTGGTGTGTACTATATTATAACTAGATGAAATTATGTTTAATCGTTTGCATGCTTTGTGGTCTGAAGACTACCAGCGCTGAAGCCTAGGTAAGAGCCAACAAAACGGTGACATATAAGACGGCGAAAAAGTTATGTTTAAGTTTTGGTGATTTGTTTTTATGGCATTAGTTGCCATTCTGGTTGCTCTTACGCTTCCGCGGTCGTAGAATTTAGGCTAGAAAGCACACAAACGATTAAATTAAAACTTTAAAAGTCTGGCCCGCATACGTCAAAAAATGATAAATAATTTTTTAACATCAAGGGTGAAATTATTTAGCACGACCTAATGTGCGACTATTGGTTTCATGGTAAGACAATCATCAGGCACATTAATTAGTGTAAAAAACAAGCAAATGCAGCAAACATGAACTGAATATTGATTAAGTGTCAAAATTCGAATAACTGAATAAGTGTTAAAATTACGCTTGTATTATACGGTAACAATATTTTGTGGTTACTTTTTGAATTAATAAACTTGGTAAAGAAAAAAAATCATTATTAGTGTCTTTGAAATGAAAAAGTTTGTAACTTAAGGTCAAGAAGCCGGTTAGTTTACTAAAATTGTTGCTCTAAGTTTTCCTGCAATTTTTGGTAGTGCAAATTTTTCGGTTGTCTAGAGTTTGCTTCCGACAAATTTATCATCATTTGTAGATGTTACTTATTGCTGGATCATCTCAAAAAAGTGCTAAATTACAAAAGAACCGCGCCGATCTGTAAAGTGTGGATGTTAGCGATGATCTTTTAATTGTAATCTTTGATTGGCTCGTTTTTTTTTTCGATTAGGCACTTTTGGGCATGACTCAACGATAAGTAGGCTCTGAAACCAAAAACCAGGTCTAAAAACTGGACAATGGACATGTAAAAACGCTAGCGGTCACCGGTAAATTCAAGTTTAACTTTTTTGCTTTTGAAGAGACGCATCGCTTAATAAGTTTAACCATTATAAGACGTAATTACAGTGGAATTTATAAAACCATTTGTAAAAAAACTGGTGGTTGCATTCTTGTGCCTTATAATTGAGTGGATAAATGTTCTTTTTTGTTTAGAATCTGGAAGGATTGTCCAGAAAGCGGATAAAATGATGAAAGTTTTTATAACAAATGGGAAACGAGAACCTATCACCGGACAGTGCCTCTACTTCATCAAACCAAGAAAGGAACAGCTGCTAGCTGCAAAGAATATATGCGAGGTAAGTGTATAATAGAATATCAATGCATTTTTATGGTTGTATTTTTATGTGAGTAACATGATCATCAATGCTACATAAAGTTTTTTTTTTTTAAATGATCAATTTAAAATAGGAGTTGTTTGAAAACAAATAAAAATTGAATGTCATCTCAGAAACTAGTTCAGCGCAGAAAAATCAAAACTTAAGACGTAGTATTTGAATTGCAAAACAGTAAGCTATTGGTTGTAGAACAACCCAATGTTGTCACCATTTTTTTAATGACCTTGCTCTGATTCCAACTGTAACTCCATCCTTATTCATCATGTTGCCTTGGCCAAGAGACCGCGAAGGAACCTAAGCTGTGGTCTTCGAGTCAAAGTTATTACCTCTTTACCACACACGGCGGAGACTTCATTCGGTTCTTATTTTTGTTGCTAACGTCGGCCAGGGAAACTATAAATACCTGGTTTGACCCGACCGATAAATATAATCGAACCCGCATCTAAACTTTCTAAACGTCGAAAATTGGACTTTGAGCCATGAAACGTCTCAGTTGAATGATAGTGCCAAGAGAACAAAATAGTATTTTAGAATATCTGTTATCACAGCCAGAAGGCATTTTTTAAATATTGTACCCTTTAATAATTTAAAATCTATCTTTTTTTCATCTCGACGTAAATACGATACTTTGACAATTCGACACCTTTGTATCTTTGTTATTGTATTGTATTGTATTTGGGCGCAATAAATAGAAATGAAAAAAGATAATACCAGGTAAAATATAGTGGTAAAAGCGCGTGCAAGTCCCGTGCTCGAATTCGATTCAAGCTGTCGAATTTCTTTATTCTTTTTACACAATCTTCAGAACCTTGCATTAGAGTTAGGGACGGAAAAATAATGTCGGCTTAAGAAATAACAAATCGATGCGGTAAAAATAAAAGGTACACTTGGGTAATTAGGCAGGAAAAGTTGCTCACGTTTCATTTTGATTGATAAGTCGAATTCTTTGAAGTTCGGAAAAATAATCGGACTCGACGATTTTTGACAAGATGAGAAGGATGAGTTGGGCATCAAAATCGCAGTACGCTTTTTAACCATCTATCCAACTCACTGTTGGTGCTTTCTGGAAAACAACTTCACTTTCGGGACAGCAACTTTGCTAAGTTCGAATTTATATACTTTTGGCTCAAATTTCACTTGCATTAGGAAAGACGATTTTTGCTCTTTCTTCGATAAGCTGTCAGTTAAATCTTTTGCATCATCAAGTCAAGCAGCACCCCGAATCAAGTGTTTTGTCCATCCTTATTTTTTCGAAGGAGACCTTTAAATTCTGTAGGAAATCAACTTCGGTGTTCTTGATGTGGCTGGTAATGGCGGTTTGCTGCCTGCAATCCGAGAACTAATGGCAAAGATTTATCTTCCTACGATCCAGGCTATGACTAACTGGGGAAGACTTTTGGAGACGCCTCATGGAAAAAAGACAAGAGAGACTTTCATCCACAGTCTTGAAAATTTTGTTCATTATTTAGATAGTAAGACTGGCTTTTATTTATTGTTTTATTTTCGTTTTAGTTGATAATTTCATTTCGAAAAACTTTAGGTTTGATCAAAATAGGAGTCTCTGTTCTATAGCCCTAAAGCCTTTTTTTGTGATGTAACCGTAAAACATAGCTGATACTATTTTGCTTAGTACGAAACTATAAATTTTTGTTTCCAACTAATTTTTAATAATCTCACAAATTACATAGAATTAAAGCCGACTGCCCGTTTGTAGCAAGATTTAGTGCATAACCACGGAATAGTTAGCCTTTGGAACGAGAAATCTAGCTACTTTTAGGTACCTACTGTACTACTAGTATCTAGCCAGTCAATTCAGTAGAACTATGGGCTTGGAATTCAATCATCATTCCGGTCAAATCGGACATACTGTTGTTATTGGCACACCAGAGCTGTGGCATTTCTCCAAAAGGAGCTGGTTGGTCGCGGGCTCAATGACGTGTTGATAAAGCTTTGCTAACTTGTCACACGCTTCAGCGAGTGAATAAAAAGTAAGTTTTTTAAATTCGTTTTTGAACTTTTGAGTCGCTTCAGTGGAAAATGAAGATCTCGTTCTCCCTACGATTAAATAGCGATTTGAAACGTCAAAGATCTTTTCTTTTCTTGAGTTCTTAAGCACTGTATGATAAAAAAACGAAAGTCATAAACTTCGTTTTGCTGAGCAGTTGGTATGCAAATTCTAGTAATGCTGTAGGTAAGGATCTCAATTGCCCACGTTTATTTCAGTTCAGCTGCTGCGAATTTTAGCAAGTTTTAGTTTCTTCCGAATTTCACTTCAGCTTATTGTCGTTTGCAGGCGCTCAAATGAACGTTGATGGCGCGGTTCATCTTCATGACTGCATTGATATTGACCTTAGTCGCATCCACGGAGCAGCTGACTGTGCCGCTTTTGCCAAAGATGCGGACATTGTTGCAGAACTGGAAATTTTGGTGTCCGGGTGGAGAAAACAAATCGAACAGGTATGTACAACTTCACAGAAAACTCTGGCTTTGACCCCAGCAGATATTTGGTAGATTTCCTTAATGGATGAATTGCGATGCGGATTTTCCGAAAGTGTTGGTAGAGAATTTCCCGGTGGAGCACAATATGATCCACCGGCACATTCCAGCAGACTATCCAATAAATTATGCACCGGAATTTCCTCAAAGCGAAAGGTTTGGGAGGGAAATTTTTGGTAAAACCTAGAACCTACGTGATATACGAAAATGTGATGGTATTGATTGAAATAAGTCTAAACATGTCGCTAAAACAACTAACGAAACAGCTTTGGCACTTCAGTCCGATGATTTGGAGTATTTGATTTCGGAATTTTAATTTTTGCTGGTTGCTTTTACGTTCCTTATGAGTCTACGATAACTGACTGCCGCAAACTGTCCACCAGCTGACCATTAACTCTAACGTTGGCGGTCAGTTTGTTTGCGGCGGGCAGTTGACTTGATTCATCTTCTAAATTTCAAATTACGGAAAGAGTAAAAATTCGCTATTTTAGTTTAAAACTTTGAAATTTTTTCGGCTTTTTTTTTAAACCTCTTCGAAACATTGAACATTTTTCTTGAACATTGTATTATCAAAAGAAAAGTACCTTGGTCAGGTGTACCGGATACTGGCTGTGTATTTAGCTCGACTTCAAATGTCATTATTTGCGAGATCCCATACGATTCCAAACGAAAGCATTATAGGTTTTCGCCATCAGACAGATCATTCACAATGTAAAATGCTTCAATATTCCAAAGAAGTGTTGTGGTAATCTGCGCATGAGTGTTCTGCTTTACTGTGCTGCATCCACCACTCTTCAAAATTCAACTGCGAAAACCGTCACTGAGAAGAGATCACCAAATAGAAAAAGGAAAAAAATTAACAACCTTGTTTAAAAATTGAACAGCCTTAAAATTAGTTTTCATTCTAAGCGTTCATCATCTGCAAACTTACCGTAAAAAGTAAACAATAAGTTTGCTGATGATGAACAACCGTAAGTTAGTTCGAAACGTTTAGAATGAAAATTAATTTTTAGCTTGTTCTGTTTTTAACTAAAATTTGCAAAATTTCCGTTTTTGATGTACTAAATCAAACATAACTTCTTGGTTTCTTCGTGTTTAGGTACTGGCAGAGAGTGAGCAAATGCGAAGGGAAGCAGATGATACTGGGCCTTTGGCTGAGCTCGAACACTGGAGGTTTCTTATGTCGAAGTTCAACTCATTGCTGGAGCACATTAAAAGTGAACGATGCAAAACCGCTATCAACACTCTTCACCTCGCTAAATCAAAAGTTTTGAAGGTTCGTTTCAAATTAGTCATTTTAGACCCTTATAGTTTATTCGGTTTTATTTCAGTATTTTTGTTTCTTTGCTCATTTTGGATGCCATAATTTTGAATCACTTTCTTCTATTTTGTATTTCGTCTATGCAATTGTTGTATAATTTTTTTTCCTGGGATTCCCGGTTTTGGTATGACTTCCCGGTTTTTGGTCTTGCTTTTGCAAAAAAAGCTGCAGCTTAAAAATAGTGGTTGTAAACAATAAAAAAGAGCAATGTTAATGGAACATTATTTTGATCTCAGACTGTTTTGGTCTGCTTTAAACCCACTATAGATAAAGCAGATTGATTGTTTAGAAGCGCGCGTGAGTTCTCATACAGTACTGACGGTCTTTCTGGCTCGCAGAATGTAATTGTATTCTCCTTTTCTGTGTCTTTTATTCAACGAAAGCAGTGTGTTTATTATATAGAGCAGGCAAAAATAACGCGTAGGCCTTTCGAAACATTCGGCCAAGCGATACCAGCTCGATGTTATCCGTGTAAGCCAAGGAAACACATCATTCACGGGACTATAGCGGTTAAGGTTGTCAGGACCAAACGCCATACAATCGTCCGGTTGCTAGAATTGCTTCGTTTTTGTTTTTTTTGTTACTAACGCCTAGAAGTTTCTGTCCAGGCGTGGAGAGTGATGGACGTGCAAATCACCGATCACGCTAACGAGGCAAAGGACAACGTGAAATATTTGTACTCACTTGAAAAAATCTGCACTCCGCTCTACAATGCAGACCCGGTAAGTGCTGGTGAAATAATTGGTTAGTAACCATGTGGTGTTCGTGTGTCCATTGTCCACTAGTAAAGCACTGCGTGCATTCGTTTGGAACAAGGAAAGTGCGTTACATGCATTTTGCGTTTTTTGCATTGATATCAATTTGTGAAGGATAGCACTACCGAAATTTTACTTTTTGGAGAGTGGTCGAAATAATATACCGAAATATAAACCACTACCGAAAACTAGATGGGTAAAACACTTAGCGAGTGGCCGAACTTTTGTTAATAAATCTCTCAGTCAGTATGTAAGCCGATCAGCGGTCTGGTTGATAGACTGTGTATCATTGCTAATGGGACGGTAGACTCTGGTTCGATTCCCAGTCGGGTCGAATCAAAGACTCTGAAGTTAGCGTTGACATTTTCCCTACTTGGCGTTTGCGTTATAAGGACATCGTGAAGCTTCAGCTGGTGCGGGTTGGTGGCAGCTTAATTCGAAGACCGCAGGGTAACTTTGATGTTTTCTTTCCAAAGACAACATGGCGAATGAAGATTTAAAATACAATTAATATGGTGAATGTTTCAATTGAGTTATGCATCAGGTGAGCATGGTCGAAGTGATTCCAACCTTAATCAACGTCATCAGCATGATCCATAACATTTCGCGTTACTACAACACGTCACAGCGAATGACGTCACTCTTCATCAAGGTCACCAACCAGATGGTAACAGCGTGCCGGAAGTATATCACAGATAACGGGAGCAGACGGATCTGGGACCAAGAGAGCGCCGCAGTGAATGAAAAAATAGGAGTAAGAACAAACAATCATTGCTTTTATCGTTCGTTTGTTAATGTCGTTGGCGTTAGCAGAGAGGTGCAACCAAAACCTCTTTTCAGTGGTCCGCAGTCTTTTTTGCTTTTTTCTCATACGAATACTGTTGCGTATACCTTACTCCAAAGTTGTAAAAACATTTACCGATTTTATGATTTTTTTTGCTGCATTTTTGGATATGTAACCACACCCACATTCGGGAAAGGAACCGCTTTACCACCTTTAGGCGGTGGGACATTGTTGCTGCTAATAACTGAAGTCATGACTGTGTCCTGTCGACGCAAAATTTGGCCATAAACAAAATATCTTGGGTGGTTAACTAAGTGCTGTCCAAATTTTAAGTTGCTGACCTTTACCATTAAGTTATTTTAAATGAATTATGCTAAATTCTGAGATTTCGGATCAGCTGAGTAAAAGCAATGGTACACGCGACCCAAGCGATGGTGGTAATGCTATCCAATACCCTTTCCGAGGGATGGGGACGCGGAGAAACTCCGCGAAGACCTAACAGTCGGGCCACATCCCAAGGTCTCGACCAAAGGTCAAAGATTTAGAAGGAAGTGACTGCCGTTCGAACCGGGTGTTGCTTTTAACTTAAAAGTCACTTGATCAACTAATATCAGCTTTTTTGTATCTTAGCACTGTATCAATTTGTACAAGCAATACGTCGATGGCTTTCAAAAGATGAAGTGCGACTTGCAGACAGGCCCAGAACGAAACCTGGATTTTTCAGAAATGTATATTTTTGGAAAATTTGACACTTTCTGCAAAAGGCTTACCAAGGTAAAAATTGCTCAATCGTCGAAAAGTGGGTGGAATATTACTACATCCACAGTTCTTAACGACTTAGTCTTGGTTTAATCTTTCAAAGCTGTTTTAAATACCCGTTAATTTCTTATGGTCTGTGAAGCCCAAATAATTGTAGTACTGTACTCGGTTGCGAATGGATTCCACCACTTATGTGGTGGAGTAGATCAACTTTATGGTTCTGAGGGTTTCAGTGATGACAAACAATGTTAGTCCAAAACAGCGTTGTCCAACTCTCTGAAGTTTGAATTGTTCTTTTATTTTTCAGGATGACAGGTTTTTAACAAAGCAATTACAGGATAAATTCTTGAAAAGAAATTGAAAAACGAATGAACCTCCCCACGAGTTACACCACATGTCTCTTATGATAGCTTACCCATAAAATTGCAGCCTTGTGCAGTGGTTGTTTCAAGGAATATCGACGCTTAATAGATAGGATAGGTAGGCTTATCCACCTTTGAATGACCTCTGTGCCAGCTGTACTAGGTTGCTAGTTTTAGGCTATCATGACAGACATGTGGTGTAACTCATGGAGTGGTTAATTGATTTTTCGACTTTGTTTGTTAATGTTGGACCACACAGTTGAGAGTATCGTTCGTAGAGTTTTTGCTTCAACGTAGCAGAGATGCATGTAACTAGAAAACCGGAGCAAAATGTGTAAGAGATACGTAAAAGTTGGATGACGCTTTGCCACTGCGATTGCTATGATCTGACTAAGTTTACTACAGTGTTACGAACCATTTTTTCTCCGTAGTAGTATTCATAACAATTTTACCTGGTTTATCTATTCTTTAGATAACAGAGCTTCTTCAAACGATAGAAACTTTCTCGGTTTTGAACGAAAGTAAAATAGAAGGCATAGATACTCTCGCCCAGAAGTTTATGGCCGTTGTTGCCAACACAAAGAAGAAACCATACGACATACTGGACCACCGGTACGTTGCTATTCTAAAGGCAAAGTCAGGCACCACACTGGTCGTAAGAGGCGACCATTGGGCGCCCATCAGCGGTGGTGCCTGTGTGGTGATTGGGTGCCCATTCTTTTTAGTGGTAGGGAAATATAGCCCTTTTTATCTCTTAGGTTTTCCATCATAACTGGAGTCCTTGTAGTCTGCACCTTGTTCTCATCCACAGAAAAAAGCCGGGTAACTACCAACTAACGAAGTCAATTAGGTGTGGGTTGGTTGGGCATTGCAACGTTAAAATTCAGTGTTTGTTGCTGAACTTAAACCATAACTATTAACCTTAGCTCTAAACCTTAGTCCTTAAATGGAAAGGCAAATTCTTACCGGAGACGTTAGCCAGCCACGCTGAAGTAAAAAACGCCAGGCGTTTGAATGCCTCAAAAACCGGTTTGAAGCGCTTACAAATGTCACCAGGGAGACCTGGGGGAAACCGCAACCCCTCAAATTATGTTTTGCTTATCCAGAAAAAAATCGGTCAAAGATATTCTTATGCTGTTTGGTTATTGCACCGCATTGCAGTGTTTAAATGGTCTTTGAGTTGCTCTTTAATAATTAAGCATCAGGCAATAAGGTAACAGCGTGTCTATAAAAAATTGGAAGGACTAAATAATTCTCATTGTGATTCTGCTTTAGAAAAGTTGATTTCGACAACGACTTCGAGAGTTTTCGCGAATCGATCTTCAACATCGAGTATCAGCTTCAGTCGTTCATGGACGGCTGTTTTGATCGCCCTCAATCATCTGCGCAAGCTCTCTTGCTGCTCAAGCGATTCGAAAAGCTAAAAATTCCATGCTTGCAGGTGAAATGAGACAATAATATCTTTTGAATTTCTCCGAAAGTCTCTAACATCTCAATTCTGCTGAAAACGGTTAAGAACATATTCTTAACGCAAAATTTTGCTATCTGCTGTAAGTTACGCGAAAATTTGAATTTTCGGAAAAGTGTCCTTAGGGCCTCAGAGAGAAATATTGTTAAGGGGGAAGGAAACTGAGAATTACGGATGGGTTCCGCTGGAAATTAGAAGAAGACCAAAAAAAGGTTACCGCCAGAAATCCTACTAGTTTCTGCCTGAAATTAGGTGAAGGCAAAAAAAAGGTCTTCACCTGGATTAGACCTAAATAACGGACTTGGCGTATTACTACTAATTAAGTGCCAAGAGTACACTATTACTAAGTGAGTGTGTGAACTTATTAAAAGACGTTCCGGGCACCCCTGGATCAGGATACGATGTACCCCCTGAACCTCCTCTTGTACGCCTTGGTTGCCCTTTATCGGACTTGTGCGACGTCTGTTTACAAATTTGGTTAGTTAAATATTGCTAAAAACTGGTCAGTTGGTCGAGCGTTGACGCGTTCGTTTCTGGAGCGGGAAGTCTGTGGTTTAAATCTCGGGCCGGTCAAATCGGACACATTGTTGCCCACGGTTCGCACCACTGCGACATTTCGAAAGAAAGAAGCTGTGTTGCTTGGGCGCAACGTCGCGGAGATGGGCCCGTCAACTTGTTACACGATTCGCCGTAATACAGCGAGTATAATGAAAGATTTGATTTGAAATAGTGCTGAACTATTACCATAATAACATTTGAAGATGTTTTAGAATGCCTCTGGGACTCATTTATGAGAAAACTTTGATAGTGGCTCTAATACAAAAAAATCATCCCTGGAAGTCCAATAACCTCATGAAATTATTTTGAACAGCAGTTTCTCACTTCTTGTAGCAAATGTTAGAACTTTTTTGTTTGTTTGAAATTCACCAAGTTTTCCTTGGCCAGAAGACAGCGAAGAGACTTTTCGATCTTCCAGTCTAGCCAACATCTGCCTATCTGTCTACCACACAGAGTGTATTATTGCTGAATGTCAAGCAGTGAAGCTGTAAAAACCAATTTTTATAGTCTTTGGTTTGAACATAACTAGGAATCGAAACCAAGTTTACCGTTTCGGTGTTAGGCGCTCTAACCACTCGACAACTGATCATTCCCGCCGTTTTCAATCAGCATTCTGTTTTTCAGAATGATATCAAGGACAAATATGCTGTCATTCTTCACACATTTGCTCACGAAATCGAAGACATCAAGCGTCTCTACCAGAAGTTTCGAGATGATCCGATGATAGCCCGCGACATGCCTCCCATCGCCGGCAAAATAATGTGGTCGCGCCAACTCTTTCGAAAGATCGAAGAACCAATGAATGTGTTCTTAGAGAACGCTCCAGATTTACTCAAGGTGTGTCCGAGGTTGACAGTAAGTTCATTCTTTCGCTCAAGCACATGAAACCAGCACTATGTGTTTGCCTAACCGCAGCAACGGAAAGCGCTCTTATGTGGTTTTTGTCATGTCTTTTGTCATGTTGGTTCACCACAACGGATAGACTGCTTGAGCACCATAGGAAATAAGTGTAAAGTGCCTTTTTCAAGGACACACGATGCATCGTCTGTTGGGGGATCGAACCGGGAGCCGGCAACTTTTAGGTTGACAGTAAAGCTTTTCTTAATTACGGTTTAAAATCGTCTTGTAGTTGAAACTTATTCTCGGTACGTCATGATGGCCGGGCTTCCATGGAGAATTAAGCACGTTGGTACTTACTACTGATGTTTGTAACTATTTTGATTTTTTGCTATATCTCTTGGCAATTCTTTTTCCAATTTTTTCACGTCTACTCCGCTATCGATTTTATCCAAGTCTCATTTAGGGGCAAGTTTTCTTCATTAACCTTTGAAATTTAATACGCAGGAAAAAGAAGGCAAAGCGCTAGTGAAAAACTACAACAAAATGGGGAAAATCTTGATGGAATTCGAAGTGCTGTATTACCGCGCTTGGTGCAGAGAGACGGATAACATAAAGTATGGTTTGCAAGCCACGCTGCTTGTGCGGCATCCGGAGACCAAGCAGCTCTATATTAACTACGATCCCCAGATCCCTGCGATGGTCAGGGAGGCGACATGCATGCTAAAAATGGGCCTCGAGGTACCAGAAGTTGCTACGAATTTATTGCGGAAAATTGCTGACTTGAAAAACACAAAAGTAAGCTGCTTTAAATTGGTTTGTATACCAAATTGTCTATAATTAGCTGAACCGGGTTGCAACTCTCTAATTGGTTGGTTGGAATTGACTGACTCCTTATGTGGATGAGAATATGATGCAAGGCCACACCTTATAGCTCGGTGATGTGGCGCCAATGCATTACTCAAAGCGGGCAAACAGGCGAGCTTCACCAAAAGGTCCCATCTGACGGTTCTTGGCTTTGTGGATTAGTGACTTCACTCATCTGGCCCGTAAGAAATGCTAGGAACGCCTTGATAGTTTCGAGATCAATTTTTGTGATAGATCGTTTATGTGGAAAGATTTTGTTGAGAATCAAACCCAGCAAGAATATGATAATGGCGACGTTTTTCTCATTAAATTTTATGCATGTTGGAAAAATTTGTTAAAGATTTTGATCAAAATCAGTCGAGTACACTTGATTTCAATGCCAAAAACTGTTTTAATTAATTTTAGTCTCAACTGGTTTTGTGTTATATCCATAACAATTTGAAATAGTTTGCAAATCTTTGCGTGTACAGGAAACGCTAGAAAACATTTTGAGTGAATACAACCAAGCGAAAGAGAGTATTCCTTCGATCGTGCAGCAGCTAATGAAGCCTCACACGAAGAAGGTTGACCGAGCCATCAGACACGGGCTCATCTTTACTACTTGGAGCTCACTGAACCACAAGCTGTACTTCCACAACGTGGAGAAAGTGTTAAATCAGCTGAAGCGCATCATCCGTGAAATTAACGACTTGAAAGAAGCTCGCATCGACGAAATTCTCCACGATATCACGACCACCGTTTTGATTGACTTTGACGACGAATCGTCTTTTACACCATCACAATTTTTATCCAAGTGAGTTTGTATTAACCTTAAACCGCCATAAACAACTGTGGCGTGAATTTTCAAGATTACACCGCCTTTGAAATTATATTGCGAGCCTTTGACCCAAAACTAATCAGTGGTCAAGTGCGTCTGCTCCTGAAACCGGTAGAGTCTGATTCGATTCCCGTTCGAGTTTATGTTTAACGAAGCACTAGAAAAAATGGTATTCACAGCTTTCCTGCTCGACGCGTTCAGCAATAAAGTAAACTGGGATTAAAATCGGAAATCGACTCATTAAGGAGGCTTAGCCAACGATTACTCCTCAACTATAAAATTGCTAAAACATCTGTCTAGGGTAGGCAAAATCAATGGCTAAAAATACACCATAGGCAGAAATTAATTTTGTGACTAAAAGCTTTTATTTTGCAGACTGAAGATGTGATTTTAATCTCGAAATTGATTTCTGGCAGTAGTGTATTGGTTGCCATTGATTTAGCCCACCCTATAGACGGTTGAAGAACAGTGTGAACTGTGAAGCCTCCACTATGTGTGGTAGACAGGTTGGCTAATGGATGCTTTTGACTTTATGACCGCAAAGGCCCCTTCGCTGTCTCCTGGCCAAGGCATACTTTGGCAACTTGGTGTGTAAAGATGCTACTCCAATTACAAAATCACTACAATGATTTTTTTCTTTAGTCAAATTTGAAGTCCGGTTTAGAGATACGGGATCACAGGTACTAGTCAGAGCCGTTGAGAGAAACCATGGGCCCGGGATACAGCAGAAAGTTGTGATTTCTTCGCAGCCGAACAGTTACTTTATTTCGACATTAGAGTAAAGACCTCCACCACAAAAAATTAATATAAAAAAGGTCTTCACCAAATTTCGATCTACTTTCCTTCCGGATGAAAGATATTGAAAAAAAAAAACAGAAAAACGGCCTTGGGCAGATTTTTTTCGACTTCTTCGTAATTGACCTTTCGATCGCCGATCCTCAACACTTCTAGGTACAGGCTTGATTGAGATCAATACTCAAACCCTTCAGGCCCCTAAATCCGGTCGTTCCCCTCAAAATTTGCTTGCCTGGTTGCCCCCCCCCCTCTCAACGACCCTGGAAGTTTTTTTATTGACGTGTTCAAGCTTAATCGTTAAACAATCTCGATCGTTTATTACGTTTCAGAATCCGTGAACATTGCGACAATATGGGAAAGTATTTGGACAGAAAGAGTCAGCATGTTAAGTGCGCTGTGTTGGATCTCATCCAAGTATTCGCTAAACACGCGGGCAAAGATGACTTTGAGTGAGTAGAGCAGTTAGTTGATATGTAGTCAATTGAAATTTAATTGATACGCGTAGTTACAGTTATAGACGTATGATAACGTAAAAGCAAAAAATGCTTGCGTTTTCGATATCAATTTCAGTCTTACCCCCCCCCACCAAAACCATAGAGATTAAAAAAAGATTAGTCCTTTTTGAATTCAGCTTTAAAAGTTTTATCAATCTTACCATGAGTGAGAAAAAAAAAAGCAAAATTTATATGAAAGTCCAACCCTAGTCACAAAGTTGATTTTCATAGCCCACGAATACTCGCCTCATTGAATCCCTTTACATCCAACTCCTCATATCTTATTCACTTTTTAATGCTAAATTACAATAGGCCCATTTATAATTTATATTTCAGTCATTTCTATGGCGTAATTTGCTGTGTGGCTCTGCTGTACGTTGACAATGGCCCAGTCGAAGTTCGAAACGTTCGAAATACACTGCTCTCAATAGCATTTTTTAATATCGAAAGATTTACATGCTCCTGTAATTATAGAGTCTACTTGGAAACATCAGGCAATAATCGGCCTAAAATAGTTCGCGACCCGTCAGACGGTAACGAGGACGACACTTTCATAAGTGAATGCGAGGAACTGGTTGAATACTTCAAGACCAAAACACTTGAAGCTTTACTCAAATGCGTTAGACATTCGCTTGATCTGATCAAGCGCAGGTTAGTTTTTTTGCTTTTATTCTGGTTTGCTTCGTCGCCGAGAGGGTAAAAGCATCGTTTTCAAGTCGACCATGATCGCATGGTCTGGGTTCTATCCGCACCTCGTTCACGCTGCTTTGTCCTTGGATAAGACGCTTCACGATGATTAATAGGATGTTTCATTTTTTCATCAATTTCGAGAAAAGCTTAGTTTGGGCGATTTTATGACGGGGTTTTGGGTACAAGTAACGAATCGAGCGTTTTTTTTCGATTATGACGTCATTCACCGGTGGCACCGGCCGTTTGAAGTTTATGACGTCATATGAGGCGCCGAAATTAGCATATCTCGCGAACGGGTCGGGTTAGGAACCTCATATTGGTGTCAAACGACGCAGAATAGCTGGTTTCCTATCTGCTCTTAATACATTTCATACGTCTATCTGATTTATTACTACAAACCGATAAATCAAGAAAAACCGTGTTTTTTAGAAAAATTTGAAATTTTTAACACTACACAGCAATTGCTACAGTTTTTGGTTAGTTGTAAGGATCTAGAAGTTTTTTTTTATATGGCTCAGAATCTTAGTTTTTGAGTTATGTTTCCGATCTTGTTTTGCAGACTTCTTTACTTACACCAGATTTTATTTAGCTCAAGTATCCAGCTCTTTCATGCTTAAGATACCGGTATTTTTAACATTTTTTATTACCGAAGTTCTAATTCACCTAAGAGATGATGGCTGACTAGCGTACCTCTTCCAAATCTTATAACAAACAATTAGTAAGAGAACAATTTTTAATAGTAGATAACATTAAAACATAAAGCATAACACATCAAACAAAGACGGCAATGTGATTTTTAAAACCGCATTATTTTTGCAAATATTCCATTGCACATAAATATGCTCTAATCTTCACATCGACTAAACCAGTTGCAGCATTGTCACTAATTTTACTCTGTACAATTGATCTCAATTTACCAATTCTTCGTTCAGTGGAACGGTTGTTGTTATCAATTGTTTTCCAAAAATTGGGACTAACTGAAGTCATGGTGATGCAGGGTGCATTTTTACTTGCGGAAGTGAAAAAATGACGAAGACGGGAGGTCCGATCTTGCAAAAGAGCTCGAGTATTGACCACATCTGGAAACGAAGCAGTTTTTACAGCTTCCATGCAGTATGGTGGCACTTCAGAGAACACACTCAGGGTTGCCACATCCTGGAAAAGTCCTGGAAAGTCCTGGATTTTTTTTGCTGTCCTGGAAAGTCCTTGAAAGTCCTTGAATTTCGTTTGTAAGTCCTGGAAAGTCCTGGAAAATGTTTATAGAGTTTTCCCGTGATTTACCAGGACAGAATGTGAAGTTGTTTTTTTTCATAATAGCTGGTACGGTACCTTTTGATTGTACAAAGCCATTGTTGAAATAATTTGCATTGTGAAGTTCGTTTAAAAAGCTTTATTGTATTGTTTAAAGACGAAGTTTATTTGTATTCTGGCGCACAAACAAAAAATTGCTGTCCTAGTTCTAACCCAACCCTAAATCTAACTCAAACTGCAATCCTAGCTCTAACCTAACATTAACGTAAGCGCCCATTCCTCTGCTTTTTGCTCTCTTGCTCTTTTTATGGTGCAAATAAGCTCTTCCTCCAATTAGCCAAAATTTGCACTTTGCGATACAGTATGTATAGATTATTGAATATTGTTAGGAAGAGTGAATTTATGGACAGTAATTTATTGCAGTGCGATACTGTAGTAGCAGTAGCATAGTGGGCTATTGCCCTTCATTGGCCCGTAGACCAAAATGTGCAATAAGAAAAATACGACGTTTATTGCACTATACTTCTGAGGTAGTTTTTTGCAGTAATATGGATAGTAAAGTAATTTAAAGCCACTTTTGGAACATGATTTTGGGAAGGGCTAGTATTGGTCAAAAATAAAACTAGTTACAACTAACTAACTAAAAATGGTTAAAAATAAACAATCAATTCGATCGCTTGATGCAAAATGCTTAACGTAGGCTTTGTAAAACAATTATAAGGTGTCGATTTAGTATTTGATTCTGTAAAATCCCAATCAACTCTCTCAAATCTCGTTTCATTAGCCCCTCCTCCCAAATTATATCTTTATCTAGCGTTATAAAATACAGACGATTTGGATTAATACGGTACTTAGGAGTTTTTTCAAAGGAGATGCCTATTTGCTCTGTAGCGTGCAAATGAGATAGCTCCCTATGGAGAAAAGAGAGCAAAAGTGGGTGCTCATTTGCTCAAATACTCTTTTATTTTGTAAATTATTAACGTTAGTGATTAGTTGGAGTTTATATTTTGAGTTTGGGCTGGGATTAACGTTAGAGTTGGGTTACAGTTTGGGTTTAGTTTAAGGTTGGGGTTAGGGCTAGGGTAAAATTTTTTTGTTTGCACCCTGGCGTTCAAATAAGCTCTGTTTTTTTCAAATGATAAGATTAGCAGTTTACTGTACGGAAATCAAGCTAGAACTAAAGTTTTACTATTTTCATCACTAAAGCTCGACTTATCGCTCAGCTGATATATTTTGGCCAATATCAGGGCCAAGCCGGCATATCGTATCAGCTATCTACCGTCGATAAATATCGGCTTAGCGCAATTACCTTAAACTGTTTATTTTTTAGAGCAAGCACAAGTGTTCTTGCGTTCTATTTGCTTAGTATGACTTGTGTTTGCAATAGTCTTTCTGTGGAGGAGGATTAGTGAAGCATTTTGTGTCAAGTCATGTGAAAAATATGGACAAAATTTGGTAGTTTATGAGGGATATATCGGTATCGGTCTGAAACAGTCATATCGATCGAGCTCTATCTTTCAACCACATACTTGTAGCCCAATTTATGCATCCAGTTTAATCATGTTTTTGCGGAGCTAATTTCTATGCCACGTTTTAAAAGCAATAATTTTTACCAAACTAGGCCTAAAATTAAGTTATTGCAAAATCTTCGAATGCTGGGGGCTTAGCCCCCAGACCCCCAATGGCTTCTGGCGGCTGGGGGTTGCCCCCATACCGAAAAGCACAACCCTTCCGTTGCAAATGTTTGGCTTTGCACTTGGCTAGTGGTCAGTACTAGGAATGCAAATGCGTTACATCAAAATTTTTCGACAATCATTAGTACAAAGGAGTAGGTGCATGAGAGTAATAGTCAAAATTAAATTTTAAGTCCTGTAAAAAAATTCGTAAACAGTCCTGGAAAAGTCCTGGAAAATGACCTAAAAAAGTCCTGGAAAGTCCTGGAATTTGATTTTGCAGTTTCTGTGGCAACCCTGCACACTGAGGGAAACGTTTTTAGGTGAAAGCCAATGAACAGCATGATCCAAAAAATACTTGAAAACAACATCAGCAATTTCTCTATCAATTTCTTGGTAGGAATTCAACAAATCTCTCTGAAAGAGAGTTAACTGTGGTCCTTCAGCAGCTTGTGGTTTCAAATGCATCATTATGAAAGATGGAACATACACAGAAACAATGTAAGAAACCAATCGTTTCAGAGTCGTTTGCTGGTGGCGGTTTAGTTTATCATAGTAAAACAGCAGAAGTCGCAAATAGCCATTTGCGGTTGTTATCCACCTTGAACGACTAATAGATTCTTGCCGATAAGCAAGAAAATTGATAAGATTTTCCGGCACATCCATAATTAAATAGCTTGCCAGAGTCAGCATCACCATTTGGTCACTGCGAAACTTGTCATCTGTTTTATGATCGGATTTTAATTGGCTAAACCATTCCACTTTTGACTTTATATGAAGAGAAGCAATTTGAGTGGTTCGGATGTCAATTCTTTGTCTTGAAAGAAGATCTTTCATGTTTGGCTTGCCAATATTATGTATCAGATTCATAAGTGCATCACCTTCTAGGGAAGATGGACCCTTTGTAATTCCCTCAAGAGATTGAATGACATGCGACAAATATATCTCGTTCACATGGAACAAACACTCGAGTGTGTGAATGCCATGTCCTACCTTTTCTTGAAAGTACTTTTCTAAACGGACATTTACCCCTGACTTCTTGCCAGTATTAACAGCTGTAGTATCTGCCATTACCGATACAATCTTGTTTATGTAACCGCCACAAATTTGATCTACAATGGTTGCAAATATAGCTTCTCCAGTAACAGACGATGTTTTTGGAAAAGATTTAACACCCATAACATGCTCCGACTTGATGGTTTGATTGGAAGCTACACCTTGACCTAGAAAAACGTACCTATCAACTTTATTGACTACTCGACCATCATAGCAAAGCTGTAGAGCTTCAGCTCTGTTCAAGGCAGCTTCACACTCTTCAAGGGCAGCTAATCTGAATTTCTGGCGCTTGCGAAATACAGTAGAAGCTGAAGCAGCAACAGCATCTTTTCCTACAACAGAAAGAATAGCATCCGACTGTTGACGAACAGATAACATGCGCTTGTCTGCACGCACGCAACTCTCATCCTTTAAGTGCAACGATTTTCGTTTTATGGATTTTTTTTCACCATCCGGTATATCTACTGGCGAATACTCTTTAGCATCGCCCTTATCTTCAGTTGGATCAGCATCATCGGGATCAACTGTAATATTAAATGTTGTAGCCAAAGATGAGGAAGTACAAGGTTCATCATCCTCCGAGCTGTTCTTGGGTTTATGAGCTAACCGTTTTAAAAACTGCTTTGTGTGAGTTAAGTCTTTACTGGCAGAAATCATCATTCTACGTTCACCTCGTTGATCCTTCAAGAAAGATGCTTCCTTTTCAGGTACACGATCTTCGAATGGGCAAGGGCACAGCACTTTTGTTTGATGGATCTTTGGATGATCGCTAATTTTACATTTGCACCTGCTCAAATCAACCAACTCAAATAACCATTTTTCACCTGATAAATCCTTTTCTTTAGTCTTTCTAACTCTTTTTAGAGCAAGGGTATACTTTTTAATGAGTTCCTTTAGTTTAGTTTCAGCACTTTTTGTGGAAATAATTGGAAGACTGGCTTTCCCCCACAACCCAATCACATCACTGATCAGTTGATTCTTGACGTCAGTAAAGTTTGGTAATTGCAGCAAAAATTTTGGATTGCTTTCGGATTCAGATCTCAAAAAGTTATAATAACCTAAGACTTCTGCTGCTAACGGCAAACGGTCACCTTTCAAATCCTCGTCTAATTTTTGGGTACTGGCTGCTTCGTGCCTAGTAACTGGCATTTTGGAAACTTTAGCTCATATTATATGTCACTCGAAAACTGATTTAGCAATTGATTGCGACCGAAATAATGAAATGTTCTATAATTTTATTATGTCGTAGTAACTAAGATATTGTCCGCTAACAAAACTTATTGGGCAAGCTAATTGAACAAGTTTCAGAGCTGCCAATTGCGATAAAAAGACCAATATTTTGCTAAAAAAACGGTTTTTCTTGATTTATCGGTTTGTAGTAGCAGATAGACGTATGAAATGTATTAAGAGCAGATAGGAAACCGGCTATTCTGCGTCGTTTGACACCAATATGAGGTTCCTAACCCGACCCGTTCGCGAGATATGCTAATTTCGGCGCCTCATATGACGTCATAAACTTCAAACGGCCGGTGCCACCGGTGAATGACGTCATAATCGAAAAAAAACGCTCGATTCGTTACTTGTACCCAAAACCCCGTCATAAAATCGCCCAAACTAAGCTTTTCTCGAAATTGATGAAAAAATGAAACATCCTAATGATTAATTATCTCTTCTTGGTGGCTTCGAATAAGCAGCAAATTCAGTGGACCAGAATTTGAAAAAAACACAAAAACATTGGGTCTCTAAAAACTAACCAGGAGCGGATTCGTCCTAGCACGGAGTACTTATCACCATAGGTGGGCACGGTACTTTGCAAAAGTACCGCGGTACCGGTACTCGGTACTTTGCTAAAATTAGTACCGCGGTACCAGTACCGGTACTTTCAAATTAAAAGTACCGCGGTACTTTTGCGGTACTTTTTTAAAAAATTAAAAGAAAAAAAATTGGACTGATTAACCTCGTTTACTGGATTGTAAATCATCACTTTTAGCAATTTGGTTCGTTTCCGCGACTAGTGCGAACTCCGTAGACCTACAGTTCGTTTTAGAGAAAGTTTGCCGTAGAATAGTAAGCAGTTGCTGTATTAGTATTACTACAATAGTGAGTACAGTACTAGCTAGTGATGAAATTGACTCGATAACGTATCTACCTTATACGAACTACGGTCACCGGGCTACTTATTGTTCTAGACTTAGAGTATCTTGTGCCCAATAATAACCAAACAGCAGTCATCTCTAAAGCATCACGTACGTAAGTTGACACTGAAGGATACTCTGACGATCATCAGCTCCCAATTATTGCACAAGTGACATTTACACAAAACTTAGAAATTGGGGGATAAATTACACTTTTAGCAAAGTGTACTGTTTTGATTTGTTTTTAGTCGATTCGTTGCTGCAGTTACTTTTTGCATTTCTTATTTAAAGCTAGATGGGAGCTTACCAGTTGCCAGCCTAAAACGAACGACGCATGTTAATGGTGACTTCTAAAAAATTCTTTTGTTTTCCCGTAATGAGAACAATTTCAAAATTACAGCATTTTTTGTTGCTGTTGTATAGCATATTTATTCTCCTGTCACAACACAGCGCTAGACGCTAATTATTGCACAATCCGCACACTTTCATTGTGATATTTACTTCGTGCCTGGAGGAATTTGCACCTGCTTAAGAGTTTCTAGTTTTCCAATGTCCCGTGAATTTCGATTTCTTACCACTGAATTTCTGGCTAGTTCGAAGCCACAAGCAGAGATAATCATCGTAAAGCGCTCAATCCAAGGACGCAACAACGTAACCAGTGTGTGGGTTGAACACAGATTATGCAATTAGAGTTGTCGCAAAAAAGCTTTAGCACTTTTGGCCATGCTTTTGGGGACTCTCAAGAAGATTCTTTGTTTCTTCTGATTATAAAAAAAATTAGCTTTTTGGATGAAGCCGTTAAAATACAGGGTGAGCCAAAAGTAGGTGAACAGTAAAAAAAAATTAAGTGTAACATAGTAATAGAAAACAGGTAAAATTAAAACAAATTTTAGTACTAAAAGTGTAATTATATACCACAAATAACATGGTTGTAACAAAGTTAAAATGAACAATTCAATTAAAGTAACTGAGGCATAAATCTATTCCATATGCTGTCCACGTACTTTTGGCTCATCCTGTATTTATTTTTTGTTATGTTCAATTTCGGGTGTTCTAAAAGAGATGCAATCATAAAAATTGATTTCTTAGGGATTAATTTGTGCGGTTTCAGGGGAGGTGGCACCCAAAAATTTCCAGAGACAAAACCGTGTTTTTTACTCGACAATTTTGCACAAAAATTAGATTGCGTTGTTTTGCCCTGTAGAACTTATTAGAAGAGCGTACAATGTTTAGGAAGAAAAAAACCTCATCGCGGCCAAAGCCAAAGTGGGGTTGGTGCAGATGAAAGGATTTTTGAGATAATTTTTCTGTATAAGTATTACCGATATAGTATAAGTATAATGAAATACTTTTGGCCGTATTATACACCGTTTGTGAATGAGAACATCTTCTTCGCCAAACGTTCCAGGCATATTTAAAGTCAAAAGCTAATATAAATGGATGCCGGCAGTAACGTGCAGTAAATTTTTCTTCAAGCATGCCCGTAACCAAAAATTTGCAATGGGGGGGGGGACGTTGCGGGGGTCTGGGGGCGGATTCCCCAACCACCGGAGACAATTGGAGTCGGGGGCAAGGCCCCCAGCCACCGAAGGCATAGGGTGTAGGGGCGGATCCCCCAGCTCTCGAAAAATTTTAATTTTTTTGGCAAAAATAACTTAATTTTGGCCTATTTTGATAAAAATCAATGCTATTAATACGTGGCATAAAATTAGCAGTGCAAAAAATCATTATACCGTACTAGTTGAATAAATGGTTTATGTGGAAGGTAGCTATTGCTAGAATTTCAGTTCTCTTATTTACAAGTTGGTAAATCATAAAATCCTATTTCGGTAGTTTAGTAAACCTCGCAAGAAGTAATCTATTTCAGCTAAATTTTATAGTGAAAGATGTATGCATATATGGGGGCCAATCGAAGGAAGGTCGAGAAAAGTTGTTGAGCATTTTTCAAAAAGCGATCAAATTTGATTACCAATTTTCGGCTATTCTTTATAGTCTTTTTTCTGATTTATAAGTTTTATTTTTAACAAATTAGCTCCCTCCCCCCTTCAATAAACATTTCAAAATATGCTTTAAATAATTTTTTGAATCTATTCTAGAGCAAAAGACAGTATTCGAAGTTCTAACAACGTAGTATTTTTCTTATTCTGCATTTTGGTCGGCAGACCAATGTATTCACCCCGCACCCCCTGGCTACGCTATTGTATTCACGCCTGATGTGATGAGTATTCATTGCGTAAGTCGTCTCTTACAATTTTTTCTTAGCAATTTTGCTTTTGTTTCGCCGGTGCATGAATACTGGTAATGCATTATTTTGCCATTGTAAGAAAACGTCAATTTTTCAAATCGGCCAGCAAACTGCAAACGCTAAGTCCCTGCGGTGGTAGTAGCGAGTAAGACCAACAGTTAAACACTAAATTAAGAAAAAAGATTGGTTGTTTATCCAATTTATTTGCAAGCATTTTTACAACGTTTCAAGTTTTTAATGGTACGTTCTTAAAATCCGTACTAAAAAATAAAAAAAAATAAAGTACCGGTACGGTACCGCGGTACATTTTGCTATTTTTTGGCGGTACCGGTACCACAAAAGTACCGACGGTACCGGTACCAAAAAAGTACCGCGGTACCGGTACCGCGATACTTTAGTACCGCGGTACTGCCCACCTATGCTTATCACTATGAACACTTGAGCAGTGTGCAGATCGTCCATTAATTCGAATCTGATACTGTTCCTTATAATATGCATTTACAACAACAGCAATCTTTTTCATTAAACTGCTTATTTGAAGCTGCATTGTTAAACCAGGAACTTCCGAAAAAATGATTTTTCAGTTAAAATTAAATCTTGTTTAGCCAGAAATGAACCCACAGCATTCAAATCGGCTAAACCTTTTTTTGTTGAAGATGCACTAAGTCCTAGCGAACATCGGAACCGGAGTGTGACTGTTAAAAGCTCAGTCTAGCCAGTAAAGCAAGCAGCCATCCGTTGTTATTTTTTGTTACAACCGGAGGCTGATCAAGCTTGTATGTACCGTCTAACTGTTAGCGTCTGACGCTGTCCAGTTACAGGAGAATAAATATGCACAATAACAACAACATTTAAGTGCACACCTTTTTGATTTGCTTTGGATCGCACCTTTTTAAGCCCTTTTTGCTCAATAGTTGCTTCATTATTTCTTTATGATGCGAAACTCGTTTACATTTTGGATAACCGTTTTTTTTTCGAAAGAACTCTACGTTGCGTTTACATGCAAATATTTGTAATTCTCGCAAGCTGGAACTTGCAACGGCTAAGATTTGTCATTTACCTTTCAGGCTTGGTTTTTCTCAACCGCAACCCATCTCTGACACTATTTCTTGTTTGATAAATACATTCAGTAGTTTGGTAGTAAAAAACATTCTTGAAATTACCTTTTCTCCAAGCATGTGTGACTGACAAATCCATATTGTTTATTTTCTTAGTAAAAGCAGCTTGTATTTATAGTAAAATATTCTGACAGATCTGTGCTGTTATATTATGCGAAGTGCTAAATTTTATTTTTGTTTTTACTAGTTTACTTTTTGAGCGCTTCTGCAGTGGTACTAGGCGCCTGCTGTTGCTGCAGAAGTACTGGCTATTTTTAATTAAACCAACATTTAAAAATCCATTGCATTTCATAGAAATATCTGTGCTTTTCATTCAATTTCGTTATGGTGCTACTAAACCGCCGCTGTTATAAAGCACAATATCCACAATAATAATAAATTACTAAATAGTATGGTTTAGTTTCTGCAGAGTGTAGAGAGTTTTTGTTGAAGGATCGAGTCAGCAAACAAATTTTCTTAGGCACACCCAAGATGAATCTGTTGCTCAATTTAGCTTCTAAGAGCTATTGCTCAGATGGTGCCCGTTGGCACATTTCCTTCGCTTCAGTTGGTTTGTCGTTGCAGTTCAAGAGCAATATCGGTCAAATTTGGAATTTATCACGTCAGCGTCTAAAAATCCATTAAAACCGTTTTCGTGAATTCAGTTTCGTCTTATGCTTCCGTCAAGTTTAAAATTAAAATTAAATTGTATCAAAAGCGTGCTATTGGTTGAGGAAGGATGGCATAATCAATCCAACCAGTAACAGTGTTCCAAAACAAACATGTACAAAATTTGAGCCGTCCATGACATCGCTGGAGAAATGACGTCATTTTCCTAAAATATGACTCTGACGTCACTCTGTTTGACCAACTCAAAACATAGTTTTCAACTCAAAACTAGTTTTTTTAAAAAGCTTTAGTAAGCACCACCCACGTGTCAAGTTTGGGGTTTCCATAGTTTTTAGTTTAGGAGTAGATTGTGGTGGCATTCCCCCTCCTTTAAAATGCGTTGGTCAAAGAGACTGCGTAAAATAGGACTAAGGCAGCTTTTGTATAAATTTCGAAATGAATGAAACAAAGCTAATTTGAGATATTTAACACAAATACCAACTTCAAAAGAATTGAATCAAATTTTTGTTACTGATAATAATGCCTCGCATATCCCTTGTTGGTTTTGTGATTTGCTAGCCATTGGCCGCACAATGCACCTTTTTGCAAAAGCAATCTTAAATCCACGTCAGGTCTAAGCAAAAAGTTAAAATGCCTACAAGAAAAAAGGCGATTTGAAGGCAATTCTAACAAGACCTAAGCATGGAAACTGAGTGTAAGATTAAATCCGGCTTTAAAAGCTTTAAATCTGGATGAATTCTTTTCGTAAACTTTCATTAGAGACTTCAAATTTTTGGTGATATTGCTCAATATCAGCCCAGGGTAGTAATTTAATTGTGATGTCTTGTAAAGGTAGCCTTTTAAAAAGCGCGCAAACTCGTTAGCATCAGCCAGTATTTCAGAGGTAGAAAGCTGAATTACGTCCGACTTAGATGAAAATGTGATAGCAAAAATACAAATAGTGATTGTATGTTGGCTAATAAGTTTCAAAGTTCTTACTTGAGTTTCTCAAATCGGACTTTTGACCTTATATATCAAAGACGAACTTAAAAACAAGTCGAATTTAAGCAAGATTTTGAAGTGCTGGTAAAAGTGTGAAAAATGGCTTTTTCAAACTTAGCTATTTTTATAACCAGATTGGATTTACTTGATTTTTCATGTTCGCAACTTTGTAATCTTTTTAGAATCCCTTTTAAGTTTTTATTAGCATTTTTAAAGCCCAGTCTATATTGGCTGTAAAATTGGGAGCGTATACGAGTGTGTTTTTAGCTTATTTTAAACTGAAATGCGGTACGCTTACCAACATGCAAGCTGCCATTTGATTGAAATGAATTAAGGATGTGCTCGTACGTTCACGAGTTTCCGCATATTGTAGACCCGACCAAACTCGCAAAAGTCGGTAAGAAATTTTACTAATTCAATTTGTATTATCACATTAAATTTTATCATATTCGTCTCCTAAAATGCTATTTTGTTTTTCAGAATATTTTACCCAAAGTCGTCTTACTCTCAACGTCTAGCGACAACCGACCAAAGTGGCAGAAAACCCGGGTTGGCCTCGAATCCATTCACACGAGAGGGTATTTCCCCTTTGCTGCAAGTAAATATCGAACTTGCCATTCCCAACATTGAACTGAAGCCGAATCTAGAAGAATGCCAGTCCGTTATCAACGATGCAATCAGGTCAATCTTATCAAGATTTTTAATCAAACTGTTCATTATAAAATCTCTCGCCTAACAGGATATTATAAGCCTCACAAGGTGTTGTTATCGCAACAAAATGGCGATTGGCAACTTTATAAACCAAAAATAAAAACTCAAATTAAAAACTATTTTTTGTAAACAACTGCATGGACTAAACTAAAAGATTCTATTTGACTATTGTCACCTCTGAAGAGCCAAACAAAAAAACAGTTTGTTTGGGACGTTATTTCATTTGAGTTTTCTTGATTTTAACTTCATAAACTAGAATTAGACTAAATCTGTTTCAAAATAATATCGAGGTTCTTTACGTAATTTTGGGACTTGTCACTGGTTTTTTTCCATGCAGGACGTCGAACAAACGTTATCGGTAACAACATGTGTATGACTGTATTTTGCTAGTAGGTAAAATATGAAATGGGAATGCATTAGGTTTGGTTTACCATCACCACAACGAAACACATTTTTAGCAGGAAGTAGCAAAAAATAAATGAACTGCGAGCAAAGATATCTACGGTAGCTAGTTTTAATTTGAGGTAGTATTCATCGAAGTAACTGAATTAGGGTGCTGCTTTAACAGCTTTCTTGCTTGACGTTCAGCAATAAAAGGGGATGTGCAAAGTCTCCATCGTGTGTGGTAGACAGGTAGGCAGATGACAGCTTGACTCGAAAACCGAAAGGTTTCTTCATTGTCAATTGGCAAAAGCAGCCTCGAATATAAATATGTAATTACCATTGCAATTTATCAATAGACTATTATAATAGACATGTGTTGTAGCTCATTGAGTAGTTCATATAATTCTTTTCTACATTTAAATATTCCATACCCAATGGCGTGTTGAAAGGGCTTGCCAGCTTTGGAAAACTAGAATTTTTAGTTCATCAACTTCGTTATTTGTTGATTTGTGCTACTGTACGATCAGTAAACCTTATTGTTGATAAAAGCATCTCAAACGTTTCAAAATTAGGCGTTCATTTTTTTTCAAACGTTTATTTGCTTTTATGTACCTAAGAAGGCTCTACTGCTCTAATGTCTGATAGATAAAACTGTCGTATTTGTCGTACCTAAGTAGTTTTACTTCTCAATAATTCTGAGGTGCTGCAGAATTTAAAATGGCTTTCAACAAGTTTTCTTCATTTGTGATTGGAAGCTTTTCGGACAAAACTTTTTCGAACAAAACTTTCGGACAGCTTTTCAGACAGAATTTTTCGGACAGAACTTTTTGGGCAGAAGTTTTTTGTAACGTTCTCTGATTTAAAACCGTGTATCGAGTAGAAAACCTGTTTCCCAGCATTTTAATTCGATTGGCAGCGTTGCGGGGAGGCAAATATATAGTTTGTACGACGATCCTGATTGCATGATCGGGGTTCTACCGGCACCCTGATCACGTTGTTGCGTCCTTGAATAAGACGCTTTACGACGATTATCTCTGCTTGGTGGCTTCGAACAAGCAGTAAATTCAGTGGAAAAGAATTCAAAGAAATCCACAGGAACATTAGATCTCTGGAACTCTAAAGCAAGTGCGCATTCCTCCAAGCACGAAGTTGTTATTGCAATAAAAATTGTGCGGATCATTCAGCTGTTAGTGTCTGACGCTGTCCGGTAACAGGAGAATTAATTTATAATGCTACACCAAATCAAACAGAAAATGTTATGGAAGAGTTCTATTCAAACAGCTTCTTACGACAAGTAAAGTTTACTTTGCTAAACTTTGATTTTAAGATTTACGCCTGTTAAAGAGCCAAAAAAACTATTTAGTTTTTGATTCCAGAGCCATAGTGGAAGTAAGCCGGCAAGTAGTCGTCTGGAACCACTCTGCTTCACATCGGGAAAGCAGACACAGTGAAGCCAATAACACTCGAGCTTCCCGAATAAGTGAACAATCAAAGCGGGTCGTCGTTGCACAAGAGCAAGCACCAGTCCATGTAGAAAAAACACAAAATCATTATAAGGTACGTAAGGAAAGGAATTGGAATAATGTAGAAAATACAGTTTTATTGACCAGCAGCAGAGGCTTTATCCTCTAGATTGCCGATCGTTTAATTTGAAACTGATTTATGGTTGATGAACACAGCGTCGCAATGCGGTTGACTGGTTGTATGCAATTTTAATTACATTTTATTCATGAAGTTGCCTCGGCGATTAGACAGCGAATGGACCTTTCGGTTTTCAAGTCAAGCTGCCACCTGTCGAGCTATTTATCACACACGGTGGAGGCTTCACACTTTTCCTTTTAATTGCTGAACGTCAAGCAAGAAAGCTGTGAATACCAAGTTTTATAGTCTTTGGTTTGACCTGACCGGGAATCGAATTTAAGTCTGCCGTTTTAGTAGCAGACGCTCTATTCACTCGACCACTGATTGGTTAAATATTGGATAATGTATAATTTTGACCAAAATTGATTTCTTCCATCTTTGAGGTTGAGCGAAAATTAGTTGGGGAAAGAAATGTTATATAACTCTGCTGCAGAATTTGACACTCTGCTTTAGTTTCTAAAATCGGGTTATAAAAGACTGACGACTGTTAAGAATTATTTTTTAAGCAGGGTGTCGAATCGAACCTGAACCCGAACAGTAAACCCGAATGAACCGTTTCATTTTGGTGAACCCGAACCGAACCTGAACCAGCAAAATTTTACTTCAGTGAACCTGAATCAAACCTGAACCCTCAAAATTGTGCTCAAGTGAACCCAAACCGAACCTGAACCCCTAACAAAAGTAAGAATATATTTTTCCATACCCGGATGCCGCTGGCGCTGGTACACGCACAATAAAAGCAGTGGTGATCATCAACAGAATCAGCAATTTCTCCTTTTTTTTTGGACGAAACGAGTAACGACAGTTAAATTTTAAGTCAATGAACCCGAACCGAACCTGAACCAGTAATATTTTACTTGAGT
This sequence comes from Trididemnum nubilum, assembly GCA_963965965.1. Lineage (NCBI taxonomy): Eukaryota > Metazoa > Chordata > Ascidiacea > Aplousobranchia > Didemnidae > Trididemnum > Trididemnum nubilum. The sequence continues at coordinate 14,452,180 of OZ014479.1, forward strand.
GAACCTGAACCAAACCTGAACCTCGAAAATGGTGCTCAAGTGAACCCGAACCAAACCTGAACCGCTAAAATATTTTGAGCAGGAGCTAAACCTGAACCCGAACCGTTATTTGAAACGGTTCGACACCCTGTTTTTAAGTTTTTCTCGATTTTTCAAACTTTCTGTATTCGGTGTAAGTTCGGCTCCCTAATTTTCGATCAATTCAAGCTTAATTTCAAGTTAGCTTTTGGAATACGGCTTTTTTGTATCACGAGAACGTACTATATAATTAAAAGTTAAGTCCGACTAGACTGAAACAAACTTCAACAAGCTGATAAAAGAGTGATTTTATTCCGACCAGATTTTTCGAAAGTTGTTGAAGTGCATCAGGTTTGATACAAATTCATTGGTCGGAATGAAGTTTGGCTGCAAAGGAGGGCAGCGGGTGAATTCAAGTTTTCAAACCTAATGCAATTGTGCACCTCCTTAGGAGTTTCCTGTGTTTCAAAATTAGTGTGGATTTCTTTGAATTTTTGTCCGCTAAATTTGCTACTTGCTCGAAGCTACCTAGCAGAAATACTCATCATAAAGCGAACTATTCAAAGACGCAACAACGTGACCAGGGTGTGGTTTGAATCTGAATCATGCGATCAGGGTCGTCGTAAGAAATCTCTTTGCCCTCTCAGGCACGCATTTACATTTTGATTTGCGTTTCGCAGTGTTGCATTACGATGGCACGGACGTTAGTAATCAGTATTGCTTATTATAATCATTATTGTTGCGTTAAAGATAAGAGAAACGGCGATGTGCTTGCAATAGATTGTCTCTCATATTAATTTGATTAAAGTAGTAAATTACAGATTATTGTTTAAGTAGTGATAAAAGCTCTATTGGTGTACGTGAAGTTCTTTTAAATTTTTTTTTTTTGATAATTAGGCATAAATGCTCCATCGTGGATTAACTTGAATCTAGCAATGCATAACTAAAATTCGGCGAAAATATTAAACAGACGGTTTAGAAAATTGCTATTATGACGTAATTTAGTATCACGTCTCTGAGCTTCGGAATTATTCAATAATTATGCCTCCAATGGTGTGAAATATATTAGCGCAAGTGATAATCCCGCGGAATACTTGAGTTCGTTGGTGCATTGCACTAGAAATTTTAGGGCAATCGGACTTTCCGTGCTGGCCAATAACCACTTGCAAATTATTTACCTGCTGCAAAGATTGGTAAAATTTAATTTTTTGCTGTAGGCAAAGCTCACTAGGTTTAAGAGACGCCACCCTGATGTTTACGTGCGTATTTGCACAGCATCCGTTTTTCAGCTGCTTTTGTTCGTTTTATGTACGTTTTTCTCCATGAAAAAGTATAATGTACCGGTATATCCTTTTTCTTCCACTTTTTATATGTCCATTCCCGTATACTATTGTCACATAGATACAGTACTTGACAAAAGTATTGAAATATTTTTTGTAAAGGGGTACAGCTCTGTTTTGGAATATCGCTTTTATCGTTCATAAACGAAATTTTTGAACACAATTTTTATCATATGTAAAAGTTCACTTTTGTAAAAATGTTTAAAAAAGAGCATACTTTTTTATGAAGAAGCAAACACGAACAAAAGCGGAGGAAAAACGGGTACTGTGTGAACCGAAACCCCGCCTCTACGTAACAACCAAAATTTTTTAAACTGTAGTGATAGTCCTGCTTTGGTGATGGATGTTCTACAGGGTGGGCCATAAGTTTCAATACATAGGAGGAATAACCATTCGTATATCTGACAAATTTTTATTTACACAATGTGCTTTATATGACTACCATTGTTTTAAATCCACATATTAATACGTGTTTCTCATTATTGTTGCATTATGTAAATAAAAATTTGTCAAATATACCAATGTTTATTTCTCTTATGTGTTGAAACCTATGGCAACCCTGTACAGCACGCGCTTTTTTTCGTTAAACTTTGTTGTGGACCAAAACGTTGTTTGCTACCCCGCAGTCTGTCTCTGCTCTTTCCTGTGGATAAGAGCATGTTGCAGCAGAATTGCTTCACCACAAAACCTCAACTGAGCTCGAAAACCTAGCAACGAAAAGTAACCATTTCAACACCACTCAAATTGTGGGTGCTTGCGCTTCATTCGGGGAAGCATGGTGAATTTCCCTTCGGGTTGTAAAAGGCGACCAATGGGTACCCATCTGCGGTTGCCACCTGAAAAAGCCAGAATGTCGCGAGTAGGGCAGCTATATTGAGTTTAAGTGCTTTAATATTCCAGCTTTAAGATTTCAACATTGGCAATGTTGTTCTAACAGGCAATTTCGGAGCACAAAGATATCACGAAGCTGGTCATGATGCTGGCCAGTGGGATGAACAGCATGAGGGAGCCGGTGCAGCACGAACTGCAGAAGTTTAACAACTTTCAAATGCTATGGGAAGAAGACAGAGAAGAAAAAGTCAAAAAGTGAGTAAAAAAAAACGTCATACTCCGACAGTCCAGCGTAGCATCAAAATGGATTGTACGACTTTAATAGCAGTTTTTTTACTCACTACGCGTAGTTTCAGTAGTTTTGTTAGTAAGACATAAGTACAAGAAAACTAAAAAAAGAAATAAACAAGTAAAGATAAAAATTGCACCGGCGAGAGGCTGCAAAGAGAGCTCGAGTCCAAATCTCGAAATATCTTGTGTGACCGTGGAGTCGATACGATCCCAGAGTTTTACGAAAGTGTTACTCAAACTCGAAAATTGCAAATTCTGATCAAGTAAATTTCCATTTCACACAACATCTTTTTTTTTTAGGTTCATGGCGACAAACCCACTGCTGACGGATTTCCGTGCCGAGATTATGCGTTATGAAGACGTGAACCAAATGATCGACGTTGTTCCCAACTCAGTCAATGTTGGGCCTCTTCAACTCATTACCGAGTCCATCAAATCGTCTCTGGTTGTGGAAACCAAAGCGTGGAAAGTAGGTTAAGTTACACATCATTCTAGTTGGTCAAGTAAGTTTGATTTTGACGTCATCTACTTACTAAACAACACTGTGGAAACTAGAAACCTTTTGACTTATTTTTTTAATTGAATAGATTAATGTCTTTTGAATAAATAAAGAAGGTACTCGGTGTTGATGTTTATGGACGAATGCAGAGCGTTTAGTTCATATGCATGAATGAAGAACAACTAATTATTTAAACATTTTTAGAGCATTTCTACACATAGAAATGACATACTGACATGCTCAAACGTTAATGCATCTTAGTAGTATTTTGAAATAACGTTGTTTTATGTGTACCGGCCAGTTGGTGGAACGGTTACATCTTCGTCTTTAAAATTGCAACAGGAGGTCTGAGGTTCAAATTTCGGGCGGGATAAAAAACGGGCATTGCTGCAACGGCCCTCCACCTCTGCAGCATTTCTCTGAGAGAAACTGTGTTGCCCGGCCGCAATAATGCAGAGATGGACCCCGCCAACTCGTTACACGCTTTGGCATAAATCAGCGAGTACAAAGAAAGATTCGTTATGATTCGTATATATGCTGTGTATGATATATGATTCACCGTTTAAACCTAATATTAACCAGGTAAGCTTGTGCAAATGCATGAACGCGGAATACCGGACTAAGATGGAGGAGTTGCACGAGTTCATAAACGAGTATGCGAAGCGCCTGACCCGACCCATCAAAGACTTGGACGATATTCGTGAGGCAATGCGGGCGTTGGACACCATCAAAGCAGAGTTTACAAGGATTGATTTCACTCTAGGTAAGGCAGATACTCAAAGTTGATTCTTATGCTTTAACTTATGGTTATGTAGTTCATTTTTAAAACCTTTTTTTGAAGTAAAATTTGATTATAGTCCAGAATTATACCACAAATATAAAAAGTGTAGAAATAAACTAACCCATGTGAAAGCAAAAGGCAAACAAAAACATTTCGAAAACTTGTTCAAAGATGCCCGCGATACTGCGGATACACGGAAATGCATAAATCGGTTACTTAGAAAAAGCAAACCGAAAACTACTAAAATTGATGGCAAATTAATTACCTCGCCTCAAAACATTTGTTACGAAATCAACAAACACTTTGTTAAAATTAGTGAAAAACTCGCCGCAAATTCCAGGAATTCCAGCTTTCATCAGAGTAAACAACACTTTACGTTTCTCGGCAAACGTAATGTATCATCAATTGTCTTACAACCAACTGATGTGTACGAAATCATTGAAATTGTTTCTTCTCTAAAAGATCATAAATCTCCAGGATAGATTGATATTCCAGTGCGCATCATAAAAGAATCCAAATTCCTTATTTCTGAATATTTGGCAAACTCTTTTAACGAATCTCTTGAAAGTGGAAGCTATCCCGACGTATTAAAAATTGCTACCGTGATTCCCGTACATAAAGGCGGATCCACTCTTGAACTGGGTAACAACAGGCCCATTTCAATATTGTCCCCGATAAATAAAGTCTTTGAAACAATTTTGCACAAAAGACTCACTAAGTTTTGGGAAAAATTGAATTTATTCACTGAATTTCAGTTTGGTTTTAGAACCAAACACTCTACAAATCACGCTATAACCTGTGTTTATGAAACCATACTCAAAGAATTAGATAACCAAAAATCGGTTTGCGGGATATTTTTGAATTTTGCGAAAGCTTTTGACTGTGTAAATCATCAAATATTACTGGACAAGTTAGATCATTATGGCATTAGAGGTAATGCTAACAAATTATTGAAGTCTTATTTGACAAACCGATACCAGTGTACTGTGAACAATGACAACCAAGTTTCATCTACCCTTTTACCGATTACAATAATTGGAGTGCCGCAAGGTAGCGTGCTCGGGCCATTTCTATTCTTAGTTTGCATTAATGACTTGACAAATTCTTGCAAACCCCCAATCATGTTATATGCTGATGACTCGGTATTGCTTTGTTCGGATAACAATATTCAAAGTCTAAAAAAGAAATGCGAAAATGAATTTGGACTTTTCGAAAATTGGATCAACATCGACTTACTCTCAATTATTCAAAAACTCGCTGCATACTATTCACCAATTCAGGAACAAATACAAGCAATAACTTTCAAATTAACACCCAAAATCGAGCAATCCTTCCCAAAAATGCTATCAGATATTTAGGTGTTATACTGGATCACAAGCTGACCTGGAAGGATCACACGCGGCTTGTTGTTGAAAAGCTCTATATGGCCAGAGGTATCTTGAGCAAATTAAGGCGACGTGCTCCTCAATCGGTGTTGAAATGTGTCTATTATAGTTTGGTTTACCCGTACCTTTACTATGGTGTTACATCTTGGGGGAAATACTGCAACCAAATACACTAAGACTATTCAGATTCAACAAAATTATATTGTCAAAATTATGAATAATTCAACTTTCTTTAAAACAAAACCGATGCCTATATATCAGCAACTAAATTTAATGAATCTATGCCAAATTTATAAATTAGAAATATTATGTTTAAATATAAAAATAAAACTCTCCCAAACTGTTTTAAAAACTACTATCAGAAACCCATAATTATCCTACCAGGTTTGCTTGTGATGACTACTGGGCTGCTGCATTCCAACATAAAAAGTCAACTTCAAAATGTTCGATTCAATGTAATGGTTATAAAATATGGAATGAATTACCATTAGAAATTAAAGGGTTGCGTAGAAAAAGTTATTTTATCTTTTTAAAAACAGTAAAAAATTTCATATTGGAAAATGAGTAACTATAGTTTCTTCTTACTTAAGAAAGCATTCAGACCTATTTTGATTAGATAGTTTTCCTGGCTGAATAATTTGTGATATTGGTTTTACACAGACACAGTGTTGTCCTCGGCAAACTCTTACGTCTTCGGACAGTTTATTGTCATAGCTGTGTGATTAAATTTTTGTCTACGTGTGTATAGAGCCGCGTGTATTTTTATACTTGTTTAATTATTGGCATTTTTTCTAAATTTGCTGCACTATTTTTTATTAGTATATACTGAGTGGATCTTGTTTGTGTGCTATCAATATTTTATACTGAAGATGAAAGGTTGCAGACTCGACGACCTCACCTTTCCCGCAAAGAGCCTCGAGCTTTTCCCAGGAAATGGCCAATGGTCTTTTCGCAACCTCTCATCAGAAATGATTATTCTGTAATTTATTTTTTTGCCTCATTTTGCTTCTTGACTTCGTATGCTTGCTTATTTATTTTGCAGAATATCTTTCTAAACAAAAATAAATGCTGATTGATTGATTGTTTTTTACATTTTTCCTGCACAAAAAAGTTTCTATCCGTGGATCATTAATAATTTCTACCATGCACGAAGCCTTTGAAATATTTTCAAATTCTATGTTTGTTGTGTTCGCGCCGGCTAAAGACGTTTGTTGCTACCATATCGCTTTTTAAGCCAATTTGACGTCGATTGCTTTTTGTTTAGGCCCAGTTGAGGAGGCTTATGGTATCATGCTCAAATTTGACGTGCAAGTCAATTACGAGGAGATGAATAAAGTGGACACACTCAAGTACAGCTGGGACAAACTACTTTCACAAGCCAGCGTGGTAATTAATTGGAATTACTTGCTTATTCACCAAGTTGCCTTGGCCAGAAGACATTGAGGGGACTTTACGGTCTTCGAGTCAAGCTGCCATCTGCCCACCTGTCTACCACACTTGGTGGAGGCTTCACACTGCCCTTTTTGATGCTGAATAATCAGCAGGCAAGCCTTAATATCAATTTTAAGTGAGTTTGGTTTGACCTGACTGGAAATCTAACGTTTGTCCGTCGTTTCAGAAGCAGACGCTCTATCCATACGACCAATGATAGGTTAAACTTAATCCCTTCGTCACTAGAACGTATTTTTTTATCCTCTAGGCTTCTTATTTGTTTGGGAAATTTTGTCACGTCCATCTCTGGTATCTAGATAATATTCGAGCAACCGTATGATGGTGTGTTTATTTAGTGGTATTAAACCACCTGCTCATAGTAGAGTACTTTAAATACAGTAGTGATACAGCCATGAAGTGTGTAGTTTGATGAATTGAGCATTTGCAAAGCGTAGATCTGGATGAAAAGGACGATACGTTGAAACTTGGAATCTTAAATTTTCTAGGTTTTTAGTATCTTGAATCTTCAGCTCTGAAGCAAATCCTCATTTCAGGTCCAAGACATACTGGTGACTGTCCAGCCTGAATTCCGCGGAGACCTAATCAGCAAAGTCGAGAAGTTCCACATTGATTCAACCAACTTCCAAGATTCGTACGATGAGAAAGGTCCGATGGCTGAAGACATTTCTCCTATGGAAGCTAGTGACAGGCTACAAGTTTACCAAAGCAGGTGGCTGACATATAGTGCTGATTCGTCTTTATAAGGATATGTTTCTACTTTTAATCTTGTCATTTTAGTTAAGATGGATGGTAAGTTTAGTATGGCTTCGACGTTCTACCATTTCCAAAATTTAACACATATGGCTATGGCACAGTTTAAAAATATAGAAGACAATGCCGTTGCAATCTCTTGGGTTTAGATGTGACAATTCTGTCTTGGCAATTATTTGCTTATGCGTATTGAAGCAATGTCTCACTTAAAGGCCACCTAATATCTGCAAACCAATGCTCTTAAAATGCAATAAAAAAGTATTACTAATCGAATGCTGAAAACCTGGTTTAGATGCACGTTCTCAGTTTCAAGCTTTCGCGTTTTTAAAAAGTGACATGACGTCATTAGACCCAGGAGTTTGGTGCATTCGACTTTACTTTGAGCTAATTACGCCTTTTTTTGCCCAACACTTTTTGACTAGCAAGCTGTTATCACGTGCCTTTCTAAAATCGCCTATCCTCTGCAAAGATAGATTAGTCGAAGGCACCAAACTCCTGGGTCTAATGACGTCATGTCACTTTTTAAAAACGCGAAAGCTTGAAACTGAGAATGTGCATCTAAACCAGGTTTTCAGCATTCGATTAGTAATACTTTTTTATTGCATTTTAAGTGCATTGGTTTGCAGACATTAGGTGGCCTTTAAGTTATAGCTCATTTTTTGTTGATACGTTTTTAGCGTAAGCTTTTGCTTCAATTTGATCGTGAAGAAGTGCCTGGAAATTGTGCTTAATGCTCATTTTTCAGATTTGATGATTTGTGGCGAAAATACCACACCTACCATGCTGGAGAGGAGTTGTTCGGCTTACAAGTTACTGAATACCCGAACTTACAACGGACCAAGAAAGAACTTAATTTGCTGCAGAAGCTGTACGGACTTTACAATGCGGTTATGAAGTCTATCAATGGATATTACGACATTCTTTGGACCGATGTTGACATTGATAAAATCAACCAAGAAATTCTTGAATTTCAGAACAGGTACGGTGGGTTTGAAAAAGAGGTTTTTTAAGGCTACCAATATGATTGGTGTTTCATTTGTGGATTTGTGTCAGTTGAATGACGGCTTGAACCTCAAGTAAATTCCCGAAAGTCCTGGAAAAAACCAACGTTTTTTCAATACAACTCATTAAACATTCGGAATAGAAATCGGCCCAAGAAATTCCCAAATTTAAAGTGAAATTCCTGGTCTGGCATTCCGCGATTTTTATCACAAATGGCACCTACTAAAGGTATGATCAAATTTTACGATACCAAAAAAAAATCTTGACATGCTAATAAGACTGCACTCGGAAAATTAACTGTAGAAATTTCTAATTACGATAGCCTAACGTTTTGCATTGAAAATGTTGGCACACACTGTAACAGACAGTACCGGTAATAAATTTTTGGCAAGAGCTTGAAAAAAGTGGCTTCTTTACACTAGGCAATCACCCTTTTGCAGTGTTCTTTCTTAGTAGTAGTTCTGATATTTTTCGCTTGGCGATTAAAGCATGTTACCAGTGACAGCGCCTTATAAAAATCAAGTTATCAGGCAAAAAAATTTAAATCTGGGCTTTTTCACTCATTTCAGCTAATTTTCAACTATGCATCCAAAAAATGGGGTTAAATTGGACTGAAGATCTTTTTTTAGAGAACACCTTCCTACCGCTTTTCTGAAGAAGAATTGGTTGAAGAGAAGACCCTTGTCCAATTGGAGAATAGAACTTTTTAACCTCCTCTCTAACCTCTTTTTGGACTTTCCCTTCATTTGAAAAAATTAGATTTCCTCTAAACAATTTGCATTAGATTTTCATCAAAAAACATCAGACATCAGCTTGCAAATCAAAAGCATCAGATGTGATGTAATAACATCAATACTAGGAACACTGAAATAAAAATATATTACAATTTCGGAAGCTTCAGCGCTGGTAACTGTTTATACGGTTATAGTAACAGAAAATTTTTCTTTGTCCTCGCAAACGCTCAAAGCCTCGTAAAGAAATGATAATGTTATCAACATCACGTAGTTGATATTACTTCTTTAGGCTAAACGCTTAGCTTCAACACTTGTTAGGTTCAGAATTCTTTAATAATTTTGTAGATGTCGTAAGTTGCCGAAAGGATTGAAGGAATGGCAGGCGTTCAACGATTTGAAGAAAAAGATCGACGATTTCAACGAAACCTGTCCGTTGTTAGAGCTGATGGCCGACAAGGCGATGAAGACACGGCATTGGGAACGCATAGAGACACTCACGGGATATAGCTTCGACATTGGTAGGAATTTTACGCAATAACATTTGGACTGAAGTAAATAGTCCATTGATGCATGTTTGATTGTTTGTACCAATAAAGGGTGGCAGAAATCTAGCTCCTCTACAACATGCAATATAACTTCACCCGTTTGCTCCCAACCAACCGACTATGATACTTGGCAAGTTTAAACTAAAGAAGTAAATTAGGTAGCAATTTTCCTCTTACCCCTTTCCAATTTGCAATTCACCCTAATCCCTTACCAATTTGTCTGGTGTCCCTTACTAATTTTGGATGTCTGATCTAAAGCGCCCCACACCTGATCGAAAGCGGTTAGTAGTAATCCACAATTTAGGTGGGAAGAAACCAGCCAGCTGGGACAATATCTGGGGTCACGTGTCAACCATCGTATTTCTGTTTCCAGAAAACGAAAACTTCCAGTTGCGTAACATCATGGGGGCTCCGCTTCTGAAGTACAAGGAAGACATTGAAGACATCTGCATCAGCGCGGTCAAGGAGAAAGATATTGAAGCGAAGTTGAATGGTGTGATCGCTGAGTGGAGCGCAAATGATCTCAGTTTCACTTCGTTCAAAAGCAGAGGTATAAGGCTGCATACGTAAATGCACGTTGCGCCCACCCCAAACCTCCCAAAGTAAATGGCTGTTCCATTATTAGCATAACTGATCCGGAGTGGATAGAGCGTGTGCTGCTGAAACGGTAGACCTGGGTTCGATACCTGGTCAGGTTAAACCAAAGACTACAAAACTGAAATTTACAGTTTCCTTGCTTCACGTTCAGCAATTTTATTCAAATTGCCTCGACCAGGAGACAGGTCTTCGAGTCAAGCTGCCACCTGCCTACCTGTTTACCACTCACCGTGGAGGCTTCACACTATCCCTTTTAATGTAATTACTATTATATCTGGTTAACTGCTCATTGTAATCACAGAGTAACCGTATGTAAATTTCCACCATTGTCTTTTTTCTATTGACTTGTTGAACGCAACTTCGGCTTCTCAATTCCCAAGCGAGTTTTAACCGGTGAGGAAAGGTTGCTAGCAACGTCGCATATTGGTTCGGCACCCAATCTTATGTCGTCACTGGCTTGTTTTGGACATTGTAGCTTTTTATTACGAATACTTTTCTGGACAGATTCCAAGTACTTTTAGCTAGCGTCAAATTTAGTCCAATATTCAGTCCAAGTCGAAGTTTAATCAATTATCCTTCGCACCGCGACATCCTTTCTATTCCAGCTTTCACCTTATAGCAAAAGCATAATAAAATGTCCGAGTCAAAAGCGACCTTTTGATTACCTACCCTACTCAGTTTTTGTTACCAGTTTTATCTTTTTGTGGATTAATGAGATGCTGAGAGGTGAATATACTTTTTTGATGCCGTTGTCAAAAACTTGATTCACTCTTTCGTACAGGTGAATTGCTGCTGAAAGGACAGGAAACTTCGGAAATTATATCGATGCTGGAAGATAGCTTGATGGTCCTCAGTTCACTACTGAGCAACAGGTGATGATCGTACTTCTTTTTCTGCTTGTATACTTGCTTGATATTAATTTTGATTATGAATTTCCTTTAAAATTTCAAACGATAATGAGTTTAAGATTTCAACTCGTACTTGTTATAAATTTTGGATCGGCTTTCGATCCGATCTGCACTGGGCGTACAATCGTTAGTGTACGATCGTATTTTTGGTTTATTTTAGACAAAAGTTCGGTACGCCCGGCGAACTAGCGTAAAATTTTCCAGTTGGTTAAACTAAACTAAGGAATTACTCGAAAACTCACGATTTTACGCACAGTGTACAAATGGACCTGCTTTTTCAGGAAGAGCGCAGTTTCGCCGTCGCTTTTTATTGATAAAAAAATAAAGAATTAAACATGCTTTGTGTGTCTGGTCGAATCAGTTACATTGCTTGGCCGTAGCTTTGTTGAATTTGCAGGTACAACGCTCCTTTCAAACCGACAATTCAACAGTGGATTCACAAGCTGTCAAACACTTCGGATATCATAGGTATGAGCACTAATTGAACATGTAATCGCAATGCGCCGTAGAAAGATACGCAACTTCTTGTTATAGGCCATACAATGCTTATGACTTTTTCATTGGTAAGAAGTCTCCAAACCGTCAGATGTATGTTGATCTTTCTATTTTAGCAATGAAGCTTTAGACCAATTCTGAAGTTAATCGAACAATTGAAGAATGAAGGCAGAAATTTAGCTCTCTATATCCATAATAAACAATTCATCGCCGCTACTCATCCTTTTGTACAACTTCCCGAATTCACCAAATTTGTTTATTAATTTTGGATAAAGGTTTGAGCGCTTTTTGGTAACCACCAAATGAACTGCTTCAAATTTTTCACAAACTAGCCCAAAATTCAACGCAAAACTCACCGAAAGACTAGCTCTTAACATGCAGCAGAATAGTAGATATCGGAATCATGATGGAAATGCATTTCGTTTTCAGAAAACTGGCTGATCGTTCAAAACTTGTGGGTGTATTTGGAAGCTGTATTTGTAGGAGGAGACATCGCAAAACAATTGCCTAAAGTAAGTGCGCTAATAGTAATTACCAACCACCGTAACGTCACGATGACATCAACTTTGGTTTTCAGGAAGCGAAACGGTTTTCGAACATCGACAAATCGTGGGTGAAAATTATGATGCGCGCTCATGAGACTACGAACGTGGTACAGTGCTGTGTGGGCGACGAGACACTGGGACAGTTGCTACCTCATTTACTAGAACAACTGGAACAGTGCCAGAAATCTTTAACAGGGTAAACGAAGCATGCTAAAATTTGAAATTGGTTTTGTGCAAACCAGCTTTATAGGACGATATTAGTTTTTGATGATGGTGCTATCCGACCCCTTTGGAAGAATAGAGATGGGTAGAAACTCCGCTGAGACCCAACAGTCGACCCACATTTCAAGGCGTGGACCACTGGTCAAAGATACTTCAGCAACGGCCTGCCACCGTAATGTGGTCGCGTGGTCCTTCCACGAACGTAAAGTGGGTCAAAATTGAAGGACTAATATTCCAGGAGTTCGATTTTTAACTTTTTGCAAAGCAACTTGCCAGTAGTATGCTAAGTGCTTCGAGTATATAGGACAGGTATTACTAAACTCTGTGTGTAAGATTACAAAAGTTAAATAGCAAGTTGTTTAAAGGCGAGAAGTTTACGAAGTGCCATAAAACCGTCAGTTCTTTTTAATTCTGTACCATCACTACTGAAAATGCTTAAATTTGAAGTTGCTCTTTTAAAGTTGCTTACCAATGTTTTATCTCAAGTTTGACAAAATATAGTGATGTTTCATTTTATTTTGCTGTTACGCGAAGAGATTTAGACCTACGAAATGTAGCGGCATGCTTGACAAAGAGTTAGTTAAGATTCCACAGTAAAATCACTACATTATTAAATAATAAAATAACAAAATTGCATCAAAATTGGTTATTAACTTCTGTAACATTACCTTTAAAGCAAAGTGATTATCGATGGGGAAGCACAGAAAATTGAACCCGGAGCAGAGAGGCACCTGTTGACGATTTTGTGAATTGATTTTGGAAGTTCCAACTTTAAATCAACTCACTTCTCGGTTGTATGGTATCTGTGGCAAGAAAATTTATCAAGTTTCCAGTATAATTTTGGTGTAGCAGAGCACGAGTAAAGTCACGTTTATAGTGTTGCTTCATGCTACAAAAACGATGTAAATTTGGAATCACGGTTCATCTTTGATGCCAGATTTCTTCTATTTTGTTATTTTCCTGACTCAGCATCTTATGATAATAAACTAGTTCGGGTTTTGGCCATTAATTTGCGGTAGGTATAAAACTACCAAGCTTGTAATTTTGATGAGTTTTTCCTTCTCACAGATACTTGGAACAAAAACGACTGATCTTCCCTCGGTTTTTCTTCATATCAGATCCCGCTCTGCTTGAAATTCTCGGCCAAGCCAGTGACTCTCACTCCATTCAAGTAAGACCATTATTAGCGCTGAAGAAATACGTTTCAAATTCGCATAGCAATGTATGAGTTGCGGTAACATGCATTTTGATTACACTAGGCAACAAAAATTTTTTTTTCATGTTTCTAATAGTTTTTCTAATGTTCTTAGCTAAGTTTGAGGCGCTGATTTCAAAAATGTTATTAGTTTTTTTCTGTGACGTCTAGTTTTTTAGTTATTTGTATTACAATTGTATTCTGATAACATGTAGTAGCAGTGATTTTTGCATTTACATTTTGCCTAAATAAGCTCAAAAACATTTCTTTGGTCTTTTCTCGTGATCGATCAATGCTCTAAGAACTTCGTTACGATACCTTATCAATTTATCAGAAATTAGTAGCTACAAGTCTTTGTGATATACTGGCATGTGTTAGGCTCCTCTAATAAAAGATTAGTTATTGTTCCTTTTAAACTGGTTATGTAAATAGAGAAAGCGATAGCTGCTCTTAAACCGAGAAAGTGGTAGCTGCTCTGGAGAATCAAATGGTTCTTCTTCAACATCAAAACGTTCTACTACAAGCATTGTGGCTATGCTTGAGGAAGAATCACAAACATTCCTAATTCCACACCTAGTGAACCAAAACAACTTAAAACAGTTTAGTTGGAGCTTAGGGACCAACCAAAAACAATCAGAGCTTCTTGCTTCTAGATTGAAACAGTGGAACATGCTGTAGCAAGGTCGTCAAATGTGCGTACTTTCTTTCGTACATACCAAGCTTCAGAACGTCTTCTCAGTACATAAAAGTTGTTGCGTTTGCAGTAATATCAATGACCTATTTCATAGCCTTAGATTTGAGCACGATTCTGACGAGTTTTCTTAGAGATCAAAAATTTTTTAGGCAACAAATCTTCTTTGTAAGTCAGCATTGTTTAATATTTTCTATGCAGCACAAAAGTTTTTGTACGAGAATATCACCGAAAGTTTATTTTCTCCATTTCCACTTCAATTTTTTTCTCTTCGAACAATGGAAATGAGTTCATCAAAAAAATTAAATAGGTGGAAAACCGCTACTAGGGGAGAATAACTCGGACTATAGTGGTAGATTATGTTCTACTGGTTTCTTCAGCGAGAAAGTGGGGCTAAGCATGTTGTGAGAATCCAGCAAAAAGCGCAGAGTATTTTTAACTGCTAACTGCAACAGGCGGTTGATATTTTTTTTTGGGAGGGGGGTACTTAAACTCAATAAACTTTCGACGCACTATAGCCGAAATTGTTGTGACACCTGTTTGTTAAGGAATACATCAAAGACGTTTCTTATATATTGCAGTGGTAAAGTTACAATGATTATTTAGCCAAACATAACGCATTACTTTATTATATTTTCTCTAATCACTAAAAAACCTGACGTGCTAGCACAAAAATAAAGGCAGATTTGAAATCAGCGCCCCTAACATACTCTAAATCACTTTTTCGCTTTAAAGTAGCAAAGATTTTGTTGCCTAGTGTTATATAACGTGGAGTATTAGAATGTTTGTTTCTTTTCATCAAAATAAAAAAAAAATGAAAAAAATCTACTGAACTGCAAGCATCATTAAGGTTTCGATTTGGAACATTAGTCTTTTACAAATAAGTACCAGTATGTGCAAATACGAAGAAGCATTGATCTGAAAAAGTCAAAAGGTAGCTCTACTTTAGTATTAGTGATTTAATTTCATAATGGGGAATTTTGATTTGTAAGTAATAGTGCAGCGAGTCAAGTTTTTTCTGACCTAATTTTTGTAAAGCTTTAAAGCTGTGGCTGGAGCCAAATAATTTTTTGTGTACCTGATATTCCAGTAACAAATGCAACAGATCACGAACGCTGATGATCCTGGCGTGGGATGAAACAGTCTGTAGGGTTATGCGTTTTGCTTATATACAAGATGTTGCGCAAGCCAATCGAGCTTAGCAATGCGTCAAAATAGTTCGACCCAACCAGCTGTTAAACCACCCTACGTTACAGAGCCATCTGCTTGGGGTGTTTGAGAACGTTAACAGAGTTGAATTCCATGAGAAAGATTACGACAAGATGCTCTCTGTTGTTTCTAAAGAAGGAGAAACTATCATGGTATGGTATTATTTTTTTTCTTGCTGAGGAAGAGGCTGTCATTATTAAATGCAGAAATTTTGTTTTTTTATTATCTTCCGGTCTTTTTTGGTAGTCTGAGCAATGTTGTGGTAAAACTAATTTTACCTCAAGCTGTTAGAATCTTTTATAATCTCTGGCCACTTAAAGGTATCGAAAATGTGAAAGAAGAACTGATTCTTTTATTATCTTCAATCACCAATCTTAAAGACCTTTGGTTCGCTAAATTTTGTAGCTTGATTTTGCACACATTAATCAGGGATTGAAATTGACTTTTTCATGAACTTGCCCGTCGGGCAAGTGATATCAAATGTTTACTTGCCCGAGGAAATCCCAACTTGCCCGAAACAAGTAGGCACGATAAGTTTGGAGGTTGTTTCACTTTGAAAAAATTCGTAAAAGGTACTTATCCTTGGCAAAAAAAACACTGAATTTGCATAGTACTCATATCTTTAAGAATGAAGTTTTTGTACGTGATTGGTATATAAGAGAGACGTAATAAGCAACTTTTTCGATCATGCTTTACGCGAAAAGATTTCTGTTTGTAATTAACTTGATTATTACGTTGCAATGATGTTTATTAACTTGGATCTTTTGTTTCAAACGCATTTTCATCGCAAATGTTTTGGAAAGTACACCAGGTAGAAAGCTGGATTTTTTAGCAAACGTTAAAAAGATCTAAAAGTAATCATAAAAAAAATGTAGAATTTTTGACGTCGTCTATATGCAGCGCAGGGTAGTACTTGTGAAGTGTGATATCTGAAAAACCGGTTAATGCGGCAAGTGTGGAAAAAATATCGAAAAAACAAGCAGCGTTTTTTGCCAAAAAGTTGGAAAGAGTGTCTGAATATCGAACGAGTCTGCGTGCGATTAAGCAGGTTTAATTGCGATTAGTAGTGTGCGTGCAATTAAACAAAGTGTTAATCGTGATGATTACCAAGTGCTAAACTGAAGCAAAAGCTTTCTTTACTTGCATTTTGTTTTATTGCTACAAAAGCGTGCCCAATTTGGGTTTCGAAATATCTTGTTGATGTCGGTTAAAACGCTGTATATGGCTAACTTTCCGTCGGACAAGTAAATCTGAAAAATAACTTGCCCAAAACGATTACAGCTTGCCCCAAGCAAGCGGGCAGGCGTTAATTTCAACCCGTGTTGAAAATGGTGGTACAAGATTTTTTGTTGCTGCTACTACCCCTGCTCTTTTCTGAGGTTGAGAGCATGGTGCAGCAGAAACATTTGATACACTAGAGAACCCTAGCTGGGCTGGAAAACCCTGGAAAGAAAGATGAACTCAAAGAGTGGCCACCCGATAATCCTCGAACGTATTCCTTAGTCGGTACCCATTAGTCGTATTTTACGAATCATAGTGTGGACGTCTTCACCATCATGCTGCTTCTAAATGAAGCCCGAACGGCAAGAAACTATTTGGCCCATTTTTCGCTTTGCTTAAAAATATCTATTAAAAACCTATTAAAAACATCATCCTATGTAACGATATATATATGTCATAGCTTGAAAAGCCAATCATGGCAAAAGGCAACGTTGAGATATGGCTGGGAGATTTATTGAGGGAACAACAGTCATCACTCCACGGTGTGATACGATTCTCCGCCATCCACTTATCCGATCCCTCATTTGAACTGCATGCTTTTCTTGAGACCGCACCCGCACAAGTAAGTATCATTAAATATAGCTTGGGGAGAGAGGATGTCTTTACTAAGCATAGATATAGTGCATAGTGTTTAGTGCTTTGCCTAAAACGTTCAGCACAAGTCTTGTAGATAATGTAAATAAAGTGACTATTATAAGAATTAGTTGCGTGTCAGTTTTATCAATCATTAAATAAAAACAAAAAGTTTGTTTTATGTTTGTGGTAGGTTGTTTCTGCTCTTTCTTTCCTGTGGATCAGAGCATGGTGTTGCGCAAATGTTACACCGCAGAACTTCTGCTGGGGTTGAAATTAGCATTTTCCAGAAAAATAAATAAGGTTACGTATATACTATATCTCAAAACTAAGAGGAACATGTTTTCTGCAAACGACGAGTTTTCTAAATATCTGATTTAGTAGTTTGCATCTTTGACCCACGGCGTTACGTGGTTGGGTTATTTATTGATTTGTTTTGACCTGTTTACATTATTTCTGTAGTTGTTGGGCTACCTCACCTCATTCAATAGATTAGTGTGATTGAAAGGAGTTCGGGCTCGCTCAGGTAAACGAACCGGCCCAAAAAGTAAAAAACTAAAGCTATTTTTTGTTGTTATTTTATCACTAGGCTCATTTACGCATTGGTCAGTGGGCTCAGTCTAATCTGCTGACCAAAGAGCACCCTCAAAAGCTTTCATTTGACACTTCATCAAAACCCTACTTGATACGCTGGTATTTTGTGTTTGTGTCACTATTTCGTCAAAGTTTTTTTCATTATCTGTATTACGTGATTGAACTGTCGTTTCTGCATCACAAAAATTTACAACTAGGTCGGGCTGCTTGGCTTGCAAATGCTATGGACTCGGGACTCGGAAGAAGCGCTTGTGAACGCCAGGTACGACAAGAAGATCATGCCGCTGACCAACCAGAAGTTTCTCGATCTTCTGAATGGTCTGATCGCCGTCACTACGAAAGAACTGAGCAAATTTGACCGCGTCAAATTTGAAACGCTCATCACAATTCATGTCCATCAAAGGGACATATTTAACGATTTGGTTAGTGATTTCATCGTTGTATGTTTTATACTTCGTCGTAAAACAGCTTCAGAGTCTATAAGCTGCTGAAGGATATCAACTATGACATTAAAATCTTATTCAACTTTTTGCAAAGTTTGACGCAAATCTGAATTCAGCTCAATTATTACAGACTATAATGCAGTTCTTAGAGTTTAAATCCAGTGTTGTCTTTCCAGTTTTGAAAATGACCTGGATCAAAAATTGCTGATATTTTTTAGGTTTGCCCGTCTGGTAATTAACAATTTCCACTACATTTTTAGGTGCGCATGCATATTAAGACTCCATTGGATTTTGAATGGCTTAAACAATCTCGATTTTACTTCAACAACGACACGGACAAATGTATTGTCAGCATCACTGACGTCAATTTCATTTATCAGAACGAATTTCTCGGTTGCACCGATCGTCTGGTCATCACACCTCTAACTGACAGGTGCGTTGTTTTTGACAGGTTTGCAGAGTTTAGTAATTTTGAAGTGAAACAAAATGAAGAAGAGCTATAGCAAATTTTAAACAACTTAAAGAATTGGCTTTATCAGTTGTGTCACTCGAGTCAATTTGTGTGTTGGTTGGTATTAATTGCAAGCATGCCCACTTATTCATAGGCCGCAACAAGACTTTGAAACGAACCCAAATTGTACCATGCCGGGCCTTGAATAAAACCTCGGCGTTGACTGTTAACGTTGAGCGTATTCATATAATAGAACCAAACTACACCAAATCGAAACGTTAAATACGGAAATTATTTTTGTTTCTCTGTGGTTAAAGAACAACATCCCAAATATGTTACGCAGTCCATCGGGTAGATTTGCGGCACTCGCAAAATAGCTTTATAATGCTGGTGACTTCCAAAGTTACAGTTGTTTGTGTTTTTGAAGGTGTTACATTACTCTGGCTCAGGCCCTGGGCATGAGTATGGGAGGTGCCCCAGCTGGACCTGCTGGAACTGGGAAAACCGAAACCACCAAGGATATGGGGAAAGCGCTGGGCAAATACGTTGTAGTATTTAATTGCTCGGATCAAATGGACTTTAGAGGACTTGGTCGAATTTACAAAGGTAAATATTTGACTCTATGTATATTGTGTATAGAAAAGTGTTTAATTGCAGACAACTTGCTGTTTTAAGCTTGTTTTTATGGATGATATAAAATAGTACCCGCACATTACTCTAAAGTTGTAAATTTTGATTCAATTTTGTTCACTATTTGGAAAAAATATAGTGTTAATAATATCATTGTACGATGTAAAAAAAATTATGTTTTTGATCTTTAAAATTTAAAAGATAGTTTTGTGCCAGTTCAGCAGTTGCTTATATATTCGCAGACATATGAATTTCAAGTTATTAAATTTGCTGTAAGTGTTTAGTAAACTTCGATCTGCCCTCCCCCCGCACATGCACAGTGCACACACTATTGCTATCATCTTCATTTTTCGTTTTAATACTAAACAATTTTCTATAGTTGGTTTAATTGCAGTGGTTTTTTAACAAAAGCAAGTTCACACAGGTTTGGCGCAGTCTGGATCGTGGGGTTGCTTTGACGAATTCAACCGAATCGATCTACCAGTGTTATCTGTCGCAGCTCAGCAGATATACATCGTGTTAAATGCGAAGAAGGAAAGAAAACCAACGTTCATATTCACTGACGGGGATTGCGTCAGCTTAAACCCAGAATTTGGTCTTTTTATTACAATGGTAAGTTGCTAACGAGGTTATCTCCTCAATTAACTTTGTATTTTCTTTATGACTTGCTTTCGTCTTGCCGTTGAAAATCTGCATTTTCAACTGTTTTAAAAACATTTTATTGCTTTTTGAATAAAGTATAATACCGGTATTTGTACTAAAAAGCCTAATGTCGCGTTCTCTTCATTGCCCACCTTTCTGTGAGCGTTGCGAGGGCAGCAGCTCGAGATTAAGCCGCCCACGCTTCACGGTGTTTCATCACATCCATCATTTCGTTTGGGCGAAGTCCCAAGCGGTTCCATCCAAGATCCTCAATGTAATTGTCCATCTAGTTCTAGGTCGTCCAACCGGTCTTTTCGTATTTGCTGTGGCTAGTAACGTTTGTTTAGAAAGTGTTTCCTGAGGCATTCTGCTTTCATGGCCAAACCCTCTAATTGTAAGCCTAATGTGCTCCACAAATTATGTTTCGATTGTAATTTTAAATGGCGTAAAATTTTGACAATAGAACGATTAACGGTGAAAGAAGTTCAGATAAAAATTAAAATAATTAAAAATTTAAAAGAAAACACTGCAAGCTGTTTCCCCTAATGGGTTCGTCAGGCGGGGCAGAAACTTCTACCCCGCCAAACGAATCCATTAGGAGGAAACAGCCTGTAGTGGGATTTTTAAATTTTTAATCATTTAAATTTTTATCTGAACTTCTTGCACCGTTTACTGGCTCTGGCCCATGTCCATTGAGCTCTCTCGAAACTGAAAAGACAGCGCACTAGTCAATAGAAGTTCAAGTTCGATTTACTATTTGTCGCTATAAGATGCAACAAATGACACCACACTCTAGAAAGAATAAAGATAGTTTACAAAAGCAAAACGAAAACTAACTTTTTTGACGACTGGAGATTGGAAGGGACCTCTTACGGTCATATAAAATGATTAGAATTTTTTTTTTTAATTTGAAATATTTGCACAAGAGGATCGAAATTTGGAAACTTTCAGCTTTTGCAGATAAACAAATTTCCTTTCGTTTATTATTCTAATAATTTTTATAGAATCCGGGCTATGCTGGAAGACAAGAGCTTCCAGAAAATCTAAAAGTACAATTTCGATCTGTAGCCATGATGGTTCCAGACAGACAGGTTTGTCCCATATTGCACTTTCTGTTATTCCAATGCCCGTTAATTTTTGGATTGGTAGAGATCGGTAATTGTGATTACAGTACGTATTTATTCAGTTGCCTTGGCCAGGAGAAAACGAAGGGACCTTTTGGTCTTCAAATCAACTTGCCACCTGTTTACCACACTCGGCTGAGGCCTCACACTGTCCATTTTAGCGCTGAACATTAAGCAAGAAAACTGTGATTATCAATTTTAAAATCTTTGGTTTGACCCGACGTAAAGTCGAACCTGAGTTTACCGTTGTAGTAGTAGACTCTCTATCCACTTGGCCTCTGATTGGTTAAATTGTTGGCTGTCTAGACTGACTCGGTCATGTTCTCATGCTTAGCTTCAAGTTTAACATCGATTCTTGCAACAGTTTGAATGGATCTTATGCGATGCAAGAGTTAAGACTTTAAGTGCTGGACTATTGTATTTGCTAGTTAGGCGTTAGGGTAGCCGGGGACAAAAGTTAGTGTTAAGGTTTAAAGTGAGAGTAAGAGAAAGAATTAAGACCAGGACAATTGGAGTTAAAGTAAAGTTACATTTGTGATTACGGTTAGATTTCTGGTTGAAATGTGGGTTTGGAAAAATTTTTTCAAATGTAATCTCAAGTCAAATTTCACAAAGCAACAAATTTGTGTATAATACTTATCGCATAATCAAGCATCCAAATGCATAAAAGTCGCAATGCATAACTGACCTGTGTCTAGCAGGCTTTTGCCTAACTGAACAACCAAATAGTCGCATACTCAAGCTCAAAAGATCTTAACCATTACTTTTTCATGCCTTTGTACTGCTGTTAAAAGTTTATTGTTGTTTGAATTATATGACGGACTGTAACACAAACTTTGCGCTTTAGTGTTTATGTTGTGTTTAGATTATCATGCGAGTGAAACTGGCTAGCTGCGGTTTTATCGAGAACATTGTTCTGGCTCAGAAGTTTTTCACTCTCTACAAACTCTGCGAAGAACAGCTAACAAAGCAAGTGAGTCGCGCACAACTTTTCTCACGAAATGAAGCGGTGTTAATAGAATAATTTTTGTCGTAAAAGTACGGTCAAAATGGCGAGACAAACTTTCCGAAAGGCTCGACTACAAAGTAGCCCGCAAGTCATGTTTTAAGTTGTCGCCGTTCTTGCACATCTTCACTAGGCATTAGGGCTGTTAGCCTATAGGCTAGAAAGCACGCAAACGATTAATAATGAATTTAATTGAATCAATTAGTAGCTTGTGCGACTTTTGTTGCTTTTTGATAATTGAAAAAAGTGCTAAGGCGAAAATCAGGTTCGATTCTTGGCGAAAGCATTATTGGCGTTCGTTACGAAGACATCCCGAAATAGTTTAATGTTCCATAATAAGTTTAGGGCAGTGTGCGTTTGAGTGCCTGACCTGAGTTAGTGCTGAAGACAACGGGTAAAGACACTTTGTTTTTGATTAAATGTTATTAGTTTATCCAAATTCTTCCAGGCAATTATCGAATTCTTTTACAAGCCCCCTAGAACCCATCCAAGCATATTAAGATTCCACAATTGACTAACGCAATATATCTGTGCTTTAAAGAGTTCGTTTTCAGACAAGGCTTGTTTGCAGCTTTTTGAACGTTGAAAACTGGTAGCTGTTGCGATCGTTGATACTTGGCTAGAGTACAACTTTAATCCCTAGAATTGCCCTCGTCGGCTGAAACTAGAGAACGACTGAGATGTTAATTGACGAATCGAAAATGGCAGTTGACAGTTCCTTTAGCTTCTTGAATCTCAGAAAGCAGCACACCAATCTTCAATTAAAACTTCTATTTAAGATTGAAACACAAACCAACTAACTGAGCAAAAATTGCTCCACTCACACCTCTTACTAAACGGCTATACGAGCCAACCCCAGATACACAAACTCTGCTTAAATGCCTACGAAACTAATACCTAAAAATCATCCACTTTCGGAATATTAGAATAATAGAATCAAAAACGACCCGTGTATTTATAATACGGCAAAAGCTATCGAATACCCCAGAACAGTCCATGATACGTCACAATAGAAAAAATATACGCAATTACGAAAACACTACGGTAGCATAATTGTGACGTCACAAACTTCAAGTCTAAATATAGCAATTAAGACATGTAAACAACTAAGTATTCCGGTGACTAATTGAAGGCAGTAGAAAATACTAGAAAGGAATTATTCAGAATATATCGAATATTCTAAATCAAAAAAAGCGGCAAAAGTAGTAAATCAGTCACGTACGCATTAAAATACAGCAAATAATCATATATCAGGCATTCAAAATTATTCGTGACAGTAACTAAGAGCTGGACGATAAATTATCTGAGAAATTTTGAAGAATGTTGTTTCAAAACCATAACTCTATTGTTACGATATATGCGGTTGCGTGCTTAAATCAACCCTCAAAGAAACTGACATAATTTACGTATCAAACAGTTTTCATACATAACAAGCAAACGAAAAAGGTTTCTATCAATATTAAGAATGCACAATTTTGATGAGTCTGGTTTGCGTTGGTGGTTATGCAAAGCCTTCGCTTTTTATGAGATAACGAACGTATTTAGCAGAACACCGATTAAGTACATTAAAAATCCTACAGTGTATTTCACCCTTTCCACGATTTCAGGGTTCAAGGTGAAGGTGAACAAACTGTAAGAATGTTAATGTTTCTATCTGAAGTGTGCTAAATGTATGATCTTACTCTAATATTATTGTTGTTATTGAGCGTTTTTCAAGAACATTTGGAGTCAAGAACAAAAATAAACAGAAAGGAATAAACAAAAAAAAACAACAGATAAACAGATCTGAAATAAGCGTCTTAGCTTTCCAAAGTCATTAATAATTGGGATAATTTGCTAGCTGATAATAAAACGCCGTATTAATTCGTTCGTTGTATCATTGCGTTTATGGACGAGTTTGATTGATCAGTGTAGTGTGGCATGTATAGCAGTGTCTGACGTCAAACCAAAACGAACCAAAACATAATGTTAACTACATAACAAAACATAACTATCCGCTAAATAAAAACAAGGATTACGCTAATAATTGGCTAGTATTACAGTTGTACACTAGTAATATAGGAGGTCACTGAAAACATGCACGCTTACTGCAGAGTTGTACACGGGCCGACTAGTTCAAGGCCTAACCCGAAAAAGTGAACTAGGTGCGAAAAAATCCCTGAAGTTGAGTTGGTTCTAAAAAACGTATCCGGTTAATTGTTGACTTCCTTTGCGAAACTTTAAATTGCTGTGACTAAATAAAAAGATATCTTAATAAATTGCGATGCAATAATAATCATTAAATTGTCTACTAATAATCGCATTGATGTTCAAATAAAGTTTTCGTTCAGTGTTGCAGAGTTATTTTGGTTGTGTTTTTATAGCGCCTAAAACATAAAAACATCTCGAGCCTGAAATTTTGTCACCCGACCAGACTTACAAGTCTGTCTTACTGGTTACAACAAACTAATAATTGAATTTGCAACAACTGCCCAAAGGCGTTAAGATAGGTCGAGCTTACAAGGCCGAAACCAAGCTGGATTCCACAATTAATTCCTCCCAGCGCGTCGTAAAAAGTGATCGATGGGTGTGTATCAGTAGCGGTCGCCTACATGGTGATAATGTATCGCATTTTTATTAGTATAAAATTGGTTAATATTCTCTCTCGAGTTTTCCAGTGGTGTTGAATTTTTTCACTATGTTGTCGTCAACAGAGAAGAAGCGGGTAACCTCAACCAATTAATCCTAGAGTGAAAAAAAGACTTTTCAACGTATTGCTGATAATGTTTCGCAAACGGCAAGAAATGCAACTGAACTAAGGAAAGTTTTAAAGAGTTGGGTAATCTGGTAAAGTAGCATTCCAATCATGAGAGTGGTTTGCTACTCTGTAGTATATAGAATGGTTGTAATATAGTTAATAACCGAACTAGTTTTGTTGGAAAGTGTTAAGTTCATACATAAACAATGGTTTAGTAGTTCAGTGGTAGAAGTGTATTTAAAATTGGAACATTTGCAACATCTTTTGAAATCTGAAAAGATTTTGCCATCTAGCTCTCAAATGAGAAGCTTTAAACTGGAAAGGTTACTGTGCTTGCATATGAGGATATGCAATGTTTCAAAAAGGATTTGAGCTATCAACGAAAGGTGCTCAATTTGTTCAGTAAAATGCATCAACTACTTTTTTTTTTAAATCCAAGAGCAATGGAGCTGAATATTTTGTTTACAAACAATCAAAGTTTTCATCTATTTTGTTTTTTATTACAATAAAAATGCAAAAACGAAGCAAAACTTAATGTTGCAAGTTTCTACTTTTTCATTGCTGGCAGTGTCCTAAGCTTTTTCACCAATACACTTTCATTTGAACGTTTACAAAAATTAATGCATTTGCGGGTAGTTAGCAAGCGTTTAACCATTAATCTAATTGCAGTAAATTACGAAATATTTATAACATTATAATATTATAAGCATAGGCGTAGCCAGGATTTTTGATTGGGGGGGCCCAAATCACATGCAATGACGTTATCAAACATTTTTAAAAGAGGGAGTTTTTGTGGGAAAAGATATCGTAAAATAGAAGATCAAAAGCAGTAGCTTGGTTTTTGGGTAACCAGGATTTTGCTGAAGAGAGAGAGAGAGAGAGAGCTTAAACCAAAAGTAAAAATGTCTAAATTGGGAGACGCGTTTGAGTAAACTGGTTAGTGCACCTGAAACGTATCAATGTATCTCAGACGGGGGTCTGAGGGCTAAGCCCCTAGCCGCTGAGCGGTATTTAATATTTTTTTGGAAAAAATAGTTACTTTAATGCCATTCAATCACATTTTGCACGTTTTTAGAGCCATTTGAAAGATCTAGATTTGTAACATTTGAAAGCCAGTTGAAAAAATTAAATTGTTCAATCCTCCTTCTACTTACAATTTAAGTTCAAAACACGATTAAAATCTTGCATTTTGGAATTAAATTTTGTAAGTGATTTGGCCCAGGTAGGAAGAAGTAAGATACATTGCCTCGTGCAATATTTTTATCAGTAAATAACAATGCACTAAAAGATTTGCCATAAAAAATTTTTGTTTTGTCATGGAAATAACCAGCTATAGGACCACATGTACGGCCAGGGGGCTCAGGCCCCCTTAATTCAAATTCAATAATTTGTTCAGTGAGCATTTCTACTCGCAATTTTTTTTTCAAAAGTATTTTGTCGCGTAAAAACTGGAAAGGTGGAGGTGAGTTGTTATTGAAAAATGGTACAATAGATGGTTACGCCTACTTACCATGTTATTGCCAGGGCCGGATTTACATTGCGCAGGGCCGGGGGCCCTGGCACTTTGAGAATTTTTACATCTTTCTGCCGAATATAGGCGATAACCAACTGAACGAGGTGTCCCTGGCAGTGTGCCATGCGGTAAATCCAACCCTGGATATTGCATTTTGTCCATAAAAAGGTTAGGTGAGGATCTGAGGTAGTAACTTTTAGTACAAAAACCCCTAATTTCAACCGAGCTTTACATTTAAATTGGTTGGAAAAATTTAATTTAGGGGGTGGCGGGCCCCCTGGCCGTGAATATTATTGTTAATTGCTGCTCTATACCTGTACTGTTGTACACGAAGATGCTAAAAGAAACTGAAAGTGAAGAAACAATATGCTGTTTTGTCACATTTTTGTCATTGGTGACATTTCAGTTGGAGAGGGAGGAGGCCCACCCCCCCTCTGGATACGCCTATGGTTATAAGACTGATAAAAGTAAATTTTCACCTTTTATTAATATCCTGATTATTTAACTGTGGCTATTGCCAACTCTAAATCGTCTTGTTGAAATCCTTTTAAACACTGTATGAGATCATTCAGAAAAAAAAAAAAACGAAATGGGCATTGAGCCACGAAATCGTTTGTGACGCTGCTCTTACTCAATTTTTGTTGACTCGTAGTTTTTTGTTGGATTTCTGCTCGTGCGGTGGGCGTGGCTTAGTCACTTTACAATTTAAAATTTTAAAAC
This sequence comes from Trididemnum nubilum, assembly GCA_963965965.1. Taxonomy (NCBI): domain Eukaryota; kingdom Metazoa; phylum Chordata; class Ascidiacea; order Aplousobranchia; family Didemnidae; genus Trididemnum; species Trididemnum nubilum. The sequence continues at coordinate 14,479,384 of OZ014479.1, forward strand.
GCGTAAATCTAATAGCATTGTGTGTATATGCCAAACTGCATGTTGCGTCTCCATCCACCTTACACGAAGGATTCAGAAACAGCCCTGATCAATACTTCGCAGGATTTTGTGGATTATATGGTTGACCAGATAACTTTTCAGACTTTCGACTCTGGTATAATTCAGCTTGCGCTATATAGCCTATAGCTCGATAGCAGCTGCTGATGATGTCCAAGCACATAACTTTAGAAGCTATTGGGTCCATTCTTTGTTCAAACAATTCCATGGCCTCAAAAATCCAAGTCAGTGCCTTTCTAGGTTGTCCTATTCTAAAAAGGCAGAAGGCTACGTTTCGTTTGGTATCTGGAGTTGATGCTATTGCAAGTAGGAAGTTTCTTTTGCCTTCAGCAATATAATTTCGGTATGAGCTAAGTGCCATCTAATAATGTCCCATGGAATTATAAGCAAGGCCTTTCATAAAATGAAAATTGCCAGCATAAATATCGAATTTGGGGTTTTTTAGGATTTGATTTGATGTATTTAATACTTCTTCAAAATTTTTTGCATAAATTTTTGAATAGAATAGATAAAATTTCGTGAAAGCTTGGAATTGTATCGACAGTTTACCAAACGTAACGTTGCGTGTTATTTGCTGAAAGTATTTAATAGCAGAGGAGTGATTATCTTTCCACTGGTATGCATAAGCGATTTGATACATTACCAGTAAATCGTCTTCTCTAAAAATTTTCCCCTTTTTCAAGTATTGTTTTCCTTCCTGTATTACTTCATCATGAGCATATATACTATTTTTGAGCAACAATGAAAACCAAATGTTGCTTTTCTTCATACAGTTTCCAAGATCGAAGTAACACATTGGATTGGCCAAATGTTCCTGCAACAATTGAACATCACAAAAATACCTAATCAAATCTTTGCGAGACATAATATTTGTAAACTGCAAAGGTATAGTTTGAGTAAATGCAGCATCATAGTTTTCAACCACATAATCATCCTGAGATTTCTTATTCATGTAATGATACAATCGTATATGACAAGCCACAGCAACAAGTAGTAATAGCCTATGAGCTGTGCTTTCATCAATTTGTCCTCGTTGAGCAAATTCAGCGATCATGTCAAAGTTTGATTGTTTGCTTGATCCATAAATCCGTCCCTAAGCAGAAACAAACAACGAAGTGCTGCGATAAATCACTCGTTTTATGTTCCAAGTTCGCGACATAGTGAAAATGAAAAGATTTTTTGTCGCATTAAAATTCTCAAAATCTTCGTCGAGCTGTGATAGAATTTGTTGTTCTTGTGGTTGATTGTTTTGTACTTGGAGGATTTTAGTTTGGAACAATTGATGCAAGCGTTCATCTCCTGCAACAAAGCATGTCGTAGTGAGAATATCAGCGAGTTTGTAGCCATTTTTCAAATCCTCTCCGCAATCCAGATACTTCACCATGTCAGAGACAGGTTTAATCAGTTCTGTAGTAAACGACTTTTTCTTTGTGGGCTGAGTTCTTCCCAGAGGAAATTTGCAGGCGTGAGGCATCATTCCATCAAACGATATACCTCGAATGTTTTGATCAAAAAACCAATTCCCATCAGGTTTTGAACCGTCGTTCAGACTTGAAATGCACACACTCGGAATGATCGTTTCTTGCAGATTTATGATGAGTATGTGGAAAATTACGGAGTACCAACGAAAGTATTCGTAATGTTCCTGAAAATTTCGTCTCTTTTTCCGATGCAATTCCTCCAAGATGATAACATGTTCGAAGTCAGAATATGGAGTAATTTCTTTGCGAGCTAACGAACCCATTCCTACCAATGCAAATCTACACGGTGGCGGTCCCATAATGTTAATACAGCTTCGTGATGTGTATGCCATAATGGCCGAGTATTGGTCGGCAATTTGAGATTGCAGTGTTTTCACTTGTTCAATTTTATTTCTTTCCAGCGACAGGAGTTTGTCTTTGCCTTGAATGCTTTCAGAAATTCGTTTGATGTTTTTTAGTTCTTCGTTGGTTTTTTGTCGCATTTCAGCGACCATTTGTTTTAAATGGTTTGAGATTTCAATCAGATTCGATTTCCATTTTCTGGCACTGGCGCATTTTAACACGTGCTTGCAAAGTTGTTGCAATTCGTCTTTGAACTTCTGCTCGGCTGGTTTCCTTAATATGGCTGCATTGAGTAAAGCTGCACTTTGAATCAAACTGATTTTATCTGGGCTTTTTGATTTATAAAGCAAACCCAGCTCGTAAAATATATTAGCAGATTGCTCTGGGTATAATTCCTGTCCCTTGCCATTGCAGATATTTTTCAGTTTCTCGCAGAGTAATTTTTCATAATTATCGAAACTGCTCATGGTGATTTGTTTGTCTCAGTTAATTAGATCATCTGGATCATCTAAATTTCTGCTAAGTACTGAAATTTTGGTGTTACGTTAATTTACAATGCTTTAGTTTAGAATATTAGTTGCTATTATATCCTAAGTGTACCTGACAAACAAGGCTCGATTATGAAGCGTTTACTTATGTCATGCGGCCCGTTGTTGAACTTATTACGAAGCATTTAGTTGAATCTTATAGTTATGATGAATGCATTCAACTTCTTGACATGGGTGTCGACTGATTGATAAGGCAAGCCTCTAAAACATACAATGCGGAAGTTATTGGCCACACTTTAAGGTTTTTGTTTAGCCGTTTGAAATAGAACAAAGGATTATAAAGTTTTCCAAACGACTAAAGATTTGAAATCCGGACAGCTGACAAGGAAATTGAAATGGTTTTCTTTATCAAATTTCGAGACAATGGGTCGCGCGACTTCGGTTTGAGATGCTGAAAGCCGGCCAGTCAACGAGTATGTTACAAAAAACACGTTTACATTACAAATTGTAGAAGTGGTGTATTCCAATTACATGATTTGCAAGGCTTTTACTTTGCCCTTACGTGCATTGAAATACCCTAATGATTGTTTAAAGTTGTTTTTCTGGCACGATTGTGTCTAGACAGGAAATTTTACTAAAATTTTTGGTAGCATATAATAAAAAATTCAATTACTACAGTAGTGTGATGCACTATAAATTTGGGAAGGGGCTCAATGAGGATTCCAGATGCTTGAATGACTACACCTTTTGTCCAAAACAAAGGCATTAATTTGAAAACAGCTAATTTATATTTATTTTTACCAACTTTGGGAATTTTAAACTTGGGCCCAAGCGTACGTAAAATGGTACTAAAGACCTGTAGTATTGAGTGAGAAAGAAAGAGAGTTTATTTTTTGAACTAAAATTCATATCAGAATTTGCGGAAGTAGTTAAAAACGAAAAAATGTAGCCGCTGTACAATGGGGTTGCTTTTTCACTGTGTGTTTTCATAATAACGGATGATGGAGTTTACCACAAACACGTCGTAATTCGCATCTCAACTAGTGCAGTTTTAAACATAAAAAACAGAACTGAATAGATACAAAAGTTGCTTTAAAATCATCAACTTCAGTTTTGTGGTAAAATTTGATTTGCGTTAATTCATCTCTGAACTAATATCGCTCACAAGTTCTTTGTCGGCTTCTTTCTGGAATTGTCGTATAATGACGCCAAAACTCATTATCGATCACTTTGAGCAACCCTGGTTTACATTATCAAGTCCTAGCGCATTCTTGCGCTTCGAACATCAGGTTTTGACACGATTACTAAAGTTTGTTCAAGCTATCAATACGTTTGTCCGCAGTTAGTTAAGTTTACTAAAAATTTGAAATTTGACTTAACTCCGATATTATGATTAAAGCAGGGCTGCCCAAAGTGCGGCCAGCTCAACAAGTTTTTGCGGCCCGCGATCGGTCTCCAGATTTACTATAAGTCTTTTTCGATGCCCGCAATTTGTTTTACCGAAAAATGTTTATGTCAATGTTGCCATTGGTTTTTTCAAACAATAATTTGAATCAATTTTCGAGAATGTTTTTAACAACGCCACTGTATAGAAGTATATTGAAAATGAGCAGATTTGCGGTTTGTTGGCCACTAAATAAGCTACAGTGTATTTATATTTTATTTGTTTTATTAATTATTTATATTTTTATCACCGCGCAGTTTGCATTCCAAAACAAATGGTTACAGTAGCTTTACAATACATCTCATACTTCGTTCAAAATGCGTTCAGTAGTGCAACTATTGGGGAACAGACGTTGAGAAGGCTGAAGCTTCCGTTTGTAGCCAAGTAATTCAAAAACTTTTGCTCAAATCTGCTATCTTTTAAACGTGTTTTGAATCTGACCAGAGGCGAAATGAATAGAATTAGCAATACGATTGTTTAAAGTTGTTCTAAAACGGTGCAACATTTTTTTCAAATGACGTTAAAATAGCTATTTTCATGAAATCGCTGAAATCGCCTATCCCCCAGATGACGTCCATGATGCGCTTTAAACGCGCAAAAGTTTTTTCGATACGTCGGGTGCTAGATACTGTACAAACTTTATCATAGAAAAAGGTTAGCTTTTGGTTCAAGTCCCTCCCTTAACAAAATCCTGGATGTGATGGTGATGCTCTGTAGTGTGTAATAAACAACATTGTGTTCGTTGTGTCATACGAAGTTCTTCCACATACGGTACTTTGTAATTAAACAAACTCAATTTTCGGTCAAGAAAAGACGAAATTTTATTTCATTAAAGGTTAACTCCGGTTTAAAGATTATTTAATTTGGTAGGATAGTATAAGACTTTATTCGGGATAAAAATTATCCACACTTTTTATGAGAATGTAGCTGCCCGCAAAAACTTAGAAAAAGTTTAATGCGGTCCGCTCCTCAAAAACTTTATGTACCCCTGGATTAAAGACATTTTCCCAGTACTGTAAGGCGATATTGCTTGCTTAGTACAGAAACAAAAAACCATTTTCTCTTTGCTGTAGTGGTCCTCAAGCCGTTTTGGATACTGTTGTTATGATGATGAATTTATTTTTATTGGACAAAGAGTGTTGACTGATAGGAGAAGTCTTTTGAAACATACAATAGGCAAGTTATTGGTACAACTATCCCGAGCATTATCGTGCTTTTTTTTTTAAATAGAAAAAGAATGCTGAAATGTGAAATATCGTCATTCTTTGTTCATTCTTCAATATCCATCCTATGCTAAAACTGAGGCTCGGTAACTCTCTAGTTGATTGTGTACTTTAACTTGCTATGCTACCAAAAAAAAACTTTTTCCACAAAAAAAAAACACTAAATAAATATAATCCAGATAGCCAAGTCATCTGAGCCAGGTCTGGTTTTCACGTGGCAAAATCGGGCATCCACTTAATCCGGCTTCGCCAGATAAAAATTAGATCTGGTATGGAACTGGCACAAACTACAATGTTGGAATGCACAATGCCCGATCAAAACCAGATCTGATACGGAACTGGCTCGAGCTAAATCGTTTTGACCAATAATGCCCGATCAAAACCAGATCTGATACGGAACTGGGTCGAGCTAAATCGTTTTGACCAATAATGCCAGATCAACACCAGATCGGATACACAACTGGCTGAAACTAAAACATTTTGACCTATAATACCAGATCAACATCAGATCGGATGCAGAAGTGGCTTAAGCTTTAAGATAGATTTAGTCCAAAATATTCTTTTCCATCGCGAAAAAAATCTAAGATTAAATCTTTATCCTACTTGCTGTTGCACGCCAATGCTTGTAAAGAGTTCGTGGCGCCCATTTACGCGTCTTTGTTTCTGACATTCCAGCTTTGAATTAATATTGCAAAGGTGGCCGCCAGAGAATTGAACCTAAGACGTACCTTTTTTCCAAAAACGAATGGTATATCGCTCGACCAACTGGTTAGTTTTTTTGTTTTTTTTTCTGCTTTATTTAATTACCATTTGTTTTTTAGGTTCACTACGACTTTGGATTACGTAATATCTTGTCCGTATTGCGAACGCTGGGAGCCTCAAAACGAGCTCGGCCTAACGAAGGGGAACCTACTATTGTAATGCGTGTGCTACGGGACATGAACATATCCAAGCTGGTGAGTTGCACTGGTAAAAATCAAAGTTTGACAGAATTCCTTTTTTTTTTGGTAGTTCTCAAAATATTGACAAACTATTATCCTGTTTACATGTGCACTTTTGGGAACCAGTTCCTGGTTCCGAAAAGTAGTTCTTTTGTTGGCACTTTTTCGCTCGAGTTTACATGCACATTTCAAGAACTCGGTCACGCATGTAAGCACAGCCTTTGAGTGTACAGACTCAAAGGCCTAGCAGTAGTGCAACTTACCAATTCAGGCTCATCACTTATCAGAGGTGGAGTCGAGGACACAAGGCTCGAGGCCAAGGACACAAAAAAAATTCGAGGCCAAGGCCAAGGACAGCCTTTCCGAGGACAGACACTCTCGAGGCCAAGGACAAGAATGCTCGAGGCCAAGGCCAAGGACCAAGGACACAAGCGCGAGTGCTCTCCAAAAAAAAAAAAAAAAAGGTCTTCACAAAAATTTTTCAAGCGATGTCCGCAAAAAAACGTTTTCCAAAAAATTTTTCTAGCACTTCACAAAATTTTAACAATTCAAAAAATACTGCTGTCCTCGAGCCGAGGACAGGCCAATTTTCGAGGACTTGAGGCCTCGAAGCCAAGGCCAAGGACTTGACCTTCGAGGCCAAGGCCAAGGACTTCAAAATGTGTCCTCGAGGCCAAGGACGTCCTCGAGGACTCCACCTCTGTCACTTATATCAATAAAATTAGCCATGTCCAAAGATCTGAGATACCAGTACGGTACAGCTAAATTTTGCTAAGATTAAGAAGTATGAAATGAAATATTAGCCTATGAAATGAAGAAGACTTGAGATGTTATAGGCTGGTAAAATACAATGCAAATATGCAATACAACGTAAATAAATAAATGCAATGCATGAAATTCTGAGCTAAACATCGGTATTATCTGTTATCATTAATTATTTTCAAATTATTAACATCATGAAAAAAATCTAAACATTTGGGCATGTTTAGGCCTACCTTAGTGATCAACTCTGCTTGGACTAAGACCAATGGCTAAACTAGGCCTAATTGATGTTTTCAACTAAGAACGAACTGCATTTCGAATTTAGATTTACTACCGTATTTGCATTAATAAGATTAGTCTAGTGTAGTAGGCAAACGTTTGCTAACTAGCTGAGATACGGTAGGCCTAAGCTCAGGGCTTCCTGTTACCCGCACCATTTTAGACCAAAGTAGCCTAGTACACACTACCAATACCAGCATACGCCTATTTATGGTAGCCTAAGTTATTACCAATCCATGTAGACTACTAACCTATGTCTAACCAACCTGCGAGTACAGCCGACCTACTGAACCTAAACGATCGGAACTTTTGGAACTGCAACGGGCCCTCCTCTGGTAGCAGTTCCAAATTGCGAACGGTTGTGACGTAATTCAGAACCTTTTTTGTGTGTGACTCAGCAAAATTCAGGCACTAGAACTAAGAACTGGTTCCCAAAAGTGCACATGTAAACAGGCTATATGAGACCTCGTAAGAAAATTGTTGCTGTTGTGCATATTTATCCTCTTGTCACCGGTCAGCGTCAGACGCTAAATATTGGACGATCTTCACACTTTTAATTGCAATGACTAAATTCGTGATTGGAGAGGTCCGCATCTGCCTAGGAGTTTCCAGCAATCCAATATTTCTGTGGATTTCTTGTCCATTGAGTTTGGTGCTTGTTCGAAACCTCCAAGCAGAGATAATTACCGCAACGCTTCATTTCATTCAGTTCCGTTTTTTATTTTATGTACTAAAGACATATTAATTAAATGAAAATACAAGTCACTATCCGCTGCAAGCTTCATGAGAAGCCCAAATGTTGACTTATGATCACCTTTAAAGGTAGTGGTGGTGCATAAAAAGCATCTTATCCAAGAACGCATCAATGTGACCAGGGTGCGGGTTGAACCTACTATATCATGCGATCACAGTCGCCATAAAAACTATGCCTTTAACATCAATATCACGTTGCCAACATTGCAAAATAATTGGAATCATAATGATAACGACGTATGTCTAACGCCAGCTAGTGTTTTGGGTTGTGCTTACGTGTTAGCACTGAGTCTCATTGCAATCAGTAGGCATATTTAATTACAAAAGTTGAAAAAGTCAAGATTCAAACTCATGCAGCCAACATTATTTCGATAAATTAGTACAACAGTAGTCGTGTAATGCCTAGTTTGTGTTTTTATTTGATGACAAATAAAACAATGTATAGCAACAGTTAAAGTGAGAAGCAATTCAACGCGTCATATACAGAATATAATTTGTGCATGTTTAGTTGACTTTCTTTTAAATAAGAATCCGAAACGACGCTGCATTGTTTTGAAGTAAAACCATTATAAGATCTATCTTACTCAACTACACAATGCAATTATTCTCCTTTCTTCATCGCCCGCTTTTTCGTGAGGGTTGCGGGGCAGCAGCTCGAGATTAAGTCGCCACACTTCTATCATTTCCATCACATTTATCATTTCGCTTGGGTGAAGTCCCAAGCGATTCCATCCAAGATCCTCAATGTAGTCGGTCCATTAGTTCTAGGACGTCCAACTGGTCTTTTCCCATTTGCTATGGCAAATAAGACTTGTTTTGGTAGTCTTTCCTGAGGCATTCTGCTTACATTGCCAAACCATCTAAGCTAAGATCTTTCAGTTCGGAGAAGGAACGGCTCGATGTTAAGAAATTTTCGAATCTCAGAGCTACGCATTTTGTTAAATAATGCAACTTCTTCGATTCTTCGTAAAAACCTCATTTCGGACCCTTGCACTTGTGATCGCACTCTTTCAGTTATTACCCAAGATTCATGAACATTAGTGAGAATGGAGACAAAAACTGTTTTGAAAATTGAGAGCTTTGCCTTTTTCGACATCTTTCGTCTTATGACAACCGAATAGTGCGAAGCTCGCATAGCTGCAGTAGTCTTGCCAGTTCGGGTGTCCACTGTCCAGCTCTTCGTCTTGCCTTTCGTCACTCGTGAATGCAACCCCAAGATACTTGAACTTCTCTACCTTCCTCAATGTCTCTCCATTCACTTGCAACACGCACTGATCAGTGTTTCGTGAAAGATGAAGTATCTCAGGTTTGGCCGTGCTTATTTTCATTCCGGTGGTGTTGCGTGCATCTGCAAAGGTCTTTATTGCGCGCTGGAGGCCAGATTCTGTGGAAGAAAGCAGAACTAAGTCGTCAGCGAATAGCAGACGACTGATTTTGGAATTTCCGATTGTGCCTGATTCATCAACTTGGCTGCATGTGTTGATCCATTTCATGTAAACAATGAAAAGGAGAGGTGAGAAAATGCACTGGTGCCGGAGTCCAACGCCCACTTGAAACGGTTTTGATTGCTTGCTATTTACCCGAACACAAACCTCCGGTAAGCAGCATAGAATGACTTAATGGCACGTAACAACTGACCATCAACGCCATACTTCCGCAAAACCGTTCAAAGTTTAATCCGAGGAACTCAGCCAGATGCTTTTTCATGATCGACAAAGTATGAAGTTTTTTCAAGATCGAGATCTTTGCCATACTCTCAAGATTTCTCGAAGATTTGCATCAGAGTAAAGATTTGGTCCGTGTTGCTGCGACCCGGACGAAAACCACACTGGTCATCCACCAGTTTGGATTCCTCTATTTCTCGGCATTTCTTTTAAGGCATTTGGCGTATACTTTTTATGGCAAACTAAGGAGTGATATCCCTTTGTAGTTCGTACATTGCTAGCGATTTCTTTTTTTGAATATCAGAAAAATCACACCTGTTTGCCAATCTCTGAGAGTATTGCCAAACTTCCACGCAATTTAACACCCTCGCATTAACCAGAGAATTTCTTCTCCAGTCAGCGCTTTCAACTTCTCGGGTCTGATTTCATCTTCACCAGCAGCTTTTTTAGATTTTATCCCTTTAATTGCCGTTGCCACTTCTGCTGCAGTGAAAACTTCTTCTACCCCTAAATGTATCACTTCTTGTGTGACATTAGTCGATGCCTGTACGGGATTCAAAAGATCTTCTAAGTATTCCCTCCATCGTAAAAGGATTTTATTCTAATACGTTAGAATGTTACCTGCAGAATCCTTGATGGAGTACGTGACACTCGATCTTTTGTCTTGTAAATGGCGGATGGTCTGCCAAAATACTTTGTTTTCCGAAAAATAGCTAGAGTTCATCGAACGACCAAATTCCCATGACTCCTTGGATTTCTTTACTGTCAAAGTTGCCGCTTTTCGCGCCTCAGTGTACCGAGAATGCAAATCAGATGACAATCTGTCCTGTAGCAAGGCCTTGAACGCATCTTTCTTTGCTCGAATAGCTTCTTTAACCTCTTGGTTCGAACAAGGTGTTCTTTTTTCACTATCGTCCGCCACTCTAAGCCGTTTTCGTCTTGAACTTTCAGTAGCTGATGAAATGATGGCTGATCTGAACAGCAGCCATTTCTTCTCAATGTCCTTGGATGAAGAAGAAAGCTGTCTGAACTTAGATGATAAACTAAAGTATGCAAACTGTTTCTTACTTCTTTGTCCTCCACATCCTCCCAGTTGATCCGGTAAGTCACAGACGACCTGTTGGATTTCCTGTTTAGCCAAGGTTTCGAAAGTCGTAGGAACACACTACCAGATGGTGATCAGTTGACAACTCAGTACCTCGCTTCACTCGAACGTCCAGCACATCAGAAAACAAATCTGACGAAACTGCAAAAATCTACCAAAGATTTTTGATCCATGATGCAGAGTCCGTTACCACAACAGCGCTCCAATAAATACCTTCCGTTCTCATTCAGTCCAGTGACTCTATGTTTTCCGATCACACCCTTCCACTAATCTGTGTCTCTTCCAACATGTACGTTAAAATCCCCAATAAGGACTGTAGATTCAGTAGGTGATACTCGGAGAAGAGCATCATTTACTTCATCCACAAAACCATGATATTCACTCGTAGCATTGGGGCATATACTGTATACCTGCAATAGGCTCAATGACCAATCAAATACCTTGAGCTTCAACATACAAACCCGTGATCCCAAAGAAATCCAATCTGACACACAGTCTGACTACAGGGGGCTTGCAAGATCCCCACACCCGCTTGAGCAGACATATTAGGATCAGCACCAGAATATAAGAGTTTCCATCCGCCATCCAGATTCACAGTTCCAGAGCCTCGCCTTTTGGTTGAAGAAACTCCGATAATATCGAGATGATACCGCTTTGCTTCCTCAACCAATTCTAACTCTTCTTGTGAAGGTGAGAATATTTCAATTGCCCAACAGCAGTTGGTGATGGTTGACCCGTGAGTGTGCGACATTATCTCGAGTACGAATACTCTATGCTGCCTCCATTCGCGTTTTCAAACGTGAAGCAGGGACATTGATTAAGCTGCCACTAGGGCTGGCTGGTGGAGATTGTCGCTTATTTTTCAAACGAGCCCCTCTGCCTAAAACTCGAACGCCGCAGGGGTTTCGTTGAATGACGATCTGGGAGTCTCTAGGCACTCCGTGCTGGCGGACAAGATTCCACTTGTTGTAGACCCATTAACGTCGTTAATGTAACTTGTTTGATTTGAACCAGAGTTGCAGAGTCGAAGCAAAATCAGTTCGACTCTGACTCTCGGCCATTTTTTCAGTTCGACTCTAACTTTCGGGCTTTATATCCCTTCGACTCTGACTTCCGACTCTTTTAAATGGTAAAATTTCGACTCCGACTCCCATAAAGTTAAACAACGTTTTTTTTTGATTGGACGAAATTGATTACTGCAAAGCGTTTTTTCGCTTGAACAGGGCACTCTGTGTTTGTTTACCACTTCTACGCATAGCACCGTTTCAGGTTAGCTCTGTGTGCTGTGTAAGACTGGGCCATTACGACAGGTAAGACTGCTCAGTCGCCTTGGGAAGTACAGTAAGCTTTTTGGTGTCTTTCCCATTGACAACAACGTAATGTCAGTGCAATCCCAGCACTGCAATCAAGAACCAACACAAACTTGTGTGCGCACAAAGAACCATCATTTATGACACCGATATAGTGGCTGTAGTTTCCGCGCTTGCCTTTGGCGTAAGTTGTTTGGCGAGAGTTCATCTCTCAAGCCAGCCGAATCTGAAGCATTGTTGTAAATAGCTGCCACCTGCTTGACGTTTAATTAATTACGGTAGGTCTCATATATAATTTGCCCATAGCTTGCGTAGCGTAAAAGACCGAGAGGGTTTATACCCGAACCACTCTAGTAAAGACCTCTGATGACTATTTTTTCTTTCGATGTGGCAATGTTGATAGTACTTGTTCTGCGACAAAATTGTAACTTTGTACAGTTGGCATTTATTATGTGGGCTTGTCTTTCGCAGCCTTGAATAAAATAATCATTATTCGGCATTGCGTGCTTTGTATGTTTCACATGTTTCATTAATCATTGTATCCATATTATCCAAGAAGAACAAGTTTTTAATCTCTCTATATCGCAGCAGAACTAGGCTCTCGGTATTAACACATGTTACGTTATTTTAACAACCGATTTATTTTGTGTTGTCTTTTTGCTCGCACAGAAAAGCAATATCAACAACCCTGTTCATATATCACTATTAGTTTTTGTAAATGCAATTGCAGTGCATGTCACTTGACTAACGGCTATCAGTTTCTGATAGTCTCACATATAGAATTATGCTCTGCATCTGCATCTTTTTACGACACACATGCTGGCGTTATTCCATGAGAAGTTGTCTGCATTCTTGTGGTCTTTCCGCTACCTCATGAGTGGTATTTTTCCACTATAAGCATATTATCTCCAAACAAACAGCAAAATAAAAAGACAAAGTTGACATTACGTTAAAACTTGAAAGATGAATCGTGCAACGCTTACATCTACGCCTCCGCTGTAGCCTTTTCTCATAGTGGAAATATCAACATTTCAGAAATTTGTTTTACAACAACACTGCATAATTGCAAGTATGAAACTGAATTTTAAATTAAAAAAAAACAATGCTGCCTTGAAATTTAAAAATTGATGCAAATACAAAATCCTAAATTAAAATAAGTGTTACTTTAGTTCCACGTTGCATCGTATAACACATAGCCATAGCTGCTTACGATTAACTAACATAGCAGCATAAAACATTTTTATGATATAACAAAACTAATTCCGATAGTGAATTATTCAACTGCTTGAATTTTTACGCCAACTACTATTATTTTGTCTCGCAATTTAACCATTATTGTGATCATAAAATCAACAAATTGTCAAGACTCAAACGCTGGCTAAATTTGACAAAATTAATGGCATTACTTTTCCTACATGGCTATTTATCGTAATTAGAACAAACTGGTTCAACTACAATTCTTATTTGCTCAAAATGTCTTACGAATAACAACTTAAAACGAACGAACTCACGAAAAAACAATAAAAGCCCCATAATATGTTTAACTTTTATGTGAACCTTTGCCGCGATTACGTGAAATGTAAGCAAAATGGCTGTTTTTAGTTGAAAAAATACAAAATTTTTTTCTAGGGTAGTGCTTTGCAAGTTTGCACAGGACGCCTTTCCTAGGCTTGATGGCTGAAGCTCTTTTAAAATTTGCTTTGTTTTTGCAATTACACAGTGCTTAAAAGATTTCATGATTTTTTAAAATCGTATCTGTATTAGCCATTATCCCGCTACTTTAATATCATCATCTTCAAGGTTACAGAATGTATAATTAGCATTAATAATAACTTTTTCTCCAGTAGTACAAAAAGCTTTTTTGTACGTAATTATAAATGATTGTAAACGCTGAGACCGGCTAGTTGGTCGAGCGGTAACGCGTTCGTCTCTGAAACGGGAGGTCTGGGATTCACATCTCAGGCCGGTCAAATCGGACAGTGTTGCCAACGGCTTGCCACCGTTTCGACATTTCTTCGAAAAGGAGCTGTATTGCCCGGGTGCAGTGACGCGGAGATGGGCCCTGGTAACTCGCTACACGCTTCAGCGTAATACAGCGACTATAATGAAAGATGTGATTTTGTTAGTGCTGAGTATACGAAACTGGTAAACGTTGTGTCTGCACTTTTTAGAAGTTGTCCTCTCAATTGGCGCCCCTGGGGTAGAGTTAAATTGATTTGGGCATTACGCATGTAATAAATTGTTCTACAATAGTTTTCTTTATCAAGCGATGACAAACAAGAGTCAATAGACAATCATCTTGAGTCCATGCGCTTTCGAATATTAGCCCTCACGATTCAAAGAATGAAGTCGGGCAATGCCCAGTTGCCCACTTTTTACTGCATAAACAAGAAAATTTAATGCAGTTTTAAGCTGTTAAAAAAGCACACAGCAGCGTAACATAAAAAAAATTTAGGGTCCAGGCCAGTTTGTTTGCAAGAGCAAATAGCATTAATCAAATCTTCGCCCAAACGACTGCGCAAATCAGACTTGATAACTCGCAACGAAGAAAACAGACGCTCAATGCTAACTTGGGTGGTTGGTAGTGCTGTCACGGCATAGGCAACTTTTTGAATACTTTCTGGATGGCTTGGTAATACATCTATTACACTCAGCTTTTTGGACCGGTCAAAGTTTTCGCAATGCTTGGCTGAAGTTCTTTTTGCGTCGAGCAAGTTAAGTAAGATGTGGGCTTCCTCCTGCGTCTCTTTCTGTACGGCGATGTTTAGCTTGTTCACGCGCATCTAACATTTTTTAAAAATTGTCTTTAGAAGACACTGATAAAGACTCCAACTCCACGATCTCTTGTATTGCTAATTCTAATCAACTGAAAGTTTCTCTTTCTACCGCTTCTAATTCACCGCTTTCTTCCAGCTTGCGCTGTCTTACAGACAAATCCCAAAGAGTTTTTCTTGCACATTCTTGCTTTTCTTCATTCAATATGGTCTAGGGTACCCTATATCTAGAGTCAACTTAAATACCAGCAACCAAAGTTTTGTTTTGTAGCAGCAATTGTTCGCGCCGTTGCATGGATTCATCATGGTTTCATTTCCGTCGTCCTCATCCACTTCAGTAGTCGCAATTAGCAGGTTATTGCAATCTTATGATCACTTTGACTGGTGCATTTGTTTAGCTTGCCAACTGCTTTTATCATGCTAGTAGCATTATCTGATGCAATTCATAAAACTTTCCGTTTTTTCTGTTCATATTCGCGTAATGGAATCGCTGGAGTGCTCAGCGTTGGTATCTTTTACAGCCAACGAATAAAGAACGATTTCTTTGTTATTTTTAATGAATTGTACATTTACGGCAAAATAGTTTATCCTTAATCTAGTACAGGAGTCCATTTTCAAAAAAACAAAGTTTGCCTCTTAGATTGCTTTCTTTACATTTTTTTTCACTCAATGCCTTTTAAAGCACCAAATCTCTTAATGCTGTCCCTCTGCAGCGAAACTCCAACTTTTCTGGCTATTTCTCCAGCAAGCCTAAGAAATGCGGAGGAAGAAAAAAAAACTTAATGGTATGCTGTTGTGTATTACCATCTGAAGGAGGTGATCTTTAAATTTTTCTTTTGACTTTAAAATTGTTTGTTTGGAAATCTCTATGCTCATGTAGGAGCTCAAAGAACTTCGTCTTGAACTTGACGAAGAAGCTTGAGTTTGTTGTTGCTGTTGGCGCTCTTCATCCTGTTTTGTTACTTTTTCTAAAATGTTTGGACGTTGGTATTTTAAATGACGCTTTAGACTCGAAGTTCTAGGCGAAGCATTTGCTTTCAATGTGCCAGCGGTTGGTTTGCTGATTTTTACGTTGCATGTAATTTCTTTATCTTTTTTGTACGTAACACATTGACACAAAAAGTGCTTTTGATCATCGGAGAGAGAAAAAAAATCAAATACCGACGACTTACTTTTTTTAGTACCACCACACATCCCTGCTGTATTCCTACTCCAAGTAAACCTATTATTAGCCTATTTGTGCTTACACAAAAACAAAAGTCATCTTGTGCCTTGATCGAGAATAGCGCCCTGATGGCGTCTTCTAACTTACTAATTAAATTACTGACCATAAATTTATGTTTTCGAAAACGTATTTCCATGCCCATTCGTTACTTAGAAACCACATTGACCGTGTGCTGTGTTCACTGACACCAGTACTTAAATTGTAGGGGGACCCATCCTCCCATCGAGAGTTAAAGTTTCCCCATCGAGATTTAGCGTCCCCCCATCGAGATTTCAGCGTCCTCCCTAACGAGATTTCTGCGCTCCTCCATTTACAGTACGCGTCGTGAAGAGTAGACGAAAAAGTGACTGTCAGCACGAATAAATCCCAAATTTTGGCCGAATATAGATACAAATTGCGGTAAAGACCTTTTTTTCTTTTTTTGATCTTCACTCGAGTTATGGGACAAAATCCCTTCAATTTTCGGCGAAGACCTTTTTGTTGGTCTTCAATCGAATTCTGGGACCGAATGTGGTTCTTGAAACATCAATTTCACCAAGTTTCATCCCATTCCGAGTCGTTTGGTCGGGGCTGCGAAAGCGTCCACCCATGCAAAAGTTTACAGTTTAGGTACTAAAGGCTAAATCGAAATGCAACCATCTTACCAGCTGCGCAGAGTACAGGGGTGCACAGGGTTATTCAGCTCACATGGGCGTCGATAAGGGAGCAAGGGCTTAAAGCCTCATTGTGGATTTCATACATGGCATGCTGCAACAAATCATTAATTATGAAATTGTGAAATGATTGCTGTAGTGGTGCTAAATGCAGATCCATAGCTAATGAAAACATACATGATGTAGACACACAACGTCTCTTGGCTACACTTTGTTTAATACACTTTATATGTAAATATTATAGTTCTTCATAGTTAGACACTAGGCTATTTTCTCTTCCTTCATTGCTGAGAATATAAACGCTCTATACTCTATATATGCCTAGAAACGAGTTATTTCAAGCGCAAATCTTGAACTCCCGGGCGTCCGGCGGTTGGGGTTTCGCCCCCACACCTCCACCCTCTGGCAGCTACCGGACCAGCACGAGCACCCCATTTGCGAATTTTGTCTCTCTTAACATTTGAATTTTTCCACTCTGGAAAATTTTCGGCCGACACCTCGCAGATAAGCTAAGTCGTAGGGCTTGGACTACTGCACGTTTCGTAGACTTGAAGTGTATGGGTAGTTTATATTGTAATTTTGTAACAAAAACGTAGCCTTTAAGGCTGTAGCTGTGCTGATTAATTGGTAGGGTAATTGAAATAACAATTGAATTTACTCAGCCCAAAACTACTTGCAGTAAAATCGCTGTCGGTAGGCTAAATTAAAATTACTACAAATAAAATACGCTGGTTTTGCGATAAGGCCAGTTGCCTAAAACTATCAAGAGCCAATTCGCAAGTTCTGCCTTCTGATTAAGAAATACATTGGAGCAGATTGAGGTATAGATAGCGGAACAAAGCGGCAAAGGTGGAGATAAATCAGATCTTTTTTCACAGGGGCCAAGCCTCCACTTTACATAAAATATAAAATCAACTTGTTTTCCAGAAGGAGATTTTTCAAGTGGCCGGGGTTCTAACGATATTGCTTTGTTATCTCAGACGTTTTGTTTTAAACATTTTTGATTTTGTAAATCGCTTTTGTAGACTATCAGTTTTACCTGAAAATTGAAATTAATTTGATATCTTTTGCTGACATAAATTTTGATAAATAGTCTTATATATTTGCTGTTGATTTTCAATATTTACGCAGTTGCACTTTTTTGTTACCCTATTGACTTGCAAATTTTGGTGTTACAAGTTACAACATTACCAAATGCTGCATTTTATCGTAGAAAAACATCGAAAAGGCTAAAGCTTTCGGGGCTCCGCCTAGCCCGTTGGGGGAGCTTACAGCACTCCTTCAGACCCCTTAGCTGGATTTGAAAACGTTTTCACATACTTCACTTTTGTTTTTGCAATGCATTTTATTGGAATCTCAGCTTATCAGAGACCTCATTGGCAAGTAACTATGTATTCCGTTTTAAATTTTGCTTCCAATGCATTTTTGTCCCAAGCCCTAAGCAAAAACGTCTGTACTTTTCTTTGACCACACGTTAAACTCGGTTCCACCATCTCCTTTAAGGCCCCCCCCCCCCCCAATCAAAATTTCTGGCTACGCCAGTGCCCTATCCTCATTGTGTGATAACCTACTGACTTGCTAGCTTTCTTTTTTGAAAAAGACAAGTTTTGGCACCCTGATACGCATAAACGTTTGTGATACAAGCGGTAGGCTACGATATCTTGGACCTTGACTGCGCTGTCGCTACCCTCGCTACTCTTTTTGTCCTAATAACAACTCTGTTTAACGGCATTATTGCACGCGAATTTTTGTCAGATTAACATAGTACGACAGCACACTAAATACAAAGATTACAAACCTGTTCAAAAATGTGTAGATGTAAATTAGCTGATACTGTTACAGCCAGACTACTGCGTGCTACAGCTACATGCAACTTGACTACAGTTACGTTAAAACAGGACGTAGCTTAAATTTTAATCAGATTTTTATGCAACACTATATATATTTTTCGACTCCGACTACCCGTAAAAAGCCTCGTCTCCGACTCGGCAACACTGATTTGAACTATCCTTTGTCTCGTGTCTACCATTAGACCAGGGGCCCGGTCCCCGAATTGAAATGCTACCAATGATTAAAATGTGTCAAAAAAGCCTATTCTTTCTTTAGTTTGTTTATCAGCTTCGCGTTTAACAGTACACGCGTACAACAGTAATAAACAATAATATTGATCCAGGTGGCCCGGGCCTCTGCGATTCAATTTTCGCCAACCAATTTAAATTAGAGGTTTTTATCCTAAAAGTTGCAACCTTAGGCCCACATCTAACATTTTTATGATCGTAATGCAATAACCAGGGCCGGATTTACCATACAGCACAGTGCCAAGGGCCCCGCGCTCAGATGGTAAGACTTTGTTTGGTCTTCACCTGTATTTGACAGGAAAATGTTGCAAAAATTCCCAAAGTGCCGGGAGTTCCGCGCTATGTAAATCTGGCCCAGGTAATAACATGGTTAGTAGGCGCAACCATCTATCGTATGTTTTTCAATAACAATTCACCTCCATCTCGCCAGTTTTTACGCGTCAAAATGCTTTTAAAATAAAAAATTGCCTAGGAAAACTGCTCTTTGAACAAATTATTGAATTGGAATTGAGGGGCCTGGGGCCCCTGGCCGTACATGTTGCTCCTATGCCAAGTTATTTTCATAATACGCATAAAACAAAAATCTCTCCGGAAAATATTCGAGGAGATTATTATTTAAATAATTGATTGGTGGTACAGAATTTAACCATAGCTTTAAATAAAACCGGATTCATCTTTTATTGTTTGGGTAGCCTTGAAAAAGGCTGTTTTAAGGTTTAAACGCTTTCGTCTAGCTCTCTTCAGAAACCATCGCTAGAAAAAGAAAAGACTTCAACAGAAGTCTTTTCTTTTTCTAGCGATGGTTTCTGAAGAGAGCTAGACTAAAGCGTTTAAACCTTAAAACAGCCTTTTTGCAAAAAGACTTCAACAGAAATTAACTGTGATTCGGCCATTGGACAACATCTTCTGCAAAACAAAACCTGTGCCAACAACTTCAACACCAACCAGTTTTCTATTCTGGCTAAAGCAAGAACGCAATTTCACCTATCTACACTGGAAGCAACACTCATTCGGATTCTAAAACCAGAATTGTGCAGGCAAAAGGAATTTGTTTATTCCCTTCAATTAATTCATTGATAATTCGAACGCAAACGAAACTTAACAATTTACCAAATTCTGTTTTAGGTTTTATTTTAGATTCATCACAAAGTCATCTATTTTTCTTACGCAAACGAAACGCAACGATTTGATCCAATCAGCATCTATCGTGATGAAAGTTTGTTTTCTTCGCAACAGCGCCACTTCTGTACGCAAACGAAACGACACAAATCAACCAATCAGCGATGATTATTCAACCAATCAGCGATTTTCTCTGCCTTTATAAATCAATCCGCATTGTTTTATTTTCATTCTTTTTCTAGCGATGGTTTCTGAAGAGAGCTAGACGAAAGCGTTTAAACCTTAAAACAGCCTTTTTCAAGGCTACCCAAACAATAAAAGATGAATCCGGTTTTATTTAAAGCTATGGTTAGATTATTATTTACTGCTAAAATATTGCAGGAGGCAATGTATCACTTACAAGATTTAGCACCAAAATGCAAGATTTTAAACGTGTTTTGGACTTAAATTGCAAGTAAAAAGAGGAATGAACTATTTAATTTTTTCAATTGGCTTTCAAATGTTAAAAATTTAGTTCTTTCAAATGGCTCTCAACACGTGCGAAATGTGATCCGATGGCATTAAAATAGTTTTTCCAAAACAAAATTACAAAAATCCCTCAGCGGCTGGGGGCTTCGTCCCCAGACCCCCGCCTGTGATACGTTTGAGTTGCCCTAGCTTACTCAACCCGTCTCCCAATTTAAACATTGGCACTTTTTAGCTTTTGGTTTAAGCCTTCTTTCTTGAGCAAAATCTTGGTTAAGTGCCAAACTAGGCCACTGCTTCTGATCTGCCATTCTACGACATCTATGCCCCACAAAAATTCCTTTTTTGAAAATTTCTGATGACGTCATTGCGTGTAATTTGTGGTTTGCCCCCCTCCCCCAGTCAAAAATCCTGGCTACAACTATGTAAGGGGGGACGTTTAAATCTCAATGGAATTGCAAAAACGTGGCCTCCCTTAAAATTTGTGCTGGCTATGCATACAGTGCCATACTATGCCTACTATGCTATACTAAACTTCTAAATATGCTATACCATGCCTACTATAAATAAAACCATAATTCATCTACGCAGGAAGAACAAATCCACTTCGCCAACCAACCTTGCAGCTCATAGAGTGGTGCCGGGGCAGATTCGGATTTTGCACTTTTTAGCAGGATCTGGAATGCCATTCTTTGGATATCGTAGTGAAGTGTTATCCTAAAATTTTGGATTAGATGCGCTGCAGTCACTGCGTGAAGTATGGAGTGGAAGTGGAGTGAAACATAAGACGCTCCGTTTCTCTGTTGCAGCGCAGACGTTTCGGAAGCTAGTCTCATAAATCAGGCCGGAACCTTGTCACATCTGTGCTCGCTAGCCTGCCAGCTCCATTATATATGTTAAAAAGCCCAACTCATCTAAACTTGTGTTAGCCTAATGCCAACATTTATCAATCACTTTTTCAAGTCTAATGCTAGCATTCATTAATCAATTTTTTTGCCCTATGTTTACGTTTATTAATTAATTTTGCTAGTCTAATGCCAACGTCCAGGAATTAACCTTACTATACCAATGCTTACATTCATCAATTTAATTTCCTAGTCTACTGCTAACATTTATCAATCAATTGTCTTAGTCTACTGCTAACAGTTGTCAAACAATTTTTCTAGTCTAATGCGAACATTTCTCGACTATTTTCCTGGTTAAGTGCTAACCGCTGTCAATCAATTTTCCGAGCCTAGTGCTAACATTTATGAGTCAATTTTTCTAGTCTAATGCTTACATTTACCAACTAATTTTCTTAGCTTAATGCCAACAAACAAATCACTTGCTACATTTAACCCCCAAATACCAGCGTTTAAGCATGTTTTGGAATTGACCTGGAAGTATGTGGGAGCTGAAGGAGCGAATCAACAAATAGTTTGTGCCTTAATTACACTGCAATTTGCCTATCAAAGTACGAGTATATCAAGTCCGATACCCGATTTCCTTGCTTGAACTTAACAATTTTTTTTGTATATTTGATTTTATTTGAAATTTAAAACACACACCAAAATTGCAAATAAAGGCAATTCAATCATTAACTATACAGATTGACGTTAAGAAGTGTTTTTTTGGGTGTAGGGAGTTGTACTTTCATAGGTATTGGGTTTACGTCGTCAAAGTTATTTTAAATGTGCTGTTCATACGGGAGTAAAGTCGATAGGATAGCTGTTGTTGCGATTTGCGATGAACCAGTCAATGCTCGACGTGTGTCAACTTGATCTTGATCTACACTGAGGTAGAGTAAATGTTGCTGTAGTTCAGAAGAGGATGAAGAGCAAACATAAAACCTTCGAACTTCGCTGACCCCAGTCCATTCAGGAATGTCAGTGGTGACAAGAATTTCTCCACGAGTGATAGAAATTGACTGAAAAGTTGTCTAGAGCAGACACAGTGTAGCGCATTGGCGGAGAACGACCGCTGCTGAACTCGACTGTTTCAAGCCATGTGCAAGCAATGCCGTGCTACAAGGATCCAGTTTCAGATTGCAAGAGTTAGAATTTGTTATCCTGTTATTGAAAACAGAAAGACATTTTAGGGGCTTCTTTTTTTTTTTTTTGAATGTATAAATGATTTTATTGGAAATTTAAAACACACACAAAAATTGCAATTCAATCAATTCTATCACTAAAAACAATTCAATCACGAAGTTCACTGATTGGTGTTTAAAAGTGTTTTTTTGGGGGTGGTGGATGCACTTTGATACGTATTGGGCTAACATCATCAAAGTTATTTTGAATGTGCTGTTCAAGAGGGGGAAAAGACAATAGGATACAGCAGCTGTTGCTGCGATTTGCGATGGACTAGTCAACGAGCGATATAAGTCAACTTGATTTTGATGTTGTTCTGCATTGAGATAGTGTGAATGCTGTTGTAGTCCAGGAAAGGAAGAAGAGCAAAAATAACACTTTCGAACGTCGCTGACTCCAGTCCATTCGGGAATATTCGTGGTGATAAGAATTCCTCAAACAAAATGATAGAAATCGACCAGAAAGTTGTAAATTTCATAGGCCATTCGTTACTTGAGTAGCCACAGTGCCGTGCATTGGAGAAGTGTGACCGCTGCTGATCTCTACTGTTTCAAGCCACATGCAAGCGATTCCGTGCTACAATGATCCAGTTGCAGATTGCAGGAGTTAAAAGTTGTTGTCGTGTTGGTTTATTGAAAACAGAAATATATTTCTGGGGTTTCTTTTGCTGTCTTTTTTTTTGGTTTCATGCTGCTGAACAGGAAATTGCGTTTTGCGTTTGACTTGTTGCTAAGGGCTTTGGAAACACTTCTCAGTAAATTTGGAAAAAAAAATTTTGTGTGTGAAAAAAAAACAAAACAGGCCGATAAATTTAACGTCTCGTCTCGTCACTTTAAGTACCTCAGAGTAAAAAAAATAAAAATAAAAATAAAATAAAATAAAAGATTTAGTACCTATACTTTGCTTCGTTTTAGTTTATTGCCAAAATTTTGTCCAATCTTATCATTAAAGTGCAAGAGAGATAGATATTGAAAGCAAGAAGGAAAGAAATCCACAAACGTTATGATCCAGACAATTTTCATCCCAAGAGACATCTGCATCAATACGCAAAATTGACCAAAAAAAAAGTGGACAATGGTAAATGGACAGTAGGTGCTTCATTTTGAAACATAGCTTCAGCAAAAATAAGGGATGTCGAGTACTAGTGTGATAAGGTTGTGAAAAACTGTAAGAGTACTGAGCTTTTAGCATATCACAAGAGTAAGAAAAACTAATGAATATTAACTTTATCCATTATCAAGCAACATAATTATTTTTAGACAATTCAGATGGTAAGCATTCAGTAGAGCGGATGCTTGATTTTAAGTTACACCAGAGCATTGAGCTGGAAGAAAAGGAAATTCCGTCTTGATCAAGCTTCTACTGCGTGTACTACTGCACACTTTTACCAACCATCTGCATCTCAAGTTCAATAATAATTAGAAGTTTGTTTGTGTTTAATTTGTGGTACTTAAACCAAAGTCAAAATTGGAAACGTTAAGCAAGTGCTGGTTGTAATAAACCGTAGTTGTTTTTTTTTTTAGGTTGATGAAGACGAGCCTCTTTTTTTAAGTCTGATTAGCGACTTGTTTCCAGGAATCACTCTAGACAGCGCGACTTACGTTGAACTGCAAGCCGCTATAGCGCTCCATGTTCAAGAAATGGGTGTGGTAAATCACCCCTCATGGAATCTCAAAGTGGGTCGTTGTGCAACTTTCAACAAAACAAAACCTGTAAAAGTTTAGCATCAATAGTCCAGAAAAATATTTATGAATAATTTTAGTCGTGCAGAACCAGCCGGTTGGCTTAAAAGACGTTTAAAGAAGTGACAAATAGTACATGCATATATTTTGAGTGAGCGCTGAGAACCGGGCTAACAAAGCTATGTGCCAGTAATAGAAGAAAATCGTCACAATGAACAGCTTCTCAATCTGAAACTATCGAAAAGTAGTTTATATTACCTAGCTCTCAAACTAGGAAAGATCTTGCAACTACAAACAACCCGTATGTGGTGAGGAAATCCAATGAAAATATGTAATTTGAAATTTTTAAAGCATTCAATTTTAAACTTAGAATCATAATACGTTCATGGAAAAAATGTCAGTTACATAAGACCTTAAAACAACATAATGCCTGGTTTACACTGAGCGTAATAAAGTTCAGCTAAGTGCATCGTTTGTTTATTATGACTAAGTAAAGCTGGAAATCGTAGCGCAGCATGAAGTGGTTTGTGTCTTGCCAATGTATGAATGTGGGACTGGCAGCAACTGTCTTGTAATTGTGCTCTAGAACATACACCAGACCACATGCTTTAGATCTGCAATGTTTATGAGCCTATCAAGACAGATAGTCTCTTGAACTCATACCATTAGACAACAAAATGATATCTGAGTTGCTGGAAACAACTACTTCTCAAACGAAAAAAGAGCAATAAATTTAAGTGAAGTCTTATAGTTGCAAATTAAAAACTACTTCGATTACTTTTTTGTATCATGTGTTATTGTTTGAAACAACCAGCATAATCTGTGGTTGTACTATCGCCAATAACTGCTGTTACATTTTTATTAAGGTTGTGCAGCTTTTTGAGACCCAGCGCGTACGTCACGGTATGATGACGCTCGGCCCTAGTGGTGCTGGAAAGACTGTGTGCATCAACATGCTCATGCGAGCTATGACTGAGTGTGGAGACCCTCATAAGTATATTTTATTTCTTTTCTGAAAAATAAAATGCATTGTTTCTTGCGGGTTTTAGTGTCACAATGACTTATTGACGAGTAAGAATCAGATATTTTTTAAACATACTGCGAGTCAAGCAGCTTGTTTCTTAGCTTGAAATACGCAGCTCGTTTCATTGTAAGCATAAACAGAATTTGTAAATTACAAAATCATAGTCTCGAAGTGTGTGCTAATGATAATTTGCTATGGAGTAATGTTGAGCTAGTCACGAAACCAGTCAACTCGCAGCTTTCCTGGTGACCTCAAAATACCGTAGCACAATATAATGCATGATTGTAAATACTGGAAAATTTATTTCTTCAGGGAAGTGAGGATGAATCCGAAAGCAATCACTGCACCGCAGATGTTTGGTCGTCTTGATGTAGCCACCAACGATTGGACAGATGGCATTTTCAGTACACTGTGGAGACGGACGCACAAAACGAAAAAAGGAGAAAACGTCTGGTTGATTCTCGACGGCCCGGTGGATGCCATTTGGATTGAGAATCTGAACTCTGTTTTGGACGACAACAAAACTCTGACCCTGGCCAACGGCGATCGAATTCCAATGGCTCCTAACTGCAAAATCTTATTTGAAGTCCACAATATCGACAATGCGTCTCCAGCTACTGTGTCAAGGAATGGAATGGTTTATATGAGTTCTTCTGCCCTGGATTGGAGGCCTATTCTTGATGTAATATCTTTTGATTGTTGATATGTTTGAAACTGTAGACTCTGGTTCGATTCCCGGTGGGTCAAACCAAAGATTATAAAAATTTGTATTCACAGCTTTTCTACTTGACGTTCAACAACTAATAGGGACAATGTGAAGCCTCGGCCTTGTGTGACAGGTAGGTAGTAGCCTGACTGGAAGACCGAAAGCTCAATTGGCTAGCCAGGGCAACTTGGTGAATAATGTAATTACAATTTGCTACTTAAAATGGTTCGTATTAAGTTCGATTAAAAAACTTACCTTTGCGTAAACTTTTTTTGAGGTGAAATGTTAAGGCAATAATACAGTATCTTTATTGGTTGTACAAAGTGCTTATGCAAGACTATGTCGGTGAATGGAACACGTCCGCTATCTTTTAAACTCACCTCCGTTGCACTTTAAAGCGCTGCATATTTCTTGCCATTCCACACATTGACAATACTCCAGCATCCTCGGTAAATTTTTATCGCTTAGGGTTGGCTTTTGAAGCGTCCACCTCAGGAAGCCGAGCACATCAGGAGCTTTTACCATGCAGTGTTCGATGATTTGTACACGTATGCATCGCAAAACCTGATCGCTAAAATGGAACTGCTCGAATGCAATTACATTACGCAGGTACGTTATTTCTGATAGAATAGGTTTGTTTCAATCAGTTATAAATAGCATTTGATTATGATGTGCTGGTCGACTTCTTTCGAAAAGCGACGGGGCGCTTAAAAACTCCGCGGAGGCCCAACAGTCTATAATTCTATAATGTCGATCGCGATCAAGTGAAAAACCTTTAGTATAATCTGCTCATAAAGCAAGCCCTACACGTGAGTACCGAGTACTGCATATTGCGTAACTTCCGTAAGCCAGCACAGAGCATCTGTTTGCGTTTGGTATAAAAAGACTCGCAAAAATATGAAATATCATACAGGATTTTATCAAAATTTTTCATGTGCCATTTTCTGGCTCCATTTTTCAGTTCGCTCTCAAAAAAGAAAAGGATTAAGAACGAAAAATCTGTCAAAAACGAAAATAAAAAACGATTCCTGAAAAAATGAATGCGTAAAGACTGCAGTTTATTATCGTACAAAAACAGAAAGCAGTTCAGATCTGGGCTTCAGCTCCACAGTCATACGGACATTGCTGTGGTCTTTCCAAGGCAAGAGCAATATTTCGTGATTCAGATGCCCATACGTTAAAACTGCATGCTACAAGACCGCCCTATTTGGAAATGTTCCTTCACTGAAGTAGAAATTCCTTTTTGCATTATTAACTGCAACTTTGGATCTCAGTTGTTTTTTCTCTAAATCAGGGTTTGGTTATTTGCTCAAAACTAGTCCGATCGCTAGAAAAATTTCCAATAGAGCAATAACGGATATTTATCTGGATTCTGGACCCATCCACGCAGAGTAGCCGTTGTGTAATTTGTTTGAAATGTCCAGCTTTTAATGATACAATGTTTGCAGTCGATCAATGTGCTGGAAGGAATGATACCCAGCAAGGAAGATGTTGGCATTCTCTCCGCAGAACATCTTCAGCGTTTGTTCGTATTTGCTCTCATGTGGAGTATTGGAGCAACACTGGAACTTGCCGACAGGTCGGGAAATAGAAAAATTTGCAGACTTATTTTTCTAGCTTTTTGACCACTGGGCTACAGAGACGACGCAGTTGAATCGTCGTAATGTATTTAATTCAAGATAAAGAGAAGAAATCGGTAGATTTAAATAATATAACTACTCAAAAGAAAGGGGCAACAAAGTTGTTGCAGTAGGAGATCCATTCAGGCTGAGTTGGTGCAGTAACCATGTACTAGTATTAGAACAAAATTGAAAAGCAACACCATTTAAAAGGTACATTATAAAAGCAATCGAACTAACATCAAAATTCACAGAAAACGTTACTAAAAGCAGACAAAAAATTATCAGTTGCATGCCTAAGACAGCTGTTTCGCCTAATTCCAAGGCTCATCAGTTGAAGTAGCAGGAACGAAATGACAATGCCATTTCATTGTCATTTCGGCCGTGTTAGCGTAACTGATGAGCCTTGAAAGTAGGCAAAACAGCTGTCTTAGGCTTGCAACTGATCATTTTTTGTCTGCTTTTTGTTGTGTTTTCTGTGATTTTTGATGTTTTTTTGATTGCCTTCGTATTGTACGTTTTAAATGGTGTCCTTCTTAATTTGTTTTAATATGGGCATTCTTCAGGACAATGGGTTCGTGGAAGCAATAAAGCGTATCGCGTAGCTTTTTTCAAGTACAAATCGTATTTGTGCTGCAGATGATGGTAGCTTTATGCTTGATAATCCGAGCACAGTCAGAGATGAAACTGCATATTGCAAATGCAAAACTGTTGATACAATTTCTGCAGTGAAATCGAAATTTTTTCATAGCACATTAGGAAAACAATTAGATAGTTTTTCTAAAATTTACTGGTCTTTTAATATTTACTCTAATTTATTATTTTTCATATAGATATCACAAATAAAAACTTATTGAAATGTTAAGTTATTTTACAACTTTTAGCGACTTAGAGAAGCTTAAGCTCAGACTTTTGCAACCGATATCACCAATCAATCCCGTTAACTTCTTCCAATTTGCTTACGTTTTTTGGAAGTTAACAGTTCAAGGCAGAAACTTTGTTTGGGGCCTGGGGGCAAACTTTTAGGATCTTGAATGATTTAAGAACAAATAGAATGGTAAAACAATAAAAATACGCATAATTTTTATCATGGCGTTTCGCTTGTGACAAGATTGATGTTCAGCAAACATTTTGATACTACGGCATGTTTTGGCTGTTCTGTTCATTCATATTTGATTTGTTTCTGTGTATACAATATACATTATATATATACATATCTTTGCTACTTTAAAATTGAAGTTCATTGTACGATAGCTCACGCTTAATCGTTTAGATAAAGAGTACGTCTAAGCCCTAGTGAGGTATTTTTAGTAGTTGAGTGTTATCAGGGAAAAAATGGAAGAATTTTTAACGACCCACGAAAGCAGACTTGACTTTCCACGCATTGAAGAAGGTAGTGGACACACGATCTTCGAATTTGTTCCCAACGACGCAGGTACAAATCGAAACATTTTACTCCGAATCTTTTCTGATTTTTGGCACTGTAAAGCAATATCAAGATTATATATTACGTATAATTGTGTATGAAAATCAAGATAGTTTTGTTGTGTTGAAAAGGTGCATTTACCTCGTAACTACGCAAGGTCCCGTTTTTGCTGTCGTTTGGTTAAACTAACTTGGGAACTAATTGTTTAATGAAAATATTAAACGATACAAAATCAATAAACCGCGTTATGAGTTGCGTCACAAGTCTATCTACTGTATTATCATGTGACCTCTGTGGCTGAAGGGATTTTTGGGCAACAAAGACCTGATGATTCATAAAAACATCTTTTTCTAGGTGAGTGGGAGCACTGGTCTAGGCGAGTTGTCGAGTACGTTTACCCAACCGATTCAGTCCCGGAATACTCGTCCATCCTCGTGCCTAATGTTGACAATATTCGAACCAAGTTTTTAATCGACGTCATAGCGAAACAAGACAAGGTACGCGGTATGCTGAAAGCTGTACAATAAATTACTAATAAATTTTTTTTTTAATGAGTACTTCCTTTTGCAGAATGATTACAAAAATGCACTTTGAAATTTTTTTCAAGAGTTTTGAACAATTTGAGGTGGTACAAAAATTTAAACAAGGGTTTCAATAAAATCAACTTTTTGTTAGAAGTTTTTCTGACAGAACACTCTACCTGATTTTTCTTTGATAATCATAATGAAAACACATCCAGTTAAGTAGGTTAAAATGGGTTTGGTTGATTTTTTGTTGGTTTACGTGTGCGACGTAAAGACTAGTGTATATATAGAACTAGCACTAGGTAGTTACAAATTTCCTGGAATTCCATAATGTCTGAAAAGTGGCACGTAGGTTATCTGTTACTTGCAGGCAGTGCTATTAACTGGAGAGCAAGGTACTGGAAAGACTGTTCTCATACAAGGTTACATGAACGGATTTGACCACGAAGTTATGATGGCGAAATCCTTCAACTTCAGTTCAGCCACCGAACCCAACATGTTTCAAGTAAGGCTAGATGCAAACTCGAAAGGTTAATTTACGGTTTATTTATAGAAATTTAATTGTTTTTTTCTGAGTATGTTTTGGTCCAGACAATAAAGTCTCGCAGCTTTCCGGTTTGACGTTAAGGATTAACCTTAAAAGGTACTGTGTAAAACCTCTATCCTGTGAGGCGACGAATAGTCATAAATAAAATTTGCAGATAGTCAGGTGGCAGTTTGACTACAAGATTGCTGTTTCCTGGTCAAGGCAACTTGCTAAATAAAGTTGTTGTTATTAAAGTAATTACTTTGCGGTAAGTATAGTGCTATGCTCGAGTTTCAGAACATCATTGATGATTTAGAGTACGAATGCGGATCATTTTGATAATAATCAAGCGTTGATCCCTGCCAAATTTTGAAATCATGCTTTCGTTTATGAATCTCAGAATAACTTTTCAACAAAGCTTGTTTTTCAAAACAAAGTAACCTGCCTATATTCATTTTTCTAGCGCTCAGTTTTTTCTACGGCAAGACCAACTCTCTCTTTTAGCGTTTATTATTTCTAGGCATCGTAGACCCTTTAGTTGTTTAGTTTTTGCTGCATCCTCAATTTGTACCCTAAGATCCTTTGATCCATTTTTGCTGACTCAGATTAAATTATTTCTAGCTCACGATTGAAAGTTACGTTGACAAAAGGATGGGGAACACCTATGGACCGCCAGCCGGACGCAAAATGACGGTGTTCATCGACGATATCAACATGCCGGTCATCAACGAGTGGGGAGATCAGATCACCAACGAAATAGTGCGACAAATGATGGAAATGCACGGCATGTATTCCCTCGAAAAGCCGGGAGACTTCACCAATATCGTCGACATGCAGTTCATTGCAGCTATGATCCACCCAGGCGGAGGCAGAAATGACATCCCGCAACGCCTCAAACGACAGTTTAGCGTATTTAATTGCACCTTGCCTTCGAATGCTTCCATTGATAAGATATTTGGTGAGAAATCTGTCATAGTTTTGTTATTGATGTCAAGGAGATTAATTTAGCTCGTGGCACAATCTTTTTGCTTACAGCACATGATTGATTGTGTGGAACATTTCTACAAAATTTGATCCTCATAGTGCAGCGGAAATGCTACAATATAGAGCCCGGTGTGGACACCTGAGTGAAAAAAGTGGCCAATTCCACATCGCCCAAATAGTGGGTGCACATGCGACCACCTGTGTGTATGATGGAGTGCTCTCTATTTGAGTATTGAGAAAATGACCTCTTTTTTGTCCCGGTTTCTCCAGTCTAATTGAGCTTTTGTGGTGTAGCATTTGCCCCGCACCATGCTCTCATTCACAGGGTGTAGTGGGAAAGCTTCAACTAACCGCTGCTGACAGCTAAACCCATTCTTGCTTCTTTATGCTGAATAGGTGGTTTTCCTATTCGATTCTTAGTGAATGAAAGACTAGGAGTTACATAGCTTGCATTGTGATTCTAATTACATCTTAATCCACCAAGTTGCCTTGGCCAGGAGACAGCGAAGACACCTTCCTGTCTTCGATTCAAGCTGCCACCTGTCCACCCCACGTAATGGAGGCTTCACACAATTCATTTTATTCCGTTTTCCTAAATGTCGAAGCAGAAAGCTGTAAATACCAATTTTTTATAGTTTTTGGTTTGTCCCGACCGGGATTCGGGTCTACCGTTTCTGAAGCAGACGTTCTATCCACTTCACCACTGATCGGTGCTTGTTAAACCACTCGTAGAACGCTAGAATTCAATTTAAACTTCAAGGCAATTGATTTTTACAGGAATCATCGGCAATGGGTATTTTTGTCCTGAGCGTGGTTTCAGTAGCGAAGTGGTTGAGCTGGTGTACAAGCTTGTACCGGCCACCAGAACATTGTGGCAGTGGACCAAGATCAAGATGCTTCCCACACCGGCCAAATTTCACTACATTTTTAATCTTCGCGACCTTTCCCGGATCTGGCAAGGCATGCTGCTCATCAAAGCCCAGGAATGCAACACGATTGGGCAGATGTTGAGTCTTTTTAAGCATGAATGCTTTCGAGTGATTGCAGATAGGTATAGTTGATGAGTGCTACATTGATGTATGATAAATTGATGGAGTAGAAAATGCTAAAAATAGTAAGAAACTCTTGAGGAACAGCTGCGGCTTTTGAAATATTTCAATTTGAAATAAAGTGTAATGTCGATATCCATCTTAGAACCATTGCGGCTGAGCTGTTTACTGTAAAAAGCGTACAACCTCCTTATGAAGTTGGATGGCTATTGCCAACACTCTCCAATTTGATCCGACTTGAAATTGAATTTTAATTTTCCGTTTCAACAAAGTGCTACTTAACCAAACAAGCAACACGTTTATTGTTTTATGTGGCCGGGATTTTTTCGGTGCATGAGAGCGTAGCACAAAAATGTTACGTCACCGAACCCCAGCTGGACTGGAGAACCCGCCAACGACAAGTAACTGCCCCGCCACCCAGGAGTGGACAGTGGGCATCTCATAGCTATGGCTGGATTTCCACTGCACGCATTTTATTCACTTTTCTGCCAAATAAAGGCGAAGACCAAGAAAGGTGTTGGCCAGATTTCGCTGCATTTTCCTGCCAAATTGAGATGAAGCCTAAGCAAAAAAAATACCATCCAAGAGCTGGGGCCCCTGGCACTTTGCCATATGGTAAATCTGGCCCTGTCTATAACCATACATGCATCCACCGCTAATGCGTGCCCGTTGGTTGCATTTTGCGTCTTTGTTTTTTTACCAACTGCAGTTTGAACACTGATGTCTGGTAAGGATTGACAAGCTCGCCGCTCATTAGCTGCATTTAGTAGAAACAGAGATGCTGCTATAGTTTGTCTTTATGTCGAGTGCTTTAAATTTTGAACTATTTGACAGCGTCGTCTTTGCGGCGTGATGGATACGGCTTACTTGCAAGTTTCAGGTTCGATTCGCGCTACTTTTTTTTTCCGCAGCATGTTGCATTAGAATTCGGAAAGCCTTGCCAGCCTGAGAGGTAGTGAAAAAGGGAGACACTTCGGAATTATGCAACCGGGTTTTGTTTAGATTCACAAATGCTGAGGACATTAACTGGTTTGAGAATGCAATTTGCCGGGTTGTTCGAGAGAAGGTGGATGAGAGCCTCTCGTTGGAGGACGCGGAGCCCTACTTCGCTGACTTCTTCCGCGACGCACCTGAGCCGACAGGAGAAGAGGAATCGGACGCTGATTTCGAAGCTCCTAAGATCTATGAAGAAGTAAGCACAATATAAGTTTGTAGGCAAGTTGACTGAAATGGATCAAACCGTAATGTTGTAATTATTTAATATTGGAGCCAAAATTACAATGACGGACATGATTTTTTTCATATCTTTGTAGCCCAAGGCTGTAAAGCCTTAAAAATTAACTTTTTAAGTTGTTCTCAACGCCGTTTTTCTTGAAAGTTGAAATTCTTAAAAATTGCCAACATCCTCTACCACAGCGTGGATAACAAATCTACGCATCTATGGACCAGAGTTATAAGTCGATTTGGGCTTTTTGGGTCGGGCTTACGTTTAGCAAAATTTTGGGCTTAATTCGTTCCAGGTACGTACCTTTCGTTTTGAATGCTATAGAAACATGATCAAAATGACTTTGCTGCACTAATATAATGAAGAGTATATTTACTCATCAATTCCATTTTTAGAACACAATAACTATTATTGCATCACAATTTGTCTATTTAAAGTTATTTAAAAAAGAGCAATTAATTAATCGTATGCAATTTCCGGTTCGGGCTTATATTTTGGGTTCGGACCTAAACTAGTCGGCCCGTTTACAACTCTGCTGTGGACACAACTTACTGTTCGTGACTTTTTGAACTCTGCTCCTCTTTCGGACCTGAAACTTAAGAAACGTTAGAATTGCTTACGAAAGAACCGAAACCG
The DNA here is from genome assembly GCA_963965965.1 of Trididemnum nubilum. Taxonomy (NCBI): domain Eukaryota; kingdom Metazoa; phylum Chordata; class Ascidiacea; order Aplousobranchia; family Didemnidae; genus Trididemnum; species Trididemnum nubilum. The sequence goes on from OZ014479.1 coordinate 14,513,017, forward strand.
AGCTCGTTGCGATCACGGTCGAGTACGTAGATCTTGTCAACTACACCGCTGGTGTCAGTTTATTTGTGTTTTTAGATTGAATCTATGGACGTCCTTCGCGACCGTCTGAAGTCCTTCATGCTTCAATACAACGAGTCAGTTCGTGGGGCAGCCATGGATATGGTTTTCTTCAAAGATGCCATGACCCACCTTGTGAAAGTACGACTCGGATTCGGTGTTTATGTTAGCTTCGTGTCCTAATTTGCTGATACTCGACTAAAAATGACTTTAAATTTTGTCCTTTCTTCGTTATTATGGTATGGGAGAACATTGCATCTCTATCGTGATAATCTTATCACAGAACTAATAGCTTAAAATATCGTATTGGTATTAACGTGATGATAACTTTAAAAGCACTTCGTCTACTTTTGTTAGCAATAAAGTTCTGAAAACCCATTTTGAATGGGGTATCTGCCTTTATTTTTTTATGTTTTGCAATGATATCAAATGGTATTCAGTATGGAAAATGTAATTCAGGAGCATTCCAATCTACTGACAGTTGTCCAGTACTATTGCATTCCATCATCACAGAGTTGCAAAACTAGAAAACCAGTCCTGCATGAGTAATACTAGACTGGTCCCAAATAACGGACGCTTCTCATGAGCTTATTTGCAGATTTCGCGCATAATCAGAACCCCTCGTGGAAGCGCATTGCTCGTTGGCGTTGGAGGTTCGGGAAAACAGAGCTTGACCAAACTGGCCTCCTTTATTGCTGGCTATTCTTCGTTTCAAATAACTCTTACCAGGTTTGTGATTGACTGGTCGTATTCATTCGTGCGTATAACCAAGCACTTCACGTTTGTCTAACCACACCAACGCTAATATAGCAGTTGCGAGCCTTACGTTGGGCTGGATCAACATAACGGATAGACTGCTTGGCCCCACCGGGAAGAAAGCTTTGTCTTTCCCAAGGACACAACGACGTATTGCAAGTTCGGGAATCGAACCGGGAGTGAGCAACTTTTCGATCACCTACCCGACAACTCGATACCAACCAAGCTATTGCCACCACCAAGGAAAAATCGTTCGTGCAACATAGCTCGTGAGGAACTGGACTGGCGTTAAGTTCATTACTCAAAGTTATTTTAGTTTATAAAAGTTTTTTAATTTAATTTCTTTTTGAAAACCCTAAAAAAATCGAACTCCAGTGTTTTTGTGCGTATATGTAATAAATAGCTCGGGTTACGCTACTAACTAAGTTGCATAATCTATAGTGAAATTGCGCATTGGGTTTAAGTCAATCTGTCAGGAAAGAAAGAAAGCTTTATCTTCTTTAATGTGGAAAGTTTAGGAAAGAGATTGTATCGATTTTTTTTTTTTTGAGGCTTGACTCAATGTTCTAGTTGCTGCACATTTGTTTCCCCAAAAAGTAGCAAGTTGTTTGATTTCCAATAATTAGAGCTGTAAATTACTGTTGATTGCATTTATTATTTCAACGAAAATTGTACTCGTAATTACACCTGTATCCTTTATTCACCAAGTACCGCGGCCGGAAAACAGCAAAGGAACCTTGCGGTGTTTAAGTCAAACTGCCATTTGCCTATCCGTTTGTACTACATGCAGTGGAGGCTTCTCATTTAACTTTTTAATGCTCAACGTCAAGCAGTGAAGCTGCGAATACTAATTTTATTTAATCCGAAAGAGAGTCGATTTTAGGTCTACCGCTTCAGTAGCAGACGCTCTACCCACTCGACCACTGATTGGTTAAACATTACGTAATGTTTAAAGGGAATCAAGTCTACCGTTTTAGTTGCAGATTTAGTAGCTTTGTCTACTCTACAGTATTACTGATCAGTAACCAAAGCCATCAGATTTTCATAACTGTTGATGAAATTTCTTTGTAGGTCTTACAATGCCACAAATTTACTGGAAGATTTGAAAATATTGTATCGAATGGCTGGCGGGCAGGGTAAAGGAGTCTCGTTCATTTTCACTGACAACGACATCAAAGAAGAAGGATTTCTCGAATACCTCAACAATATTCTCTCGTCCGGACAGGTTAGCTTTAAAGTTTTTTGCTATTTTTTAACCACCAAAGATCCGTCTAACTATCGTGAGCACCCTTTGGTAAGGTCAGTTTGCAAGTCTTTCGTCAGGTTGGGCCACTGCAGCAGTTAGACTGCTTGGCTTCAATGAGTATTTTCAAGGACACAACGACGCATTTTCAATTAAGGAATCAAACCGGAGGTCAGCAACTTTTCGATCAACCTTTGCGCAAAGCTCTATTAAATGAGCTATCGTTGCTACACTGCTGTTGTTGTTTCCAATTCCTAAGTTTTGTTTTGCTCATCAGGTATCGGGATTATTCGCCCGCGATGAAATTGACGAAATCACCCAGGGTCTTATCCTACCTATGAAGAAAGAGTTTCCCCGGCACCCGCCCACCCAGGAGAATCTCTACAACTATTTCATATCTAGGTCTCGCGACAACCTGCACGTCGTGCTCTGTTTTTCGCCAGTAAGTAGTGTTTGTCATCAATCTGTGATTCGGTTGGTAATCAGTGGTCGAGTAAATTGAGCGACTGCTGCTGAAACGTTAGAATCGGGTTCGATTCCCGTTTAGGCTAAAGACAGTAATAATTGGTATTCACAGCTTCCCTGCTAGTTGTTCAGCGTTAGAAGAGTCAGTGTGAATGAAGCCTCGACTGTAAGTGGTTGATTTGTCAGGAAAGAAAGAGAGCTGAATGAAGCCTCAACCGTAAGTGGTTGACTGGTAAGCACTAGGCAGGCAGGTGGCAGTCTTGACTCGAAGACCGAAAAGTCCTTGTGCTGTCTTCTGACCAAGGCAACTTGGTGAATAAAGATTTCCTGCTCACCATTTTTTTTCAGATTGGTGAAAAATTCCGCAATCGAGCTTTGAAGTTTCCCGGATTGTTCAGTTGCTGTACGATGGACTGGTTTACGCGATGGCCCCGCGACGCGCTTGTCGCCGTTTCTCATCACTTTTTGTCGCGTGTCGCAGTGGTCTGTGAGCCCGAAATCAAAACAGCGCTTATCGAAACGATGGGTGTCTTTCACGACAAAGTTGCCGTGACGTGCGTCGAATATTTTGACCGATATCGTCGCACGACGCATGTGACGCCAAAATCGTATCTGTCGTTCTTGGATGGCTACAAAAAGATTTACGAAGAAAAACATACACATTTAGCAGATCTTGCTCGAAGAATGAACACAGGTATAATAGTGTGTTAAATAAAAATATAAATCTGGATAATGTTTGAAAGTCTGTTTTGCTTTCTTGAATCTTTAGATTTTTAGCCTATTTCGTTAAAACGTTTCAAAAAAATTAAATTTTTTTTGTCTTTTTTTACAGCTTGATTTCATCCGAAAATTTCCTAAAAGCTTGTTTTGTTCTTCACTTTTTTCCACGCTCTAATTGGGCGATTTTATATAATTTTTCTTATGGGAGCCTTCTTCCCTGGGCCTTTTTTGCCTGTGGAATCAGGGACAACCGCTCCCAGAGCCCGCTTTTTTAAACGGCCTTGGAGGCCCTTGAATCCAATCTTGGCTCGCAGACATAACGGTTCACGATCCTTCTTTTCAGGCTTGGACAAGTTACTTGAAGCCGGCCAGTCGGTGGAGATTCTTTCGAAAGAATTGGTTGTGAAAGAAAAAGACCTTGCTGTGGCTTCTGTCAAAGCTGATAGGGTAAGGCTTTTTTACAACTCAGAAAGCCCAAAAATTTTTTTACACTTTGTGATTTAGCAAACGAATTGTTTATCCATATGGTCAGGACTAGTAAATTGTATGAACAATATCACACACTATAGTGCTCGTAAGCCATGTACTGTGAATTATCATTGCATTTATAAATGTCATGTCTATTGCAATTTAAAATTTAGTGAACCAGTACTCGTAGGCTGCAAGCTCGAGTTCTGTAGGATGGGGCAACTTTTTTGGCAATTCCAGTAAGTAGTTGCTATTCTGATGGCTCTCCCTCGAAGTGATAGCCTTTATGCGCCGAAACGATTATTAACCCTAATTTACACGGCAAGACCAAAAAACTATTTTAAAAATAACGTCATGAGGCATTTTGTGACGTAATCACTTTGCCTTGGGCATGATGCTGGTTTTAAAAGTAAACCTATGTGCAAACTTTGAACCGCCTATGGTGTCACCAAAAAAGGACGTAATTTTGGCAAAAACTCTCTGCAGTGATCAACCTCAAACCAACTTCTTCAGAAAAAAAATTGATAAACACTAACATGAGCACTAAACACGAACCCAAAAATTGACATTTTTGCCCCCTTCTCTGTGTAAAATGCTTTGGTCAGACAGCCGATATAACAAAAGGGTTAAAAAGATGCCTAAATTAAGCCTCCATAAAATTGAGCTTTGAGATACCCCCAGCGCAACAACGTAGTTCTTGATAGCTCGTTATTTTCAAGTATTTACATTCTTAGGTCTTGAAGGAAGTGACTGTGTCGGCCACGGCTGCCGAGAAAGTGAAGAATGAAGTGCTGACGGTGAAGGAGAAAGCACAGACCATCGTCGACAACATAGCAGTGGAAAAGACGGCCGCAGAAAGCAAGCTGGAGGCCGCTGAGCCGGCACTTGTAGCCGCCGAAGAGGCGCTCAACGTGAGTAATCCTGGATTTATAAGTTGTTTCGTTGACTGAAAAATCATTCATTTTGAAAGATCTGCAATACAGCGTTTTAAAGCGTGATGGAAGTATAGGTAGCAATAAGATTGCTTGCGTGCTTTCTGGCCTAAAAGCTACCAACGCGAAAGTCTAGGGAAGAACCATCAGAAGAGCAACTACTTAAAACAAGCATTGCGGGAAAGTAGTCTTCGCACTTTTCCGCATACCTTGTTTTAAGTAGCCGTTTTGGTAGGTCTTACTTAATATCTGGACTTTCGTGTTAGCGGCTTATAGGCCAGAAAGTACACTAACGATTAAGCATTGAAACACCGGCCCACAAAGGTTGAAAACGTCACAATTTAATTCTAATTAGCAACAAGATTGTTGTTTTATCAGACTATCAAAGCAGCTGATATTGCGACGGTTCGAAAGCTGGCGAAGCCTCCCCACTTGATTATGAGGATTATGGACGCCGCTCTCATTCTTTTTCAACGGCCGGTGGACAAAGTTCAGCAGGACCCGGACCGGCCCACTGTCAAGCCGTCATGGGGGGAGGCCCTAAAGGTTGGGTTTTACGGCTAATTGTTACACCAGTTAAAAAGTTGTGAGCTGCATGAACCTTGAAGTCAACCTATGGTAAAAGTTGATCGAGTCTTCAGTAAAAAATGAAAAGATGTATGCCACAAGATTAAGCTGCCTCGGGCAACCAGAAAAGAAGTGGTTCGAACCCATGTCCACACCAACTAGAGACATAGATGCACTGTAGTTTCAAGGTTGTGGCAGTCCTTCAGCACAGGATAGGCTTTGGACTACTTGGCCGCCACAGATCCTCCAGCACGAAACCATGTTTGAATGTAACAAAAATACACCTGGGTTAAGTTTATCTTGTTAAGCAACTCTGTTTTGATTGATATGGAAACTGTAATCTTTCAGCTTAGTTTTAAAATCGTAGATCTTGGCTGACGGACTGACTCATAATAACGACGACCGCTGTGCAAATAGGCAGCTAGAACAGCTACCAACACTGCTAAAATAGCTCCGGTGAAAATTTCTTAGTAAATTGCGTTTCTAAGGGTATCACCTTTCGTCAGTGCAGCTATTACAACGAATCATTTTTCAGTGTGAAAATGGTTCCGCTTTTGAATGCCGTTTTCTAAATTCTAGCTGCCTAGCGAAAAGGGATACCTCGAAACTGCAGTTTGTAGGAATAATTTCTTCGTTAACAGGTTGCTGGTTAGGAGTGTCTAGATTGAAAATTGATCATTTACGACGTTTTGGCCTTGGTATTCAGTAAATGCGTGTGTTGAGCCAGTTTCCTTTCAATCGCTAACTTGAATTTATATCGGGCACTTTAGTTCATGTCGCAAAGTGGTTTCATGACCTCGTTGAAGAACTTTGACAAAGACACAATAAACGAAGAGACAGTGGAACTGCTCACTCCGTATTTCGATGCTGAAGATTATACTTTTGAAAACGCTAAAAAAGTACGTTGCTTGCTTTGAAAAGTTTGCATGATTGCCATATTGTGTATTTTTTCTATTTTTATTGGTTTACTGCCGTCAAAAATGCGCAGCGTTTAAGTTGAGCTAAGCTGAAATATTGGGAATGTTTTTACCCTGGCATTATGTTGAACACTAACAAAGAAAAAGACGGTAAGCAACGACAAAGATAGCGATTGTCGCGAAATAAAGCATAATTAAGTGGCTTAATTAAACGAATTATTGGAATATATGTTTTGATTGTTTTGTAATGTACTTTACCAGTCTTATTTGATTTAATATTTGTGATTGCTTGGGTTATATGCCAATCGTAATGCCCAACCTATGTCGCGATGTTGTTGTTTTTCATCGTGGTTCTTCGTTTGTTCATTTGAACTCCCGTTTAACCAATGTTAAGTTATATTTATCAACCGAGTTGTTGCACGCTTCAATACAACAAAATCGAACTAGAAGCTTCATTGTTGCTTCTCCAATCTGGAACAATAGGCTACTGTGTGTACTTCGTATGGGATTATGATTGCTTTTTGCGTTGGGTTGTTTTATTTGCCGTTCTTCTAAACCAAAAACGCGTTGCTTTTTTGATGAGCTAAAAAATCACCCATTTCTTTATGTATGATCATTGATTGAATACTTTGCCTCCAGGTCTGTGGCAACGTGGCCGGTTTGCTGTCGTGGACCAAGGCCATGGTTTCCTTTTACGGAATCAACAAGGAAGTTCTTCCATTGAAAGCAAATCTCGCAAAGCAAGAAGCGAAACTTGCTGTCGCCATGAAAGATCTCTCCGTGTGAGTATTTTTTGTAATGCGGCCAAAACAAGAAGTACAAACAGCTGTTGAAATTTAATAAAGAGCTATCATGCCATACTGGAGTTGCTTTTCTTCCATGTGTTTTCTATCAGTGGTTCGGAGTAAGGGGTTTTGTTGGCTTTCTGAACGAGTGGCAACTAGCTATACTGGAATCACAAATGGTTAGCATGCTTTCGAATCAGAATTTTATTGGTCGTTATCAGCAAATTTGCAAAAGCACATAAATTTAATTTGAATGAGGAAATAATTCATGAAGTCAAATAGGTAGAACTAATTTAGCAGTTCACCGAGAAATCTCGTCTTACAATCCTTCATTTCACTACACGTTAATGCTATGTCCACATCTATAATGGGTAATCGTTTCAACCCTAGTGACACAAGTGAGGCGGAGTCCCCATCGCTCGGAAGTAATCGATGTCAACTGTGTTCATCACCCGTGTGAAGAGAAGTCGGCGCAGTGCAAGGATTAGTATGATCTCGGGATTATGCTAACTCAGCTGGTAATTTTGAATACCGAAGCTACCGGTATGGGGTGAAGTTCTCTTAACTTTTTTTTATCGATGCTGTGCCACTTCTACAGAGCTCAAGCACAGTTAGACGAGAAACAGCGCGAGCTAGATGAAGTGCAGGCTAAGTTTGACGCGGCAATGAGAGAGAAGCAAGAGTTGTTAGATGATGCTGAGTCTTGCAGGAGGAAAATGACTGCCGCCACCCAGCTCATTGAAGGTCTAGAAATTTAAGTGGCAGATACAGTTGTTGTGGGTAGAATATTGTCGATTAGTGACCTACTGGATAGTGTATCATTTGCTACTGAAATAATAGACTTTGGTTCGGTTCCCAATCCGAGCAAGCGAAAGACTTGTTTTCACAGCTTTCCTGTTTGACGTTCAGCATTAAAAGGGACATTGTTGAGTCTCCATTAGGTGTGGTAGACAAGTGGCAGACCGGCAGCCTTACGTGAAGACCTGGAGCAGCGAGGAGACTTTGCGGTCTTCCGGTTAAGCTGTCCACCTGACTACTACCACTCAGGGTGTTGGATTCACACTGCACCTTTCAATGCTCAACTTCAAGCGGAAAAACTGTAAATAGCAACTTCTTATAGTCTTTAGTCCGACCCCACCGTTATTCGAACCCGAGTCTACCGTTTCCGTAACGGAACCTGTATTCACTTGAACAGTAATGGGTTAAAATAGTTTAGTTAGCATTGGTAAATTGCCAGCGATAGTAACTGGATGCTGATGATTTTTTGATTGTTGATGCCCAAAAGTAACAACTCACACACCCACTTACAAAAAGAACAATAGTTTAAGTGACATCTTAAGGTGTTCTAATTTGCGTTTAAATTCAGTGAATTAAATAACAGAAGAATGGACTTATACACAATCCAGAGGTAGAGACTAGTTACCTTCAAAACTCTGTCATTGTGATTGGCGCGGGAACAGCTTTAGCTTTGAAGTTTGTGACTACATATTTTAGTCTATTTCGACATTTTCAAAGTTTTTTTTTGTTCTTCTACGGTGGATCCAATATTTGCTGTAATTATGGTCTATATATCTATCAAACTTTCGCAGGCTTCAAATATTTAATTTTCCGTTGCACTTTTAAGTATAGGCGCCACTTCAATTAGAAACTTGGTCACTGTTTTTTTCCACCAACAATTTGAATTGCTTTAGGACTTGGAGGAGAAAAGATTCGTTGGACTGAACAGAGTCACAAGTTTAAAACCGAGATCATTGAACTGGTTGGAAACGTACTTCTGGCCACTGGTTTTTTGTCGTATTGCGGGCCATTTAACCAGGAGTTTCGCACCCATATGATCAAGGATATATGGGAAAAAGAACTGACGTCAAGAAGGATCCCTTTCATCTCCGATCTCAATCTCATTGCCATGCTTATTGATGCTCCTACCATAGGTGGGTCGTGTTCTTCCATACCTCACTTTGATTATTTAATATTTATGTTATTTTTCAAGATATGTTTTGCTGCAATTCCAGCGAATAAAATTGCTTTTCGTCACTGTGCACTAGCGACGCAAAGTTACTTTAAAAACAATAATTGCATTAAAGTTCGATAAATGCCCTTATTCTGTTTTTCATATCCATTCTGTCGAGTTTTTTTCTTTTTTTGTTGAAATTGAATGGAAAAAGAGTAATTTGATTGACGTTTGGTCAAATTTCGTGAAAATTTTTGCCAAAAAAAAATCAGGAAATCTGGTGAAACTGCGTAAGTCTGTATTCCATTTGGGCTTGGCTTTTGCTTCATATTGCTTAAATCAATTTTGAACGAAATACCAAACTCAAAAAAGTTTTAAATTATTGAATATGTCAGAAAGCTAAACTAATGAACATTTACTCTTTTCTGTGGAAATTAATTGCACTCTTTGTAGGAGAATGGAACCTGCAAGGTCTTCCTGGTGATGATCTCTCCGTACAGAACGGGATTATCGTGGCAAAGGCTACTCGCTATCCTCTGCTAATCGATCCACAGGGGCAAGGGAAGGCGTGGATTAAAAACCGCGAGAAGGACAACCAGCTAGTTGTAACAGCGCTTAATCACAAATACTTCCGGACCCATCTCGAAGACTCTCTTGGACAAGGAAGGTACTAACAAGCAGCCTTGTTTTTTAAATTTTTGAAACAGTTCAAATAAAGCTTCATAAAAAATTACCAATTTGACTCGGTCTTTACTAGGCGTGAGCCTACCAGCATAAATTAGTTTATCTCAAACAGAAATTCGCTACACCCGGCTTCCCGCCTTACCAGCGTACAAGCTGCCTGTTAAAATATTATGTTAATGATACGCTCGTACGCTCACGATTTTATGCACAGTGTTGACGGGACTTCTTCCAGCTTAGCAATATTATTATTATTATTACTATTATATTACTGTGATTATCCTGTAACTGAAATCTGACCATAGCAAATACCCATACCGTGACCTTTGAGCAACTGTATTTATCAAGCTGCGTGTTCTTGCAGGCCTCTTATTATCGAGGATATTCGCGAAGAACTAGACCCAGCACTGGACAACGTGCTGGAAAAGAATTTCATCAAGTCAGGAAGCACATTAAAGGTATATTTACAGTGCGGTAGGTATAGCTCAAATGCTTTGTTTTTAAAATCACTTCAAAGGTTTCATTAAGATATTTTTACAAGTTTGGTTTAATCTTTTAAAATTGATCAATTGCGAGTTTTTGAGAGAAAAAAATTTACTTATTAGTATTAGTAATGCTATAGTTTATATACTCCCGCAGTATCTTTGAAAGCACAAGTGATTTCTTACAGTAATGATGCACATCCCAACAATTTACGGCAATATTACTCGGATCAAGCTGAGTTTTCTCGGTATTTTCTCCCTCAAGAAGTGGCCTTAATCAAAAGCTGATTATGCGTTTTCTGCTCAAACAACTGTTTTGTTTTTGTTTCATCACCTTCATTTAATGATCATAAAATTGTATTCCAATTTTTTTCCACTCCGTGAGTCAACAACAATTACCACATATCAGTCCGCCTCGTTTGGAGAGAAATTACAAATACATCTCTATCCACCTAGTTGCCTTGTCCTGCAAACAACAAACGGACCTTGTTGTCTCTTAGTCAAGCTGCCACCTGCCCACCACACACAGTGGAAACTTCACACTGTCCCTTTTCGTTGCAGACGGTTAAAGCAGGAAAGCTGTGTGTTACGCTGTTTAAGTTATGTCTTTCTGTATCCTTAGTTAGGGTGCGTTTAGACTGGACGCGAAGCGACGCAAAGCAACCAAAATTTGACGTCATCGACAGCTCGCGAAAGGTTGCAACCACTCGCAACCTTCGCGAGCAGTTGCGCAACATCGCTTGCTTGCAGACTGTAGTAAGATAACCTACTAATTCACTGATTTGATTTTTACGATCGCAGTTTGCTAGAAAATAATATGAATAGTTCATTTGTATGGTTTAGCGCCTATTTATCAGTCCAAAGAGTAGGCCTAGGTTGTTGGCAAAGTTAGATTCGCGATAGCCCTAGGCTAGCCAAGTTAATTTGGATCTAGACAGCTAAGGCTGTAAATCCTAGAGTGATTTTTCATAGCTATGCTGGATCTCAAAGCTTCATTATAATGAATGCAGCAAAGCAGTAGGCCTAGCCCCACGACATCTAGCTTTTAAACCAAAACTTTTTATTCTGTGCAGCATAGCAGAAGACCAGTCCAGTAGTTCTTTTGGCTGAGCAGCTTTTGCTTTTTTGTCTTAAAGTAAACTTAAACTAACATGATGTTTTGTTTCAGAATATAAAATAACCCACCAACAGACTAGTTTTGAGTGTGTTTATAGTGTTTTTACCCATTGTTTGTTAGCTTGTTGTTTTAAAAGTAACCACAATTGAACAATTCCTTGAATACTGGAAAACTCGCAAAAGTTTTTTCACTGCCTTTTTGACCAAGCCAACTTGGTGAAAAGAACTGTATTTAGAATTGGTTTCAAGCTACACTGCTACATACAAGAGCTAGATAGATACAAAAAATCGAAAAATTCCTATGAACTTTTGGATTGGCCAATTAGTAGGCTAGTCACTTCTTTAAATAGCTACAAACATGGAATTTTTTCTTCTGAATGTCCTCTTGAAAGTCTTCTTGTTTCTGAAGCTTTGTGACTGTGATCAAGTTGAACTGGAAGCAATGGTTTTGGACTACCCCAAGTTTTATAATCATAAATATTGTAGTCTGGTAGTGATTTTTCACTCCAGTCCTAATTGATGAAAATAGAAGTGTCAAGTGTGTTAAATATTCATTTACTGTGTCTTTGTGTAATATCTGAATTTAGTTGTTTGTGAATTTCAAAACATTTTTACTGTCTCTTAAAATTTTAACTGCTTTACATGGTGAATAAAGTGACAAAGTAAACAATTTTAAGTCTGAAGTTCAATCATTGCAATTGCAGTCAGTGTATTTAGATGAACTAGAAAGCCAATATATATCTAACCAGTAGAAAGTGAGTTCTGTTTTTTTGCTGAGGTTACTGTTATTGGTAGAGAAGTACCCGCCAAGCAAGCTCATTACTATTGTTCCATTCTCTAAACTAAACAAAAAACTTGATATAGCATTTATAATAAAAATAATTGGACTGGGGAAGGAAACGTCAGTTACATAAAAATGTTAGAACTAACTACCCTTTTATTCAGATGCTTGAGTAACAATTTTCAAATGAAAAAATCTAAATGTTTTTTTTTTATTAGGGGCATAACCAAAAACATGCTTAGAGGGGGCTTGATCTTACTGCTATAAATTTGTCTGTATCTTACAAACGGTGGTTTAAAGCGAAGCTCTTTGAGGTACACGCAACCGTCGCAACGTAGCTACTGGTACCGCAAGAAAATGCAAACTAATAAAATGCTCTCGATAGCATTTAACTTCGCACTAAACATCGATAAGCGCTCCGCTAGCGAATAAAACACCAAACTTAGTTTTAGAGGCTGACTTTTCCTCAAAGCAACTGCTGGTATCAGGTATCACTGTGCCAAATTCTTGTCCTTCGATGATAGTGTCAAATCATGCAAAAACTGCTATGTTTTTTTGCTTTCTCCAGCAAATCAACACAGCAATCCATTGCACAATAAGCAAAAAATCCACTACATAACTGATGACAAATCTAGCTTTCAGTTTCACTCATAGAGTTAACATTGGGAGTCTTCAAAAACAGCACTAAATAACATACAAACAACTGTTTAAGCTTACTACAGGTATCATAACATGCTTGCCTGAAAAAGAAAAATCACATCAAAAAAACAACATAGTTAATGATTTAAATGAACCTGTAGACTAGCCTATTGGTTTACACTCTACAAGATACCGGTAGATCTACCACTACCATAATGAGACATGGATGGTGAAAGCGTTTAAGGATTTGTTAACTGAGTAAACACCTAAAGAGAACTTTTGACATCTGCTTGCAGCTTTTTGCGTTTCTGCATTAAAACCCAGAACTGTTATCTCCAAAACAGATTAGGGCAAGTTTTCAGTGGAAGGATCTAAACAAATCATTGATAGCTAGTAAATAGACTAACTACTACCATAGTCGTTATAGTACTAGTCTGGCAACTAAACGCATAATCATGTGAATGTTATTGTTTGCACTGCCATCTAGTGTTGGAGTCCTATAGCAACAGCACAGTATAGGCTAAAGATGAGAGAACATGCTGTAATTTCACTCCCATTGTCCACTATTTTTAATTGGTGGACCGCCAGTCAATATAAAGTGAACATGCAACCCTGTAACCTTTTCAACACTAGAGAGTAGAGACGCTAAAGTACATATTTTAAATGTTTTGCAACCCTTTCAACACTAGAGATGCTAAAGTATTTTTGAATGTTATATTTTGATTTTCGCTAGTTTTCGTTTAGACTAAAATAAACTACAAATCTAAAAGTGGTGTGTCGGCACGAAGCATGCTCAACGTACTCGGGATTTTATTATGACGTCATAATAATCTGACAAACTTGCTAATTTTAAGCGATTTTAGTGCTATTGTCGAACGTAGATTTATGCAAATCAAATTATTGCAGATAAAAGTTTTGCATTGAGTCGAAGTGATCGAGACGTTATTGTGACGTCACAACTCAATGAGAGTTTTTTTGTTGTATTATTTTTTGTAACTTCATGGTACATCTATGGTCTCCTTAAATGTAGATTAATTCATGCACAGCTGAACGCTTTTATACTATTCATTTTTAAAACTTTAAAGTGGTAAATCGGCTCGAAGTAGTCATGACTCCATTATGACATCACAATGTTTTTTACAAATCTGCTATTTTCAAGCGATTCTGGAGCAATTAAAGATCTTAAATTATAGTACAATGTTAATTGCCAGTATATATCAAGTCGATGTGATCGAGGCGCTATTGTGATGTCACAATGCATTGAGAGTTTTTTTTATTTTAGTTTGCGACTCGATCACTTCGACTGATGTGAAACTTTTAAGCAACAAGAAATATCTTGATATCATTTATCATCAATATCTTGCAATCTGAAATTGCTGGAAATTATCAAACTTGTCCAACGACATCATGACGTCATAATAGAATCACAACTAACTTACATTTGAGCAATTTTTTCATGTTTAATTTTGTTATTAAAATAGCTGTTTATCGATATAGCATCAATTAGTATGAATTTAGGTAAGTCGTAAATGCATTTTCATGCCACAGTAGCATCTCTACCTTTTTCAAATCTACATAAAATCTTCAAGTGCAATGAATCCTTTAGATACCAGTATAATTAAATATCAATGACTGATGTAAGTAACACTTAGAATAAGCAATGTCGTTAATGTCATTATGATTCATAGTACTCTCTCGACTTTTGAACCGATTTAGCACCATAAGGTTTGCAACTTATAATTTCTTTAATGCAAACACCAAAATGCTGTTCAACAGCAAGCATTAATATAATTTTTTTTAAAAACGCTAATTAATTATGATATCACAACAACATCCCGACCACTTCGGTCGGTGTTGAAATGCAACGATCGAATTTCTTGACATGATTTAAGATGAATAACTGTTTTAATTTCCCTTAAAGCCAGAAATTTGTTAAACAGCATTATGACATCACAATGGAATCCCGATTACTTTCAGTGAATTTTGCACTTTCAGTTTTGTTAATTAATATAGTAAATGCCAGCACAATTAAATTAATCAACAGTGCATCAATTATTATGAATTTGCTTAAACCGTAAATGCATTATGATGTCACAAAAACATCTCGGAAGAGAAACTTTCGATCGTAACAAAGACATTTACCATGTTTACATGCAATCAATTCAAAAGTTAAATCAATTTATCTTTTCCTTTCTTTATTTTACGTTAGTTTTTACCGTTCTTTTTATCTATAATAAAGAAGCAAAGGATAAAATCAATTTTGCTGTTGAATCGATTGCATGGAACTGCACTAATTGATGAAATTAATGATTGACAACTTTGTTAGAGCCATTAAAATATGCATTTTGCCACTTCAGTATGAAGTCATAATACAGTCACGTCTACTTCGAACCGATCTAGCAGTTTTAAGTTTGTTGTTTTATTTATTTAATACAAGCACTAAAAAGCTTTTAGTGGCAAGCATTAATACAAAATAAAAAACCGTCGATACATTGTGACGTCACAACAGCATCGCGATCGCGTCGACTAGGTGCAATCCAGCCACTAGAAAAAGATCTTGCATCGATCTATAATCAGTAATTTCGCTGAAATCGCTTGAAATCAGCATATTTGTCAAGTTATTATGATGTCATAATGGCATCGCGACTACTTCGAGTGTGCCTTGAACTGACACAACACTTTCAGATTTGTAGTTTATTTCATTTCATACTGACAAAGCGAAAACTAGCGATAAAGGTAACCTAAAGAAAAACAAAACATAACATTCAAAAATACTTTAGCGCCTCTAGTGCTGAGAAGTTTGCATGTTCACTTTAAATTGGCAGCCAGGAAAGAGGTGGCCACCGATTAAAAATCATGGAAGCAAAATTGGCTGAGTAAAACTACTATACAGTATGCTATCTATACTGTGCGTATACCTACCAATAGTAATTTTAGTCACATTAGGACACCAACACTAGATGGCGGTGCAAACAACAACATTTCTTCAGGAGTTTCCAGACTTCTAATATAACGACTATGCTACTACTACGTTTTTGAAGAAATGACTAGTCTTTTCATTTCCAAATTCGATCTACTGAACTTCGTTTTTTACTTAAACTTTACAAATTTTTTTCTCAAGATTGTTTTGTTACCTGAGCTATTACTCTAGACTCTTCTTCACGGTTATTGCGTGATAACATAATATAAACTCAATCTTCGTTTTACCGGTAATTCCAGCGCGCTATGACGAAACAGAACTTGTGATTACTATAATAGCGCTTCAATTATAAAGTACACAAAGCTTTCTGCTCATTGAATACATTTTAAAAGTAAGTTGTTAAAATTAGCCTATGAAGCGACCAGTCGCGAAGATTAGCAACCATTCGCGAAGACTCGCGAAGGCGCGAGTGACGTAATCGACCACTCGCGAAGGTCGCCAACCTTCGCTTCGCGTTGCTTCGCGTCCAGTCTAAACGCACCCTTAGTTTCCAATACTGGGTTTGATGCACTTAAATTTTAACGTACCTTTTGCATTAAATTTTTTCTCTACCCGTTAGCTATTTGCATCATGCGAATATCAATTTTTATGGTGTTTGGTTTGACCCGACCGGGAACCCGAGTATACGTTTCAGTTGCAGACGCTCTATCTACTCGGTTTTAAGTAAGTATAGAGAGTGACAGATTTAGAGATTACTGGTTGAGATTTTTTGTTCAGGTTAAAGTTGGCGACAAGGAAATTGACATAATGGACGGCTTCCAACTTTACATCACCACCAAGCTGCCCAACCCATCGTACACACCTGAAGTCAGCGCCAAAACATCAATCATTGATTTTACAGTCACAATGCAGGTCAGGCTCAGAACAAACTAAACATAAAAAAGGTAACCGTACTTTTTAAATTATTCCAGTATTTTTCCGCATTAATGGCAGCAATTTGGGGGGCTGAGCAAATCTTTCACTGTCTTGCGTATTTAAATTGGAATACATCAAACGACATCGAAAGTCTTATCGACCGTAAATTGGCTTGCCTCTAAAGTTGGCGCAAAATTGCAATTGTAATAATTAGTGTTGCTTGTGGTTAAAGTTGTTTTGCGTGTGTTTTTCATTTGTATTTTAGTGAAAACAAATCCATTAGTTGCTAACAGTTTGCACTTTGCAGATCCAATTTTTATTATACTCGCTGTATTTCACCGAAGCGTGTAACGAATTTGCGGTACTCGTCTACGGCAACAGAGCTCCTTTCGAAAAACTGTCGCAGCGGTGGCAAGCCGTTCGCAACACTGTGTCCCGATTTGACCGGCCCGAGATAATGAACATCAAACCACCTGCTCCGGAGACAAACGCTTACCGCTTGTCCAACTGGCCGGTCACTACAATAGTGTATTGCAGGGCTTGGAGGACCAGTTGCTGGGCAGGGTGATTGTCACCGAGAAACAGGAGCTGGAGGCTGAAAAAGTCAAGCTGATGGAGGAAGTGACGCAGTATAAACGGAAGATGAAGGAGCTTGAAGACAATCTACTATACAAACTGACCAGTACGAAGGTGAGCTAGCATCCTCACAATTTAAAATTTAAATCGTAAGTTTGATTAGTTGTTTACATTTTTTGCTTTTACCAAGAATATAGATAGTGGATACCAAGACAATTTTAAAACCTTTTCAGTTAAAACGAAGGTGTAAAAACTAATCAAAATTTATCGACTCGTCAGCATTTTAGCAAAAGTTAATCAATTTCGCCCTCAAAAGTGTGTCTTCAGTAACTTTTAGAAAGCCTCTCAAACTGTCTTTTTCGTCGAAAAACTTTTGTTTGACCTTGTAATAGAGCTTGGGTACATGTTTTAAAGAATTGACTGTACCCTAAGCTTGAGTAAAGAATGTAGGCTTCTACCGTAGTACAGTTTTTGGAGCAATAATTACTAACCTCAATATTTTTTATACAGCAACATAATTTCAACTTTTTGTTTTGATTTGGAGAAGCGTTTCAGTCAGTTCTGTCAGTTACAGCGAAATGTGATATTTGAAGGTTTTTCGGTTTTAGTGTTAAATGTAAACCATACGGTGCCAAGTTCTGTGGACTCAAAAGCTAGAATTCGATGTTGCAATTGAATTACGAACTCAGCACTTGTTTAGGGTTCGCTAGTAGACGACGAGTCTTTGATTGAGATGTTGGCCACCACTAAAGAAACGGCTTTGGAGGTCAGCGAGAAATTAGCGGTCGCCGCCGACACCGAAGTCAAAATCAACGCGGCAAGAGAGGAATTCCGTCCGGTCGCCATCCGTGGGTCGATCGTGTACTTCCTCATTGTTGAGATGTCGATGGTGAACCCGATGTACCAGACGTCTCTGGTTCAGTTTTTGGGCCTCTTTGACGAGTCGATGGCCAAGTCAGCAAAATCGCCAATCCCATCCAAGAGAATTCATAACATTATTGAGTATTTTACGTTCCTTGCTTTCAGGTAGGATTTACGTAATGCACTGCGCTCTAACCACTGTTGTGTTTGTCCATGTGCAATAGATTGTTGTTGCAATTTTTTTTTTACGTAATTTTTTTTATGGTTTGCCGTTTTAGACAAGCAAAAATCATACAAAAGAATTAGGGAAACTCTGCACATTGCAAAAACTAAAGCGGGTGTCATCTCGAGTTGCAGTTTGTTGTTGAATCGAAAATATAGCCAACATAGTAACAGCTTTAGAACTGATATCTTTTTTTATTCTACTTAGTTTAATTTTGCGGGTATTCAGCTTTTAACCTCACTTTTTTGGAAATCCTTCTTTCAAAGGTCGCTTTTACCCGTCTATTTTTAATAACTCCATAGATTTTTAGATTCGTGCTCAATGATTTTTTTTCTCTGACGTTAATCATTTCTTCACTACCCCTAACGTCCCAATAGGAAAAGTCAACTTAGTTGTAATACAGTGTAAACAAATGCTCCACATTGGCTATCATTTAATGTTTTTCGTAAAAAGTTGACTTTGTCGATTGTTGAAGGCGGTGAACAATTGACTTTGATTGCTTCACACGCTTTTATAGTCTCCCGTTGTTTTGTCTTTTGTTGTTAATAGCAATGCACGAGCTTGATCTCTGTAATATAACTTTGCTACAAAGCGATTTATTGCCTGACAGGTACACATGCAGAGGATTGTACGAACACCACAAACTGCTCTTTACCCTCTTACTTGCCCTCAAAATCGATCTTCGACGAGGTAAAAGACTGTGTTTTTTATAATTCCTAGCGCCTCTCTATGGATTTTGTTTGTTTCGTATAATCGTATTTTTTAAAGTAAAATTCAAAACCATGCACACACAGTTACCGTTATTATCTTTATTTGAAAAATCTGAGAACAATGCTGCATCAATATTGCCAGCAAAACTGCCCCAAAGTTGTTGCTTTTTTTATGAATGTTGAGTTGCTGCGGCATAACCCATGACAAAATTCTCAAGCAATTAAGGCTCAAGTTGAAAAAATCAAACTTGGGTATTGGATGTTCTCTATTAGCCAGTCCTACGTAGGAACCACCCAGGTAAGCGTGGTACTGCTTAGTGCACTGCTAATACTTTGTAGGTTTCATCCGCCCTAACGAGTTCCAGACTTTCATCAAGGGTGGCGCTGCGCTCGACTTGAAGTCCGTTCAACCGAAGCCATGTAAATGGATCCTTGACGTGACGTGGCTCAACTTGGTACAAGTGCAGAAACTACCGGAATTTCGAGAAATTTTGAACCAGGTCAGATCATGTTCTTTTCTGCTTATGGTTAGAAAAATAATTTGCAATTACATTTTATTCACCTAGTTGTCTTGGGCCAGCAGACAGCTGAGAGTCCTTGCGGCCTTTCAGACAGGTTACCTCCTGTCTACACGTACAGTAGAAGCTCCACTTCCCTTCTAATGCTGATCGTCAAGTAGGGATCTGTAAATACCAATTGTTATATTCTTAGGTTTGACCCGGCGGGGAATCAAACCCGTTTCAGTGGCATACGTTCTGTCCACTCGACCACTGATCGGCTTAAATCTTAGTAATGCCAGCGGTTTGCTGGGACCATGTCAGCAAATAATGCGAAATTTGTATTTTCATGCACCATTACAGGTTTCTCGCAACGAAAAGCAGTGGAAATCGTGGTTTGACACAGAGGCTCCTGAAAACGAGGTGATACCAGACGGATACAGCGCATCGCTCGACACCTTCCGCCGGCTCCTTCTCATCCGCTTCTGGTGTCCGGACCGCATCATGCCTCAAGCTAGAAAATATATCGCTGATTCTCTCGGCGCTAGGTAGTGTATTGTGATTTGTTGAAAATATGTGCTATCAAGTGGAAGAAGTTTGGGATGGACTGCTGCGCCCAATTTCACTTTGGCCTTCTATTTTTTCTTAATCATTAAAAACGTTTTCTTTTACCTTTTATCGACAGCTTTCTTGGTTTGAAGCCTAAGTTAATAGTTGTGCCATTTTTATGTCGTGCATATTTTAGCTACGTTGTTGCTCTTTTTCTCTCAAATTTGCTCTTATTTTTTTACTTGCCACAGTTTTTGGATTCAAACGACTTTTTAACGGCTGTGGAACCAGGGCTTGTTTTTATTTCTTCCTTCTTAAGTGTTGTTATGAGCATTGACATAAATTATGCTCTTGGTTGTCCAAATCGCATGGTTTAGAGTTGACGCTGTTCAAATATTTAGATATGCAGATGCTGTAATCTTGAACTTGGAGGAGATGCACGGTGAAAGCACGATCCGAGTCCCAATGGTTTGCCTCCTCTCACAGGGCTCTGACCCCACTGACCAAATTGCTGGTCTTGCTAAGAAGAAAGGTGTGGAATGCAGGGCCATTTCAATGGGACAAGGTATGCTCTAATTATAGGCGAACGATTATAGAGCACTGCTATAAAACATTCATAATTATCCACTGTTGTATTTCACATCGTTGAAAGTGAAAATTATTTACTCTTTCTTTTTTTACCAGTATTATTTTAATTTAAGATAAAGCAGTACGATCATAAATCCAGAAAGAACATAGACCATTGAAACACAGGTATCTACACTAGGGTGTTCGGGTTTTTCACTTTTTGCTTAAATCTTTTTCTTTATACGATTTTAAGGGTACAAATTGACATGAAAAAAAATCGTGATAGTTTTTTTTGAAAAATTTTTTTATCTTTATACCCTGGGGGGGCATGGAAGGTTTTTGGGGGGGCGCGTATGACTAATATCGCATAACTCAAAAACTACTGCACCTAGAAAGACAATTTTTACATCAATCGATTCAGAAACACAGGTTTCCTATCTGTGTTCAATACATTATATAGCTTTAACTGCTCTATTTTTCGAGTTATTTTTGAAAAACTGTTTTTACCCCTTTCTGCTTGCCATTTCGCTTTAAATTAAAGGTATTTTTTCTCTTCACCGCACAGATGACCAATTGGTGGAGGCACCTGACCTAAAACCTGCCTGAAGCAAGAAATTTAATTTGATTTCTGGGAGGATACCACCTAAACACAAGTTGCTAGTGACTCAGCAATCGCTTCTACTTCGACACTGCACTGCATTGCTGGATGCAAGGCATGGAAATGACTACTCCTGCTCATTCCCTATCACTTTTAAAGTAACTACTGCAAATCTAATAAGGATGTAATTTTCTATTCTGCAGTATGCAACGTTGCACAAGACAAGTACAATTATTGCTCTAATTTTCACTCTTGACTTTTGTTTTCACTTTATTAAGAAACACCAAACATTTTAAGATCCGACTTTCTTTTTCAGCCACTCATTCATTTTCGTCTTGGCTTCCGTGACAAATAAATCCCCTAATTCTAATGTCAACTTGCCGTTTTTCTTCGGCTTTGCGAAAACCTTTCACTTAGGCATTATGACATAACCATCTTTCGCAAGAGCGGTTATGATTGTCGATCGAATTCCAAAAAAACTTTGTCATCAATCTGGAAGCAAGGTGCTGCTTTACTGCTGGATCCGAAGTATGGCCTGATAGGTACTCGCTTCCATGCAAGTTGTTTGATGTCAACATCACCAGGAAGTTGCTGATCGGGATCTTTCACTGTTTTGCTTCGAATGCAGGACTTTTTGAATGAATATTTAGGGTCACATTGATTGGGTTCATCCAAGAGCAGAAGTGTTTTAAAAACACAGGTTTCAAGCAATGATCAACCAGATTCGTATGTTGTTGGCGAAAATCCAGCGATAAATAACGAAGAAACATCGTGTTTGTTGGTCCTTCTGACGCGCGTGAATTCAAATGAATTTTCACAAACATTGGCACATAAACCGATATGATGTAGCTTGTGATTTGAAGAAGTTTGCTGTTTTGAGTGACGGTCATTTTGGTGTCAAATAGAAGTCTCATGTAACCATTCGCAGTTGTTAACCACTTGTAACGATAGATTTGTAATCAGTAAATGAAGTCAGATACAAAGCGAAGATGACCGAAATATGCAACACTTACCTTGCAAACGTAATGCTTTCGTGGTTGTGAGACAAAAATTGTTGAAACTTCAATGGATTACAGATTACTTACTGATTACAAATCTATCGTTACAAGTGGTTAACAACTGCGAATGCTTACATAAGACTTCTATTTGACACCAAAATGACCGTCACTCAAAACAGCAAACTTCTTCAAATCACAAGCTACATCATATCGGTTTATGTGCCAATGTTTGTGAAAATTCATTTGAATCCACGCGCGTCAGAAGGACCAACAAACACGATATTTCTTTGTTATTTATCGCTGGATTTTCGCCAACAACATACGAATCTGGTTGATCATTGCTTGAAACCTGTGTTTTTAAAACACTTCTGCTCTTGGATGAACCCAATCAATGTGACCCTAAATATTCATTCAAAAAGTCCTGCATTCGAAGCAAAACAGTGAAAGATCCCGATCAGCAACTTCCTGGTGATGTTGACATCAAACAACTTGCATGGAAGCGAGTACCTATCAGGCCATACTTCGGATCCAGCAGTAAAGCAGCACCTTGCTTCCAGATTGATGACAAAGTTTTTTTGGAATTCGATCGACAATCATAACCGCTCTTGCGAGAGATGGTCTTATGTCATAATGCCTGAGTGAAAGGTTTTCGCAAAGCCGAAGAAAAACGACAAGTTGACATTAGAATTAGGGGATTTATTTGTCACGGAAGCCAAGACGAAAATGAATGAGTGGCTGAAAAAGAAAGTCGGATCTTAAAATGTTTGGTGTTTCTTAATAAAGTGAAAACAAAAGTCAAGAGTGAAAATTAGAGCAATAATTGTACTTGTCTTGTGCAACGTTGCATACTGCAGAATAGAAAATTACATCCTTATTAGATTTGCAGTAGTTACTTTAAAAGTGATAGGGAATGAGCAGGAGTAGTCATTTCCATGCCTTGCATCCAGCCATGCAGTGCAGTGTCGAAGTAGAAGCGATTGCTGAGTCACTAGCAACTTGTGTTTAGGTGGTATCCTCCCAGAAATCAAATTAAATTTCTTGCTTCAGGCAGGTTTTAGGTCAGGTGCCTCCACCAATTGGTCATCTGTGCGGTGAAGAGAAAAAATACCTTTAATTTAAAGCGAAATGGCAAGCAGAAAGGGGTAAAAACAGTTTTTCAAAAATAACTCGAAAAATAGAGCAGTTAAAGCTATATAATGTATTGAACACAGATAGGAAACCTGTGTTTCTGAATCGATTGATGTAAAAATTGTCTTTCTAGGTGCAGTAGTTTTTGAGTTATGCGATATTAGTCATACGCGCCCCCCCAAAAACCTTCCATGCCCCC
This sequence comes from Trididemnum nubilum, assembly GCA_963965965.1. Taxonomy (NCBI): domain Eukaryota; kingdom Metazoa; phylum Chordata; class Ascidiacea; order Aplousobranchia; family Didemnidae; genus Trididemnum; species Trididemnum nubilum. Next base: position 14,536,318 of record OZ014479.1, read on the forward strand.
CCAGGGTATGAAGATAAAAAAATTTTTCAAAAAAAACTATCACGATTTTTTTTCATGTCAATTTGTACCCTTAAAATCGTATAAAGAAAAAGATTTAAGCAAAAAGTGAAAAACCCGAACACCCTAATCTACACACTTTTGCAGATTTTGCAACGGCAGGGTATCAAACTTTGCCCTTACAAGTTTGAGTCCCATGCTTTCCCCCTACTCCGTCCGCCAGTATTTTTTTCTACACTGAACGAACTGAAATTTATTTAACACAGGTATTTACACGTAGTTGATGTCTTGTAGGACAAGAAGTGCACGCGCGGCGCCTAGTGAGCACACTGATGCACAGTGGTGGCTGGGCGTTGCTGCAGAACTGCCACTTGGGCTTGGACTTCATGGACGAGCTGCTCGAAACGGTTTTGACTGCCGAGAATGTTGATCCCGAATTCCGCACGTGGATCACCGCGGAAGAGCACCCGAAATTCCCGATCACCCTGCTGCAGTCGAGCATCAAGGTATATTGTTAAACAATAAAATAACTTATTTAATGTTTATCCCATCTAATAGTTATCAGCATGCATTTCAGTTTGGATTAATGTCAATGTGCAATTATATTTGCAGTAAATAGTGGTCTGGCAACATCATAGAGAAATCGGCGGCGATACAGCGTCGAGCTAGTGATCGAAAGGCTGCTGGCTTCGGGTTTGATTTCTGAAATGACAATGTTTAATTCCGCGTAGTAAATGCTAACATGCTCTGCAAGCAGACATTTTACGCGTATTTTCCATTGAGGCCAAGCAGTCTACCCGTTGTTGTGGCCCAGCCTGGCCAAAAAATTGCAAATAAAACACCAAAAAGAGTGCTTTGCGTTACTATAGATAGACAGACGTAAAGTTCAAACGCATGGATGAATGAATGAATCAAAGAGGATTTTCCATTGCTTTGATGCTGCCGGATTGCGCTTTATAGTAGTGCAACACGAGCTGTTCTCAGCCATATCGTTCCTTTTTTCTGTATAAGATGTCCTAATGCTTGGCATTGGCTTGGCAAGATCAGAGGAATGGCTGCTTAAAAGAAAATTACTGGGATTATGCTGAAAAGCAAGCATCACTACTACTGTTGAATTTGCTTCACTTGAAAGTTCTTTGAGTTTTAAATTGAGGAAAGAACTTGGGAGTTTGAAGTTACGCTGACAACAAGGCATAATATTTCTTTTTTCAGTTTACGAACGAGCCGCCTCAGGGTGTGAAGGCGGGACTGACGCGCACTTTTGCCGGCATTTCCCAAGACCAGCTCGATGTGAACAACTTGCCACAGTGGAAGCCGCTTTTGTACGCAGTCGGGTTCCTGCACACCGCCGTGCAAGAACGCCGCAAGTTCGGCCCTCTCGGCTGGAATATTCCCTACGAATTCAATACTTCCGATCATTACGCCACAGTGCAGTTCGTGCAAAACCACCTCGATGATTTGGACCTGAAACGAGGCATCCAGTGGAATACTGTACGATACATGATAGGTAGGTTGTTGTGTGACTGAAGTTTGCTGTACTTTACTACGAGCGGATCCTTAATTTAAACAAGTGGTAACTTGTAGGATGATGAGAGAGTAATATTGTAATTGCATATTATTTAGTTACCAAGTTGCCTTGCCCAGGAGACAGCGAAGGGACATTTAAGTCTTCGAGTCAAGCTGCCCAGCTGTGTACCACACACGGTCGAGGCTTGATAGCCCCTTTGATCGCTAAACGCCAAGCACGAAATCTGTAACACCAATTTTTTTGTCCTTGGTTTGACCAGACTGGGAATTGAACCCTCAGCAGTAGGATGTTTCATAATTTGACCTTTTTTGAAATTAAAAATGCTTGGGGTCTCATCTGATCGGATTTTGGCCACAATGAAGAAATAAAAAATTTTTTTTCGATTACTCGTTGTTTTGAGGGTGTCCCGCCCCCCCCCCAAAGTTTGATATTTTTGGACGCGGAGGATTTTTTTTGACAAGTGCGATATCTCCTTAACAAAACGAGATAGAGAGTAATGTTTGGTATCAAAATTTACAGAATGTTCAACTTCCTATCTCTAGTCAATACATTCTTAGTCGCTAGCTCCAACAGAAACGAAGTTATTTACGAAAAACTGTTTTAGCACGCAGTAAAGCTAAAGATGTGATAATATCAAGTCAGTACCGACTTGGCATAAAAAGCAAATCAAACTGCAAAACAGTCATATGCAAAAAGAAAAAAATCAAACAGTTTTGGAACGAAAACAACAAATGGGACATCTCATTACACCATGCCCTGCATCTATACTGCTCGAGAGGTCCATTTGGGGATGCTCTTTGGCTCCTAGAGGTACGATACGTCGATACAGGGTTTTAAAATGGCTGGAAATTTTAAGCCTGCAACAAAGTTTTTTACCTCCCGTGGACGATTAGAGAAACAAAAACAACAAAACGAGTACAGTAACAAAGGCAAAAAACACATCAACCGGAGCTACAGCATAAGTATGAACGTAGACGAACATCTGTCTGGTTTCTTCATGAATAATTATTTCGAATCTTTTTGCGATGCAACAAATCTTTTAGCTAGCCTATTTCTCTTTCATTGCAGCGGTTATGATTTTCGGTAGATTTCTAAAATTCGACTGAGTCAAACGAGATGCATGGCGCGGTTTTACTGAAAAGGGTAAAAAGTCACATAAATGAAACTTATCTACCTCACGTTATTGATGAGGTTGAAGGTAAAAGCAAAAGCACAAATACATTGGTAGAAGGCGCTCTTTTAAACAAGATCAAGTCTATCACTAGTGGTTGTCCGGAGAATTTGATTGACAGAGAAGCTCCAGATGTGCGCATTACCCCCATTGCTAAGCTACATCTTCAAAACAAACTTTGCTGGTTTTCTGAACAAAAAAGTATGAGAAACAGTGCTAATGCAGGCTTTCGAAGCGACCAGATGTGCTTACTGGTTTTGTCTCGTCAACTTTTTATGGATATACCAACCAATCTCAAAAGTTTGCTCTGGTATAAACAAGAAGAGATTAATCGTTCCCGTTGGTTGACTACAGCAAACGGTTATCTGCGCATGCTTTTGTTTCACTCTTCCGATCTTACTACTGTAAAGACAAAACTCTCAAGGCTTGTGTCATATATTTTTTGTGTATATTTGCCTTCATTTCTGATGACACGCCTTAAACCACGTGCATGTGAGGGTCCTTTTGTGACATTGTTTCAAAGGGATCTCTTGTAAGCTTTTGGAGCAGTTTATTCGGACTTGTGTAAAGAGATGGACGGGTACTTTTTGCAGCATGCAAAGAGTTGGCTTTCGCCACATGATATTGCTGTAAGTGTCTCCTCTGAAAATCTACCAATGACCAAGAAAGTTTTGACATCTCTTACTTCGCTGCCGGAAGTAGTGCAATTGAAGATTTGCTTTTGACGAGACGAACCCAACTAAGAGACTTTTTACCATTTCCAGTAAAACCACGCCATGCATCTCGTTTGGCTTAATCGAATTTCGGAAATCTATCGAAAATCATAACCGCTGCAATGAAAGAGAAATAGGCTAGCTAAAAGATTTGTTGCATCGCAAAAAGATTCGAGATAATTATTCATGAAGAAACCAGACAGATGTTCGTCTACGTTCATACTTATGCAGTAGCTTCGGTTGATGTGTTTTTTGCCTTTGTTACTGTACTCGTTTTGTTGTTTTTGTTTCTCTAATCGTCCACGGGAGGTAAAAAACTTTGTTGCAGGCTTAAAATTTCCAGCCATTTTAAAACCCTGTATCGACGTATCGTACCTCTAGGAGCCAAAGAGCATCCCCAAATGGACCTCTCGAGCAGTATAGATGCAGGGCATGGTGTAATGAGATGTCCCATTTGTTGTTTTCGTTCCAAAACTGTTTGATTTTTTTCTTTTTGCATATGACTGTTTTGCAGTTTGATTTGCTTTTTATGCCAAGTCGGTACTGACTTGATATTATCACATCTTTAGCTTTACTGCGTGCTAAAACAGTTTTTCGTAAATAACTTCGTTTCTGTTGGAGCTAGCGACTAAGAATGTATTGACTAGAGATAGGAAGTTGAACATTCTGTAAATTTTGATACCAAACATTACTCTCTATCTCGTTTTGTTAAGGAGATATCGCACTTGTCAAAGAAAATCCTCCGCGTCCAAAAATATCAAACTTTGGGGGGGCGGGACACCCTCAAAACAACGAGAAATCGAAAAAAAATTTTTTATTTCTTCATTGTGGCCAAAATCCGATCTGATGAGACCCCAAGCATTTTTAATTTCAAAAAAGGTGAAATTATGAAACATCCTACTCAGTAGCATACGCTCTATTCCAAATTCTATTCAAAACTAATTAAGAATACGCTCGTATACTCACGATTTTTGCGCCAAGTGTAGACCGGGCCTAACTGGTAGAAAAATTAATGCAATACATCAACGTAGCTCAAACGAAGCTTGACTATTTCATATACCACGAAGCACAAAAAAATATCTAGTGAAAGTGCAAAAAAAAGCAGTAAAAGGTAAAAAATGATTGGTTTAGCAATGCGGTTAGTTTATTAATCAGTTTAAAGCGAAGCAGTTGCTAAATCAGATCACCAAAATGACAACGTGGCTGAAAGAGTAGAGACGCCATTTTTGCTACGACCCTGATTGCATGTTCTGGGTTCAACTCGCACCCTGGTCATGTTGTTTTCGTGGATAAGACACTAACGATCTGCTTGTTTGCAAACAAGCGTTGAATTTTACTGGGATAAAGTCAACCGGAAATTTCCGAAAGTATTCAGCTCCTATGAGGGTGCGGATTCGTCCAAATAATATCGCCACCATCGCTTTCTCGTGATAAAGGGGTAAAGACACTGGCGTAATTGACGGGAATAGTTTTTTTTTCCACGAAGAATACGATAAATTTCCGGTAAAGACATTGTTTTCTCTTCACCTAAATTTGACGGAAAAAGAAGCAACATATTTTTGTTAAAGGCCCTTTTTTCTGCACCCAAAATTGACAGGAGAATGCTGCGAATTTCTGGTAAAGCTTGCCACTCCTGGCTCAAACGTCTAGTTACGCCACTGGATAGAGATATTCATAAAATCAAAAAAGATTGCTTTCTCTTTTAATTCATCAACAGGCCTACCTTTCTATACTATGCTACTGTACTACGGACCATTGGGCCCGCACCCTTGTTGCATAGAAAAATCGAATATTTTAATAATCTCGAAGACATTGAAAGTACTGTATGTCTTTTCATCTGCCTCTACTATCTAATAAATGTAGTAAAGCTCTATTTTAACTATGTAGGAGAGGTGCAGTATGGCGGCAGAGTTACGGACGACTATGACAAGCGACTACTGAACACATTCGCACAGGTCTGGTTCCATGAACAGATGTTTGCCAAATCCTTCTGTTTCTTCACTGGATATTCCATTCCACATTTCAAAACAACAAAAGAGGTATAGATTTTAGCAAATTGTTTAAAATATATTGTGCAAATCCACAATTTCTGAAATGTGCAAAGTACTCTTGCTACCTGTAAGCTTATTTTTTGATCATCGGAATTTACCCACAAAACTATCCCCCCAAAACGTTAGTAAACTTTTTTTGGTTGAATTAAGACGCCTCCTCCTTAACGGAATTCTTGTTACGACACTGTTTTTGACCCGCTTTCACAGCACCTTTCCGAAGTGCATGTATTGAACCAATACGGCATCAGTGTATTATGTTCCTTTGGATCATTTAAGTCAAACAATGGGTAGCTGGAACACGGTTAGCCTGAAAGTGTAAATTGATGTTTTTGTTAGAAGTACTTTTTGATTATGTCAAATTGATCAACAGCTTTCGTGTCAAGGATTGTGAAGCGAAACAATACCTACAAACAAATTGTTCGTTTTTTGGCCTATATATTCTTTTTTAACAAAATTGTACATTCTTTGATGTAAAACTATTGCTTGGGAGGTAGAAACAGCAATACTACACAAAGACGACATAGAAAAGTTGTAAGCATATAAAAACTATCCAGGCTTTGTCTGGCTCAGTATAGCGTAGCCTGCCGACCAAAATGCAGAATAAGAAAAATATCACGTTTTTAGCACTTTTGAGACAGTCTTTTTCACTGGAATGGACTCAAAAATGATTTAAAGCACCTTTTGAAACATATATTTAGGTGGTTGGTCTAATTTGTCAAAACTATTACTCATAAGTTAGTAAAAACTTCGTAAAAGGGTGAAAAATAAGCAATCAGATTTAATCGCTTGTGGAAAAATGCTGAACAGAGATTTCATAAAAAAAATTGTAAACTCAGGAATAGGAAGGGGGCTTTTAGTATTTGTTAATAATCAATCACTTCTCTCAAATCTCGTTCTGTTAGCCCCCCCTCCCCAAATATGTTTCTCTTTAAAATATAGGCGAAGTAGATTACTCCTTGTGAGTTTTTTTGTACTATAGGATTTTATGATTTACCAGCTTGTAAATTAGAGAACTGAAATTTTACGAATAGCCACCTCCCACATAACCCATTTATGCAACCAGTTTAATCATGTTTTTGCACTGTTAGTTTCATGCCACGTTTTAAATGCAGTAATTATTAAAATTGATCAAAAATTAAGTTATTTTTGCAAAAAAAAAAAATTACATAATTTTCGAGCGCTGGGAGAACTCTTCCCCAGACCCCGAAACAGCCCCTCCCCCCAATACAGATTTCTGGCTAGACAATTAAAAATGAAAGAAACGAAATTACAATACATGCTTAATAGATCGAAGTCGAAAGCTCGCTAATGGAATGGAGGATCTTAAAAATTCAGTAGTCGGCATTTTTCTCTTCACCGGTTTTGTTTCCATGGTATCGCTGTAAGTTTAAATCAAAGTTTTCTACTTAAGGTGATGGATGCGATCGACACCCTTCCTCTTGTCGACACACCCGAGGTATTTGGGCTTCATATGAACGCGGACATCACATATCAAACCAACTCGGCTACCACCATCCTCGACACCATTCTCAACATTCAACCGAAGGACTCGGGCGGGGGATCGGGTGAGACCAGGGAGTCGGTGGTCTTCAGACAAGCGCAAGAGATGCTTGATAAAATGCCTGCAGATTACATTGCCCACGAGGTACGGATTGGGTTTTGTTTCTTTGTGTAAGCCAGGACCCTTGAGAGAAACTTTATGCTCTTTGTATAACACCAAAAGGTAATTTCGTTTCAACTAAAAAAAGTTTTCGGCCGGATTGGACCGAATTTTCTCCCGAATTTAAAGTGAAAACAAAAAATACTTCGCAAATTTGGACGTATTTTTCTACTGAATTAATTCTTAAAAGAGTTTCTGGTTCATCTCAACACTTTTACGTTCTTGCTTGAGATTATTAGTCCAATATATCGGACCCCCTAAGTCTGGACGGACCATCAAAAAAATTTCCAGGCCTGGTTACTTTTACCCCTTCTCAACAGCTATGGTGTAATCGTGACATGTTCGGACTTTTTTCAAACACACGAAAAGAACGAAAAGTCAAATAAGCTCATTATATTTTTATTATAACTTAAATTTTACCTTAGTTAAGGCATTATCTGGGACTGAACTGCTACAATTAAATTTCACGTCTCTTGGTAAATCGTTGGTAAAGAATAACCGTGCATAAAATAGTAATAAAACTGCCGCAAAATCTTCCTTGCACTTATTCTTTCTCAAGAAAGTGCCTCGTAGTAACTCGCATTGGCACAATGGCACTTGTTTCCGTCAAAAAACATCAAAAGAGTAGACTAGTGTATTATCAATTTTTTCAATTTATTTCGTCACTATTGATATGTCATTATTCAAATGACAAATCAATAGTAGTAACTGCGAAGGGACCGCTAGATCTTCGAATCTCTACTATGAATATACTTGTCTAACAAACCGTAATACCGATAGCGGTATATCGACAATATTCAATCCGTTTCTTCGAAGTTGATGAATTTTTGGCGATCATTTTGCATTGGGACGCTGGCGATTTGGATCACGAGTTTTACCGCAATGCTCATTTGCGATAACGAGTTTTTATCGCCTAAAGGAGTGAAGCATCCAGCCAATTCCGGTAGTTTGCAATGGCTAAAATCAAAATATAATTTTTGAATTGTTTTGTTTTCATTTTGGAACTGCGGTTGCAAAGATATTCAACAAACATAGAAAGAGATATTTCCGTATAAAGCTTTTGGAAACCCTAAATCTGTTTGCTCAGCCTGAGCTTCGAGGAAAAGAGACCAAATAATATTTACCTTTCCAGTTACATCACATGACATGACCAATCCGATTTTGGTAAACTTACCTCATTTTCTGGAAAAAAGGGCTGGGAGACCCAGAATTGCCAAAGACTTTCTTATGGGGATATCTTTTTTGTATTTGTTTAATATCTTTGTAACGGCAGCCCAAAATATCAAAATGAGAACAAAAAATTGCAAAAATTATATTTCGATTTTAGCTATCGTAAACTACTAGAATTGGTTGGATGCTTCACCTTGTGTAACATGCAGCCTGCACGACGAAAAATCGTATGAAGCGCATCTTAGAATTTATTACCAACTTGATTTACTTCTTTTCTCAGGTTCGGGCTCGCCTTGTGAAGATGGGACTTCTAAACTCCATCAATATTTTTCTACGCCAAGAAATCGCTCGAATGCAGAAAGTTATTACGCTCGTGCGCATCACCCTCACCGATCTCAAGCTCGCTATTGAAGGAACCATTATCATGAGCGAGGTAGGGTTTGTATTCATCACGTGAATTTTGATTTAAGATCCTTTTGTATCGCCTTAACGTTTTCTTCGAACATTTTTTGTGGTAAGTTTGTTAACCTACGTTATGATTTTCCTCTCTTCTGAATAAATATCAAGCTTTTTTCCTTGAATGACAAACGAACTCTGTGAGTGAAGCATGGTAGAAACTTTTGTAGAATGAATTTTTTTTTTTTTTTTGTGAAAATGGGACGCAGAACAAAAGACATTTTTGTTTGCGATGTAATTTATTGTAAGTTATGCAGTTTTGGTAGTAGCAATAAAATTTGACCTCTCAACTCACGGCATGGAAGTCTGACACGTTACAACGCGTTTTCAAGTTCGCCAAACCCGGCCAAATTAATTTAACGTGCTTTTGATATTGGACTTTGACGGACGAAGTTGATATCTGGTTTCAATTCTTTACTTTATAATTTTAATAAGATCCAAGCAAATTATAATCCCAGAATCTTCGAGATGCGCTAGATAACTTATTCGACGCAAAAGTTCCCACGCAATGGCGGAAGTTATCGTGGGAATCTTCGACCATCGGTTTCTGGTTTACTGAGCTAATTGAACGCAATAGCCAATTGTCAAACTGGATTTTTGATCATCGTCCCAACTGCTTCTGGATGACCGGCTTCTTCAACCCTCAAGGTAAGTTCTGTTGTTTAGGAGTCAATATAGTGCTACAATTTATTTTGTTTTGACGTTCCAAGCAGCCTACTGTTGAAACCTGAGGCAGGTTAAGCAGAGTTATATGCCAACAAACTGACATTTGTCTGATAAATTTAACATTCTAGCAATATGTCAATGAGGATTGGGCGACTGCCAGCTCGAATCTTAAGTTCTGGAGCCTAACTCCCCATCTGGTTCCGGCACGAAAAATATTTGTGTAACAGCGGGCATAAGCTGTGTACACCGTACACTACACTAGTGTACAGGCGGTTCCTGTATTACCGGTACTGTATTTATTGTTTTTGTGTAAGCAGCGTTTTAAGGAGCAAACATTGGTATGATAAATTTATCTGTTACAGCAAAAATATTGTTGTGACTGCGGTTAGGCTGTGTTTATATAGTCTGTATTACCGGTAGCCTGTTTATTGTGTATGATATGCAATTGCACAAGTTTGTGCTACCTCATTGGTACTAGATATTGTAACTTTTGATTTTCACGTTGTGTACCGGTACAAAAATAGGACGAAATATTCAATATTGTTCAGTCAAGCCGGCAATCAAAGCTCAACGGTTCTCAAGCTAGTGGAACGTATTGTACTGCATTTATCTTTTTGTTTGTAGGATTTCTCACCGCAATGCGGCAAGAGGTGACACGAATGCACAAGGGCTGGGCGCTCGACACTGTCACTCTCCATAACGAAGTTTTGAAAGTTTTCAAGGAAGATGTCAATCAACCGCCGGCTGTAAGTTGTTAGGCTTTCGTGCTCGTTTTATCTGCTTGGCCGATTTTCATTGAAATTATAATTGCTAGTACCGGTACTTCTTTATATTCTAAGTTGTGTGGGCTGAAAAAAAGCGACGAGATTCTGGTCTTCGTTTGAAGGTGCCACACGCGGTGACGTATTCACAGTCACACGGTCTCTTATTGCTGAACGTTAATTAGGGAAGCTGTGAATGCCAACTTGTATGTTATTTGGTTCGACGCGACCTTATATCGAACGAACCAGAGTCTTCTATGTTAGTAGCACTCTTCCATCCTCTGGTGTACTGATTCACATCACTCTAAGCGCCCACGTGCTTCTACTACTTTTCCTACCGTTGCAAATTGTGTGGCGCTGCTGTGACTCGTGTCCAAAAGAGCACCACGAATTTCTAGTGCCGGTTTTAGGCTCTCGCGTACTGTGTTATTTCTTCTTTCATACGAGAAAGTGGACATGTTAATCAATAATCATAGTAATAATACTTTTTCTGTTTTGAAAAATGAATTTGACTGGTTGATTAAATTAGAACTAGATTTTTAACAAGAGAGTGACAATATCACCGGAAAATTTTAAGTTAAAGAGAGTAAAAGGAAAATGAAAAATAATCGTATTTATCCGCGCATTTCTTATTTGCTTTGGGTTAAATTTGGGGTTAGTTTTAGAATAAGGAGTTGAGTTTGGATTAGATTTCGGTCAAAATCAACAAAAAAGTAAACAGAAATTTCCGGTAAAGCCTACCTTATAATAGACTAGAGGTTGGCTGCTCGATTTGAAGACGAAAAGGTCAATTCATCGCTTCCTTGCAACTCAATTTGTCGTAATCATCTGCTTGTAATTTGTTGACACAGAAGGGTTGCGTACTGTAAAATTGATTTCTGGTCAAAACGTTGTTTCATTTGAAATTTCCATTTGCTTTTTCAATAATATTCTGACTCAAATATAACCCGAACTCAAATCCTTACTCTAAAACTAACCCTAATCTTGGCCTAAAGGGAAAAAATGCGCGGATGTTTTTTTATTTTCGTTTTGCTTAAAAATTTTTCGTTGAAATATTCACTCTCTTTCTTGTTGCAGGAAGGCGTGTACGTTCATGGACTCTTCTTGGATGGAGCTGCCTGGGATCGTCGGAATTCGCGGCTGACGGAATCCCAACCCAAAGTTCTTTTCGTGCCGCTGCCAGTAGTGCACGTGTTTGCCATAAACTCGACCTCACCGAAAGACGCGACGCTCTACGTTTGCCCTGTTTACAAGAAGCCTTGCCGCACTGATCTCACCTACATCACTCCTCTCTGGCTGCGAACGATGCAAAAGCCAAACCACTGGGTGATGCGAGGTGTTGCCCTCCTCTGCGACATTAAATAGACTACTAGCATGAACAATGTTTTTTGTTTTGAGTTTAAGACTTCGCAATTTTATTTTCGTTTTTAAGTCAGTTGCTTGCGATAAACTTTATGCTGTTGAATAAATAAATTTTAGCCGGAATAATCACTCGAAACGATTCCCATAATGCGAGGTGCGACTGGAATAAGCTTGTGACGGGTGTTGCTTCTATTTTTTGCCGACCATATTCGTGTATTAAAAAAATCATCGTACTTATGAATTACCAGTACTAAAACAACGCTGGGAAAAGCAAAAATAATGTGGAAAAACTCTTGACCAGATAAATTGGCGGTTCATGGAACTTAATGTTCATGGCGGTTCATTGAAAGCTTGCTCAAGTCCAAAATATTAAATCGAACCGTCAACTCTTTCCGGCTCTGCTTCAATTTTGCAAGGGTCGCGACTACGGAAACAGGAAAAGCCGCTTGTTTGAAGCAACTGGTCAGAAAAGCATCCGTTGTCTTTTCGTAAAGACACAACGATTTCATTTTCCGCTACTTCTCCAAGCCGCTTGAGCTACATCATCGACTTGCTTTGACGAATTCTTTCGTAAAACTTTGATACAAATACAGGATCGAATGATTCGAGTTTGTTGATCAAAAAATTCCGTTCTTCGTCGCTCCACCCACTAAACCACTGGCCAAATAAGCGTAGTTGACATTCAAATATACTCGGAGGATGTTGTTCGTGCACATTCATTCCGCCAAAAGCGTCCAGAAGAAGATCTACCTAAAATGCAAAATCACAGAGTTTACGAACAATTTTCATGTGTACTTCGTCATATCATTAGAAGCTTTTCGGACCGGACCCTTCGATATCGATTTCAACTAATTTCAGAGATTGTAACCGACGAGTTCTGTCCAAAACGCTCCTATTAGATTTGCAAGAGTTGACCTTGTTGAAAGTCATTTTTAAAATTAAAGTTATCACGAAGAAGAGTTCCCAGTCATACCGGTATGGCTTGCAATTAACAAAATACGTCACTAATTCAAAATCAACAGGATACAATTTCGTGGCCTTTGAAAGATCTCTACATTAAAACGCTTTTCGTGCCACTACATACTTAAAAACAAGTTTACCATGCACCGAGCTGGACAACGCTGGTTTGAGATTTAGATCTGATCAGCAGCCCTCATCACATTAATACCAGAAGCTCGACCAAACCCTAATGGCTTGCACAGTGGCAGAGGCTTTACAGGAAATAATCGATTTTTGACGCGTGGTATTTCACAGGAATAAGTGAAAAACTGATGGACTCGTATATTATAGAACGTCAAGCTTTCTCAACAAGTTTACGCTTTGAGTTATCTCGAGTTCAAAATCTAAAAAGGATGTATTACCGTAAAAACTAGAGCAAGTATAGCCTAATGTAAAAAAGGCTTAACTATATCAGTAAGTCAACCAGCTGACGTACTCTTCACTCGCATAAAGTATGAGAACCGAAGTGTGGCTGTTCAATTCTAAGGCATCCAGTCAATCTAACGCTGGACTTTCGCCGAAGGACTGCTGCGACTTCAAAACTAATGTATGTCTGGTTGTTGGGAGTAGTCCGAATCTAATCCGGAGCAATTTTTTCTCACGATCGGAACCTGATCGAGCTGGTTTGTGACTTTTAGCCTTCTATTTTCTTGTATCATACCTTGTTTGGAAGAGCTTTTTCCACTAGATCATTTAAAAACAGTTCTTTCTGATGATTGCTCCACGATTGATACCAGTGAATCACACAATTTACTTCGCGAACTGTTGCATAGCCAATATTTTCCATAACAAAACTAAACTTCTCATTGATTTTTCGCTTCCATGAGCTAAGTTTAAGTTAAATTAATATCGTTTGAGTTCGATAACAGCCGCTCTACTATGGTTTAAGTAGCAAAATTCTGAAACATAAATACAGTCCAAAAATTAATTTTTTCACTATACAACAACCAAAAGTAGTCTCGGCTTACTCAGATCAATTGTTTGAAAACTTACAGCGCAAAACTACATACAGTATTGTTGCAAAAATTCACAACAGTGCATGTTTATTGTTCAGCCGCAAGCAGCTAAAAACGGTGAATGTGAAAACAACGCTGTTTAGAGTGACAGAACACAAACGCGATTGGTAAAGTTAAAGAGAATAAAGCTGTGAAATATGAACACAAACAAAACTGCTTAAAGGCCATATGACAAGTAAAAAAATGTTCTTAATTGCATAGTTTATCAGTCTTTGCGTTGAAATACTGAGTCCATTTTTAGCAAAATCTACACTACACAATTTAACTTAACATCAATTTAGAGTACGCTAGTGTAAGATTAGCATATTTTCAAAAATAAAATGATAGGACATATTAAATTTTGTGCAACGAAAACTTCGAGTCTTAAATACAAACTCTACTTGACAACACCTAAAATTGATTAATTGATTGAAGAATCAATTTTCAGCCACAACGGTTTTTTCATGTTATCATTGATATTTGAAAATGACAAGGCCAAAAGCACCAGCCGAGAGTCCAAGTATAGTATTTAGGTAGGTCAAGCGATAGCAGTTTTGTTTGTGGTTTAAAATTTCGCAACAGAAGCAAGCAATTCAAAATCCACTGAACAACATCAAGAGAACCTGAATATATCTACTAAAACGTGTGAATTTTAAGGATCTTGGCCCGCATTTGCAACGCTTCGTAAGAGTTACAACATCACAAGTTTTGCTTGTTTTGAAGAGCTTATGGCGTCGTAATTCTTGTTATGTGTTGCATAATGACATTCCTGATCTATGCAACCGCTACCATAATCTGAAAAATACATCCTCATACCGTATGTCTAAATGTGTATGGATTAATTTCTTAAAGGCGGTGAATCATCCAGCCAATTCCAGTGGTTTACAATAGCTAAAATTGAACTACAATTTTTGATATTTTTTGTTTTAATTTTGGGACTGCGGTTGCAAAGATATTCAACAAATACAAAAAGATGTCCCCCCGAAAAAAGTTTTTGGAAACTCTGAGTTTGTTCTTACCGCCAAAACCACAGTAGGCCTAATGGTTTAGAGAACTGTGGTAGGCCTAATAGTTCAGAGATAGTTTATTTCTAAATAGTTTAGGCCTAATAGTTTAATAAGATTACAGTAGGCCTAATAGTTTAGAGAACTGTGGTTTTGGCGGGAAGATCAAAACTCAGCGTTTCCAAAAACTTTTTTCGGGGGGACATCTTTTTGTATTTATTGGATACCTTTGCAAACGCAGCCCCAAAATCAAAACAAAAAATATCAAAAATTATAGTTCAATTTTAGCCCTCGTAAACCACCGGAATTGGCTGGATGATTCACCGCCTTTAAAGCAAAAAAAACATCTTGATATGAACGATACGTCGGGGCAAATCATCCAGGAGTTTTAACGATAGAGGAATTTGCATGCTGCAGACATTTTGATACCTAACTTTCCCGCCGAAGTCAAATTCATAGAACCTTAGCAAGACCATGTATAATAAAACAACAACTATTAAAAACATTAACACAGATTAACCAAACAAATTCTGGGGCTGTTTTGGGATCAGGGATATCAAATAGAATAGAAAGAGATAAAAAAATCAAAATACATACTCTTCCGTGAGACGAAATTCAAATTGTTTCATTATACCCTAACAACCCTTTTCGAAAAAAATACACAAGAAATAAACTGGAATTTTTTCCATCTACCTAAACACATCTAATCAGTAAACCCTTTAATTATCGAGTAGAGACTCGTAAATCAAAACAGGGAGCATATAAATATTATTTCATTTCAAATGCATGTCAACTTTTCGCGGATCTTGGCTCAATTCTGTTGGTAGGGTGGTCTACTTCTTAAGATCGCTAAAGCGTCGATTTCACGACCACCTAGACTGCATAATCTGTGATGCTGTATCGTTGGATAAGGTGCTCAAGGCAATTTTCGTTGATTGATAGCTTCGAACAAGCGGCAAATTTAACCTGGAAGAAGCTAAAAAAATCTACAGGGAGAGTCTGAAATGGTTAGCTACTAAGCAGGTGTGGAACTGTGGATGCATACAAGGGATGTCGCTTTTCTGTGATGTCCAGGAGTAATATGACAACCAATCAAAAAAGCGTTCCACAAGAATGGACGAAGATTAAGTGACTAGTTGCATAGAACGCTAAGGTACTAAGCCGAATCTTAAAGGGAGTGAAGCATGCAACATAGAAATTATGATCAAAAGAAAACAAGTATTCACCCAACTTTATGACTAACCGTTTCCCACATAGTTCATTTCTAAGTTAAAAACTCTGCAGTGTTGCCAGCTAACTTTCCACTATTAGGGCTACCCGTATTACTTTTCCAACTATTTCTTTTAACACTAATTCATAGCTGAAACTTTGAAACCATGACAGATATGTTCGAAAAAGGTGAACTTGAACTGGTGACATTGCAGATTAAATGTTTCTATCTTAAAGTACAGAATCTTGGAAACCAGATAAAAGGAAGCTAAAATTTGATTGAGATATGTGTTAGATGCATGTTTCGTTATTTATTATACATATTATACACATAATTTTAGCTGGATACTTGTATCCTCTTGAATACCACTAACCCAAACCCATTATTATTGCAAATACACAAGCATTTTAGATGTCAAGACTCATTCAACATCACTAAAGTGAACAAAACATCTGCTAAGGTTTTATATTTTCTAGTGACACATTTAATGCGACGTAGTATAACTAGATAGATTAAGTAGCAATTTAGGTTTAAAAAATCTAGAAACCAACCTAGAAGTACATGGTTCACATTATTAGCTGAAACACTGCCATTTCACCAAGAAATAAATCATAGATCATGACGCATATGACAAAAAATAAACCTCGCAGTCAAAAGGATTGGCCAATCTACGAGGAATGATACCCACAATGTTCCATTATCCTGGAAAGGAAGTTCATCTTCCTGGAATTTTCCAATCACTAATTACATGGATAATGTCCAAATTCACCCAAATTGAAAAGAGAAACCACCAGGAAAACCTCCATGAAAGTCGTTTGAGCCCGAATGTTGCGTGAAAGAAGGACCTCCACCACCAAAAAACATTTGAAATATATTGTTAGCATCAAAGTCTGGCATAGATGGTCCGTCTAGGTCTTCACCACGATCAAATCGACCTCGTTTTTTAGGATCAGATAGGATTGCATAGGCTTCTCCTACTTCTTTAAATTTGACTTCATTCGCTTTCTTTTCTTCCTCACTTGCATGAGAATGTCGGTCTGGATGAAACTTGAGAGCTTGCTTTCTATATGCTTTTTTCATTTCATCGTCAGTAGCATTTTTGGAAACACCAAGAATCTTGTAATAATCTTTTCTCTTGCTTCGTTTCAAAGCCACTTCAGTTTCTCTCAATAATTCTCGATTTTCTCTGGATTTGTCCATTTGATAAACTTTCTTAGCATCATATACAGCTTCATCATACATTTCAATTTCCATGTAACACTTTGCTCTCCTTTGATAAGCTTTGATGTAACTTTCATCTAAGGCAATAGCTTTAGTGCAGTCTTCTGCTGCTTCTTTATACTTCATCAATTTCGTTCCAACAAGGGCTCTGTTGCAGAACAGTTTAGCATTGGTCTTTCGATTATTCTCGTCAATTTTTAATGCTTCTGAGTAAAGGTCATAAGCTTTTTGAGCATGGTTATGATTGAATGCATCATTTCCTTCAGCTTTTTTATTTGCTAGAAGTTTTGCTTTTTTTAAAGTAACCCTTGCCTTGTGATGATCAGGCGACATTTTAAGTGCATGCGTGAAAAAATTGATGGCTTTGTCAATGTGGTCATCATAATACAAGCACACTCCCCTAATGTATATCGCATCAGCATTTGTCTTGTCCAATCGCAATATTTCCGATGCAATGTCCTGAGCATCTACGTATTTTCCCATCAGAGCAAGATTTTCTGCTTTCATCAATTTATAGCCATAACATGCGGGAGATATTTCAGAAGCTCGGCGCATGCAGTACACGACCTCCCGATAGTCTTTTCTTTCAGCTGCATCACTGGCTTTTTGCTCAAAATCACACAAATTATGAGCTGTTTGCACTTCAGCCATAATGGCTTTGTGACTAGAAGGATCAAGTTCTTTTGCTTTCTGAAGTGATAACAGAGCTGCGGTTGCATTACCTAAGGCAATGTGGCATTTTGCCTCACGAAGATAGGCTTTTGCTAAAGTGTTATCGATCTTTATAGCTGATTGTGCATCTTCCAAAGCTTCTTTGTATTTTTTAAGCATCATCTTCGCAGCACTTCTGTTGTTGTAATAGTTTGCATTAGTGGGCCATAATTCAATGGCATTGTTGTAATGGTCAATAGCAACATAGTAATCTTTTGATTTATAAAATTGGTTTCCGAGATCTTTTTCTTTATCAGCTTCACTCTCATTTGGCATTTGGGTAGAATTACAATTATCAATTTCCATTGGCTCACCACAAACTGCACTATCATTCGACTCTTTCATAACTTTAGAAACAAAAACAAAATTTTGTTTTACTAATTACTACTAATTGCCAGATCACAAGTCACTAAAAAGCAAAAATACCTTGAAAGCATACTCCATCTTTTACATTTATAACATCACTGAGCTAGAGTTAGGTGGCGAGTGGCAACACCTTACTCTTGATAAACCAGACACAAAAAAGAAAGATCATATTAAATTTTCAATAAAGTGAAAAAATGAAATATGAGAAAAAATGAAAAATATTGGGTATCACTGAGTTTACTTTTAAACACTATAATTTTGTTAGTCAATCAATGGCAAATGGTTAGATTTGTGGTTGAGTGGACAGAGCATTTGCTACCAGTCAGTAGTCAACTGATAAGTAGTCAAGTGAATCAAGTACCAGTTGCTGTAACAGTGTAACAGTAGCCTAAGTTTCGAGAACCAGTCAGGTCAAACCAAACACTTTGCAATACAAAGTTGATATTCACAGTTTCTTTACTTGAAGTTCAGAATTAAACGGGATAGTGTGAAGTTTCCATGGAGTGTAATCGCCAACTGGTAACTTGGCATAAAACCTGCAAAGGTACCTTTGCAACCCTTGGCCAAAGCAACTTGTTGAATAAAGATTACCATAGTCACTTAATACAATTTAATCAAAATAGCAATAGCTATTACAGTAGTTTAATGATTAGGCTATATGAAATATATCTAATATAAAAATTTCCAAATGTGTAGCCTAGTAATTACCATGCTACCAATAGGCTATTAATGAGTCCAACAACCCAATCTGTTAAACAAATTCAACTTTTTTGATACTGTTATATACCTGAGTGTTCTAATGGATGAGGGCTTGCATTTGTTATTAAAGTTTTGGCTTATCCAGAAGTGTCCAAATTTTTTTGAAATAATTGTGCCCATAGCTGTAAAAAGAAGTTTATGTGCCCTAAATTTTGCCTAAAATTGATAATAAAGAATACAAAATGTCATATTTCCAAAAAATTGTTGAATTTTCTAAAGTTGTTTATCATGTTGCCAAAAATCATTGGCTCTTATTCCAACATATTGCTGATTAACTGACAAAAATCGAAACTAGTGGGAACATTGCTAGTTATTCTATATCAGATACTAACTGCACATTTAAAAATACTAGCCATTCTGCTACAATCTTTTCCAAAATTCGATGCTACCTGCCAGTATATACAGTAAATGTAAATAATTACCGTACTGGATTATTCCATGTTAACTGATCCAGAAATTTTGAAAAATGCTGCCAACCCTCTTTGATTTTGATATAAACTTGTAGGTTTATACAGCTGTTGATGCTGATTCCGAGAAACAAATTTTTTTTTGAAATCGGTCAACTTTAGTAAAAGATATGGATGTTTAAAATTTGGAATTTTGTGATCACTCAAGTGGAAAAAAATTGTGAACATTTAGCCATACAATTTAAATTGTCTATATATTTGTCAAATGCACGTGGTTGGGAGCGTTCTTTTCAAGATTTGTTCTCCACATCCAGCAGAACACATTCGCAATTGTTTGACCTCTGTAACATCTTGAGTTGACCTTTGACCTCTTGATCAATATTGTCAATTTCAAAAATCACTCATAAAATTGCAGTTGCTTGTATCTCATTGTTGACAGGGTGCATCATCAATTACAAGCTATCATATGAAAGGTCTTGACAAGAGCTTTCAAACAAAACAATAAAATTTTGGGGTTATTGTTTCTAACATGTAATAAAATTGTTGAAAATCCAAAACTAGAAAAATTCATAATTTGAGAAAAATTTTGCATTGGGGCACTAGTAAAGAAGTAGTTAATGATGGTATCATAGGTATTAAACTTTAGGTCATCAGTGTTTATTAATTATTGAAAATATAAATAATTAAATATGTACTTATCGTAAAGAAACTAATTGAGATTCCACAGAAAAGTTGTTTGCACTCGTACATTATTAGTTACCACAACATCAAGTACAGGCACCATACCAGTGTTGACAGCATCATCAAGTGCAATGTATCATGTGAAAGGTCTTGACAAGAGCTTTCAAACAGAAAAAGATTTTTGAGTTATTGTTTCTAACAAGTGATAAAGTTGTTAAAAAATCAAATCATAACAAATTTAACGCTGCCATGAAAACTATAAAATTGCTCTTTGTATTGAGTTGTTTTTTCATCTTCTACTTGGGCTACAAATGCTGTGAGGTGAAATTGATTTACTAGAAGAATATAACATATCAGATCATGACTTGCAAGATTTTTCTTTTTTTTTTTTGTAAATCTCCATCTTGACAAAATTTTGGAAAAAGTTCATACAAAAATGACAATCATCAGTTATGCTTGATAACAATTTAATTTGGTGCAAACTAGGCAGAGCATCGACTGAACATGAACTGAAAAAAGTTTAGGTAATTTTTTGCATCATTTATACCAAAACTGAAACACTATACAGTATACTGATATAAATTTTCTTCCTGGTCAGTTAAAGTGTCCTTTAACATCTCTGTATCTTCTGCAAGCAGGGTAGTCAACTAAAATTAATTACTCATTGGGTGAACATTTACAAGCATTTGGGCATAATTTACATTTGACACATACTGTACAGTATTTGCTAGAGGCAGAAGATAGAAGAGCTGCAACTTTTTGTGAAGTAAGTTTTAGTTTACAAAAATGAGCAGCTTTATTTAGTTGAGATTGTCTGCTATCGTATTGCTCTATGCATTAGTAATCTTTATCCATGCTTGATTGTACCAATAACTAAAGTATATGTATATAAGGGTGCTTATAAATCCTTACTATTTTTTGAAAGTTATCATACTTCTTTTTATCTGTTTCCAAACTGTTCATTTCAGAAACAAAATAGGACATACAAAAAATTTTTGTCATCCAACAAGGTTTAGAGGGTCCTCTAGGCACATTACATGAATCATTGTGAAAATAAGCAAAAACTGCTTTTATTTCTTTGTTTTTAATGTTGGAAAGATAATTTTTAATGCTATTCACATCAAATTGATTATGTTCACTTTATAAAATAATATTTAAAGTGTCTCTTTAGGAAAACCATCTCATGCATTTACTTTTCAGTTTTTACAGCAATTTCTAAAATATAACAAAATACCAGCATTACCAATGTTCATAATGTGTGTGATTCTAGATTGCATGGACCATGAATATGGTATTTAGTTTCTTAATTGTCAATCAGCAATCTAACCTATAATTTAACCTTCTAATATACAGCTTTATGAACTACTTATAGCCTAATAGCACATTAAGTATTAAATGCTTAATTCTATCACTAGTATTATTCCATTAACATTCCACACTAAAAAAATCAACCTATATGACATACAAAAGAACAAAACTTAACTTTTTTTGCAATATTTACATTTTCTCTTCAACTCAGTGTTAATAGTAAGACAACACAAGTGTAGTTTATTCCTTTTCAAAAATTAAGCATCTTTTTAGGCCTCCAGCTGCATTACCTATAGATGTTGTCTTTAAAAATGAAAAATGTTACAGCAATCAGCTGTGTTCTCTCTAACTTTTTGGCTTGTAGGTGAGTGCCCAAATTAACTTAAAACAATTATGCCCAAAGCTCTGAAGACATATATGTGCCCCGAATTTCGTACCAATTCAGTATTAAACTATACCAAATGTCATATTTCCACAAATTTGTCGAACTTTCTAAAGCTTTGTTTACTATATTGCCAAAAATTATTTGTTCTTGTTCCAACAAATCGCCGATTCGCTGAAAAAAATTGGCTAAGAGGGAACATTGGCAATCAGATTATCGGGCACATATGAAATCAGTCAGTTAATACTACACTACTAAAATCTATTACTGTACTACATTAAACCAATTTCACCCCAATGGGGCATTATCAATTAAATCTTATTCAAATAACATATTATTGAAAAACATGGCCTTAATCAAGTCTTAAGCAATGTACCGCATTTATTTGAGTATAAGTCGCATTTTTTTGTACCAAAATACGGCCCAAAAAGTCAGGTGCGACCTATACACAAATATATGAAGTGCACTGCATGCGGTACAAAATTTTTCTGAGATATTTTCATGCTATTGCTTTATACGCTATCGCCTTTCATACGATCGCATTACTTATCACCTATCCACATGAGTCACATTACACTGCATCACTTGCCACCCTCATGGGATGTTTCAGAGCTAAACTGGGACTATTTGAGGGCAGTGACAGCAGTCATGACTTCAATGTTTTTTAATTTTTTGTTATGTAACTGCAATAAATGAATCACGTTTTAAAAAATTTTGTCCTGTTTTTCATGTCAAATATGTGGGTGCGACTTATACATGCATGCGACTTGTACTTGAATAAATACGATAGATATATAATACGACACTATTTTTGTCATTCCAATATGCATGTTTTGGGCTGATTTTTCAAAAATATGTTAGCTTATCGAATTTCCAAATTCAGTTTTAGGTAGGCAACTAAAGTTGCTTCAACTTGAGGTTATATCCAGCATGTGCAAATACTAAACATTTTGAATCTCATGTCTAGACTATTTTCACACTACGCATAAGGTTTTAAACTATTTTGAGAAAATTTATGGGCTCCTAAGTTTAACCCATTTTTAGCTTATCGGCACAGCTACAGGAATATTTTAGACATTAACATCTTTAACTGACATCTGCTAAAAAATCAATATTGTTGAAAGAAAGTTGGGGTCACTTTTCAAAACTTAAACATTTATTTTGTATCAAAATGTTAAATTGCTTAGAATGTGCTTTATCAAACCCAAACTTTGATGCAGCTACCGTATTTACAAACAATTGAGATGAGTTTGAGGTGACAATCCTGCTACCTCTCATAAATCATTTCCTAACTTAAATTTACTAACCAAGATAATTTTGTTGGTGTGAGCTACCAATTTGGCATCATAAAGTTGTTTTTTTTTGCATTGTTTGGTAACACCATTAATATTGACTATAATGACTTATTGATCAACGTATCAACACAGCAGAAATGAATAGAAGCAAAGACCACTAAAAAATTAAACAAAACCCCTTAAATTTTGACATTTGATGCATAGATGCAAGTACATAGTTTGGTAAGTATAGCATACCACTAGTTTTGGCTTAAAGCGCAACTATTTTTGAAGTATGCATTATATAACACATTAACAATATTTAAAAGTAGAACACTCAAGATCACCACCTACATTAAAGTTTTGCTAACATTTTTTAAAAACTTTCAGATCTTAATTACAGCCTTCACATCTTGATAAATTTGGAAGTGATTAAATCGCACATAGTCATACGCTATGCTGCATGCAGCCGTACAAAGAGAGAAACTACCAATTTTTAGAAATTGGGAAAAAAGACAACTTTGCGATAACAATTAAAAGCTTAAGGGAGTAAAATCAGACCAAATATTACACATTTATTTGCGTTGAAATACTTAGACATATTTTTGTTGTTTTGACAAAGACAAATACGAAATGTTGCATGAAAGTGGCTTGTTTTTGCTTTAATGCTTGTAAATTAAGCAATGGTGAAACAAAGATGCCTAGAGAGTATAAATTCAAAGTAACCAAAAGTCATACAAATTGTTTGTCAAACTACACTACAAAAATTTCATATCAGCATGTGAAGACTGAAATATATTAATTTAGTACAGAAACATTTTGGAATGACGATCAATTTAGCTTGTGTATACTAGGTTCGCTAGCTCAAAATTAACTTACAAAAGTTTACTCACAACTTGCTACATAGCCTGCAGTGATCTTTTTATGCGTTCAATAACCATATAATAAAATAGTATGAAGAAAGAGGCTACCACGTAACCACACAACCACGATACCAAACTTATAAGAAAGCAATAAAACCTTGAATTTAACCAGTGTCACCTCATACTAAAAATTTTACCTAAAAATTGATTTGGTAGCATATTACTGTAAAGTACTTTATTATATAATATGAAGAATTGTAGCAATGCAGCAATTTTGGTGCTCTGTTGTGAAATCATGCCAGAATCAAAGTAAGCTTAAATTTGATCATAATTTAATCTACTCCACAAGCATCCTCAGGTTTGAATTAGTGGGTATGGAGCCCACAATGAAGTTTCTAACATGAACAATTAAGAAGTTAAGGGTATTTTTGTTTATTTTCACAATGGTTCATGAAATTCTGGCAGAGGGCCCCCCAAAAATTGATTGTTTTTTAAAATATTTTACAGAAAAGGTTTTCTATCCAAATTAAACCTTTTGAACACAAGTAAAAAGAAAATAAAAATTATGAGGCAAAATAAGCACCCTAATGTATATAAACAAAAACTTAGCAACATTTTGAATTTTTTAAATTGAATTCTCTACAACTGCTGTAGTCTCAATTTCACCCAGTAGTTAGTCAGGAGACAGTAAAGGAACGTTTCGGTCTTTCAGTCAAGCTGCCACCTGCCTAATTAAATTAGTTGAATGACCATTGTCAAAAGAGCATTCAACTTTAAGTTGTTTTTTATTGTTGACCAAAATGCTGGGAAATGCATAAAATCCATTCTCACCTAATTTTAGCTTTACATCTTGTCGTTTTCAAGATATTAAAGTTCAAAGTTAACAATTTTACACTTACTTCAGTGTTTCCATTTTGCCAGCATTGTGATAGAAAAGTTTAGGGCAATTTGGCTTAAATTTACTTGAAAAGCAATTCTGACTTTTTACTTCATTTTGACAAAACACTTATTCAGAGTTACAAATAATAAACATGCAGTAGCTTTTTGAAATTTTGTTTGTAGTTGGCATCCCTGGCAAAATTTCTTGGGCGAAATCTGTATTATTATATCTTGGGAGCATAAGGTCGTAGACAGCTCAAATTTGCTGAAGTTGGCCATCACTCCTCAGATTTGTACACACTTTTGAGAGGTAACCAAGCAAAAATTTTTTTGACCAAAATGCTTGTTCAACAGAGGTGGGCACTTGCAGCGCAACTATTTTACTTGTGATAGCGCTTGCGCCACAACTACTTTTAAATGATTCTGCTGACGCTTGCGCCGCAAGTATTTTAGCAATTTTGAGCGCAATTAAAATATGATTAGGTATGATTGTTTTTCAATAAAATGTGATTAAAGTTACAAAAAACATTGACGAGGTATCGGCGTAGTCAGGATTTTTGATTGAGGGGAAGGGCCAACCCGCAAATCACTTGCAACAACGTCAACAAAAATTTTCGAAGAGGGACTTTTTATGGACAAAGATACAGTGGAATGGAGGATATGAGAATCAGGGAACTGGGTTGGCACGTAACCTGAATTTTGCTAAAGGGAAAGGACTTGAACCACAAGTTAAAAGGTTTCCAAAATTGCCTAAATTGGGAGACATGGTGAGCAAACTAGTTCAACCTAAACGAATCACAGATGAGAGTCTGGGGTCCGGCCACTAGGCGATTTTTTGTAATCTTTTTGGAAAAAATAGCTATTTTAATACCATTTGGATCACATTTTGCACGTTTTTTGAGCCTTTTGAAACAACTAAATTTTTAAGATTTAAAAGCCAATTACAAAAATGGTGAATCAGACAGGTCAAACTGGTGAATCAAACAGATCAAGTACAAAACACAATTAAAATCTTGAATTGGTTAGAAAGAGAGGCTAATTAGTCCAGAAGCACAAACTATGTGTCAAAGGTTGTAAAGGATTTCCTTGACGAGCCATTAGGAAAGAGCAGTGGTTCAGAAGTTGTTCGCATACCACCACATGAAGACTTTATTAGTGAAATTTTTCAACACTTTGGTTCCTTCAAGTGTGGGTGCTGAAAGTATTTTTTTCCTTTAAGATGTTCTTTGCTGAGAGAGGTTGAGCAATGCACATTTTCAAATGCTGGTGTTTTGTAAATGAAATCAATAATCTTTTGTTTACTTATTTGGTAGCATGCATACTTTGTTTTGAATATTGCTTTCATATCGGAGTCTAGCGCATTTTGAGCAGCGAGTCAATTAGAATTATTCTTTTCCAAAAGTCACACTAGCAAGTGCGCTTGAGGCATAATTATTTTTGGGGCAAGTAGAAACGTTTGTGGTGCAAGATTCTCAGAGTAGTTGCACTTGCGCTAGCAGCACAACTATTATGACTTGTGCTGCCCACCTCTGCTTTTTAAATTCTGATTGTTCAGCCACTGTCAGCACTGGTATGATGCCTGTACTTGATGTTGCGATAACTAATAACCAACCAGTGCTAAAAATTTTTCTGTGGAACCACAATAGTCTCCTTCAAGAGCAGGCAAGACTAGATAAATTTATTTTGTCCCTTGGTAACAGCACAAAGTAGAAATTAATTCGCATTTGTTTACGAAAGCAACAGGAAAGTTGCTAAGAACCTTATGGTCATTTAGTCAAGCAACCACTCTCTTTATCAGAGAGGTAATTCATGCCAATATCATGAAAGTTTTTAATTACTTTGTCTTAGAATTGTAACATTTTGAAGACTTCAAAGTCTACGACCAGTCGTAAGCATGTACTGGATCTTTACATGTACACAAAGAACTGTCAGTAACATGAAAAGAAACATGTAAACTGCATGAGATAGTTTTTGTAACAAAATTTGAACTTTTTGTACAAGAATACTTTAATATCTGCAGGAATGCAATTCCAAATTTTGACTCCCTGACGTTAAATACACATCTGTTATTAATTTTGTGCAGAAACGCAGAATGTGTTAATTGCTGAAGTCACACAACTGCCTCATAGCTTGACTAGAATGATGTTTTACAAAAACAATTGAGAAGAAAATTTTTAGTGTTGTTGTACAAAAAAACAATGCACAAATTTAGCAACTTCAAATTTGAACAATGGAGTACATTCCCAAAACCAGTCAATGATTCTGAAAAAGTACAGTGCTAAAATTTATTTAAAGACAAAATCGATTTCGGTCTCAAAAGACCATCAACAGTTTTTTAGAAAAAAAAGTAGGTTAAAGAATTAACA
This sequence comes from Trididemnum nubilum, assembly GCA_963965965.1. Lineage (NCBI taxonomy): Eukaryota > Metazoa > Chordata > Ascidiacea > Aplousobranchia > Didemnidae > Trididemnum > Trididemnum nubilum. The sequence continues at coordinate 14,563,278 of OZ014479.1, forward strand.
AGGGACAAAAAAGTGCAACAACCCTGCTTTAGACTTTGTTATGCAAAATGAAGTCATGGCGTAAAAGATTGAAAACAATAGCGCAGTGCCATAATGTACTCCATGTTGCAATTATTAATCAACTGTCTTCACAAAATCGTCATTTTGTTCCTCGTTGGTCTGGTTTTGATTCTCTGGATCTCTCCAATCAACAACCACATTAAAATTAAATAAGCCATCAGTTTGCAGAATCTAAAATTGCGAGTAATATGGGTTCACTGAATCTCAGAAATGAGCACCAACAATGCCTCTTTTCCCTTGATTTTGTTAGAATTTTAATGTTTGCACATAAGCAGGATAGGTGGCTCGCCACATTATTGTACAATACAATAGTAGTGCATGTACTAAAGCATAGTCGAGCTTTAAGAAAACGTTTATTTTAGTTTATTTGGAATTCATCCTGAGCAAGCTGCAGTTTGTTATCAGTATTTTCGGGCTCTCATATTGCATGTGAACTAATAAACCCATACTGTGCAATTGCAACATTCATTAATCTTAGTTTAGTCTAGTAAAACGCATAGTTCATGAAGTACCAGTGATTCTCTACCGCATTTCAAAAACTAAATAAATTGCCTACTGAAAGAACTTTTGAAATAGTTTGTAGTAATTTTCTTCAAGAGGCTGTTTTAACCCCACTCAACTGAAATGCTTTGTAACAACAATTTAAATCTTTTAAAACTAGGGATTACCTACAAAATTTTACTAAAATACCTATAAATCAGTATGAGATACTTACCAAATGTTGCATTAAAATGCACTTCTACAGTTTTGAAATGAATAATACACCGAAATTCAACATCAAAAGGCTTAATATTTGATATAATCAACTTTAATTTTCACCACTTGGTGGCAGCAACGCTAATTAAAAGTGTAATAAAATAGCAATATCTCTGGATAGGAAGACTCAATTTTGTTCAATTTTTTTTAAGGTGGAGACTAACATGGAGCATCTTTTGAAAACGTGTCCACAAACACAGCTTATCCATATCGCCCTCTAGTGGCAAAAAAAGGCAAATTTTTGGAAAAGTGGGCCTCAAAATTGGCCTGGAGGGGAAGGTAAACATTGATGAAAATTTTTGAAACTTGGTATCATGATCTACTGATCAAACTGCAATACCAAAAAATAGTTAACCAAAATCGGTAAAGGTCGGGGCACCTGCAACACCCTACCGTACGTGACAGATGGTATTCTGAAGATAGAATAGGCTAGGCTTGACTGCCAACTGTATTCAGTATTGTACTGTTCCATTATCAGGCTAGAATCGGGTAATTTTGGCAACTTTTTCACTTATTTTTAATTTTCAGAAAACACTGACTCTTTTTGAACTCTGTTTGAACTCCATCTGCGCAGTATTTCATTTGCAGCTTTTTCGAACCAACATCGAGATACTATGACGTCATGCTCGCTAGCTATATGACGTAATAAGGGTTGCCAAAATTTCTGGTAAAACCGGAAATTCCGGCAAGCAAATAAATCATGTTTGTTTTTTGCTCTAATTATCTCAGCTGCTTATTTAGTGTTAAATTTGGTTAAACCGAATAAAATTTATGCAGATTTTTGACTAATTCGAACAAAATATGCTGCTCAGCTAGGCTCAAAGACTGAAAAAAGGCAGCAAATACAATCTATGATTCTATTTACAATAGTCCAAACAAAATTAAATCCATTTCTCAAAATTTTACAAATTCTTGTTTTCATTAATTTTTCTAATTACAATTGCATTCTCTAAAAGTTTTCTGTGTTAAATTTGAATTTTTATTAATCAAACAAGTTTTTAATTCTTACAATTTTTTTTAACGTTACAAAACTTCTGCTTTTGATGCTTTTAGGAAAGAGGAATGGATTATTTTTAACAAATCCGTTTTCAGCTTGCGTAATAACCAACATCACCAAGTGCTAACAGCAACAAAGTTAGGCTACAGCACAGCCTAGAAACGTAGCAGCAGACCAAACGCCTCTAAACGTTATTAAAAGTTCAATTCTATTATTAACAGAAATATTGTAGCTGCGAGAAAAGAACATGCAGAAATCTTCAAAGATTGTCAAATTTTTTGCAGAATATTAGGTAACAGGAAATATTAAAACCATTTTTAGAAATCTTATAACTTTTAGAAAGACCTGCCAGCATCAAACCTTAAATTTTCACACCTGCCGAAATTACCCGACTTCACCCTAAAGCATTAACTGAGAACAACAGTCATTAAACTATTCTACTATTTCCAGAGCTGTCTTGCCTTAACCCTAACGTTGTGGTACTAGGCAAAATCACTGTGACAAAATCACTGGTTACCGCCTAAGCTTAGAGAACTGGTTGTTAAAAATTGCTTGTATAGTAGGCTACTACTTAGTAGTAAGCTACAGATATCCTGTTGTTTTGGCTCGAACAAACTGGTCACTAGGCTACTGATTGCAGATATCCAGTTCTTCAAAAATTTGGTTTGGAAAGCAACAACTCCTCAAATGTCTAATGGCATAGTAATCATTTACATTTACTGCACATAGTCATACCAGTCTGTCAGTAGCGAACATCCAATTTTGAAAAAAATTTCGCCTGTTTTTTTAAATGTGGATGGTACCGGTAGTGTATCTATTCAACATTTGATGCAATGCGGTTTAAGCCTTCATCTCAGATCTATAGGCTACTGGTACTACCGGTATGAGGAAACTCAGGTATTTAACAGCATTAAAACAATCTAATCTCTTTAACTGTTTAAATGACAAAGATAAAGAAACGTTATTGAAATAGGCCTACGGTACTTGAGTATGATAAGCCTAGCCAACAACTAACCAACACATTGGAGAAACTGTAGTAAAGTACCAGTAGCCTATTCTATTTTTTAGAAAGACATACCGGTACGATACTGTAGAATACTACTGAATTGCAATCTATTTTCTGCTCTAGTTAGGCCTGCAACTGCTTCAGACAGCAAAAAAAATACTAATGTGTCTAAACTAAGTATCTGACATATTAATAACTTCCAACTAGCTCTAGTAGAACTTAAGTGGAGAATCTAGAATATTCTCTTAAGTTTTTTGAACATCGGTGTGGATTACATTCAAATTGCCTTTAAATATAAGCTTACTCCGCTGGTGGTGTAAATTGTAAATCCATTCCTCCTAGTGAAGTGCTCGAGTGTGTAATCAACTTACATTCTTGATTGTTTATAGTTAAAAAACTGTTATTGCAAAAAACGAAGAAAAAATACAGCATGTCCTAATTTTTGGGGGAGAGTTTGTTAGGGGGTAGTCTATTACTTAGGGTGATATTGCCCTTTGAGAAGAAAAATGTGGTACATAAGAAAAAATAATCTAATCTTTCATTAGCGTAAGACCGCGTCACAAAGAAAATACTAGCATTTTCCAGTATCGACATTTTTAGAAAGTTACTCGCGTTTTTAGCACCGACATTTTGCAGTGTTCTGAAAGTTGTATTTGCATCTTTATTCATAGAGTTGCTTAGTACGGTAAACAGCGATTGTCTAAACTAAGTACGGTACTAGGTTTTTGAGCCAGCATGCTGCCTTTTGCCTACTTTTCTACGACACCACACGCTGTGAAGAGTGGAAGCTTCAAACTGACATTTTCCTTTTAATGCTGAAAATCAAGCAGAGAAGCTGTTAATACCAATTTAAATGCTGAACAATCAAGCAGAAAAGCTGTAAATACCAGCAACAATAATAATAATTAAAATTACTGACAATTGAAAGTTATTCATTTGTATATTTCAAAAATTAGAAATTAGAATGTCGGTTGTCGCCAGCGTAGACTGAAAGGTCTAGACGACAATGTCAATCCTAAATGGGTCCTACTGGGTCAAACCTGCACCCTAGTCATCAAGGCCTATGAGAGGGGGTTCAGAAGGTACATCGTTCTCGGGCCTGGGGACCCCACTATGGGGCCCATTATCCACGACCATTATTGTAGGATCCATGATTAGAACGCGCGTCTGGCAACTCTCGCCCTCGGATTCGATTTGCGCTGCAAGCTACCAGTAGCGTACGCAGGATTTTGAAAAGGGGGGGGCTATTTTGAAAGAGTGAGAAGTGTGCAAACGACCTTGACTCGAATTATTTTCATTGATCTTGAAACTTGAGGCGAAATGTCTCGAAAAGCTCGGAAATTCAAAGCTTTTTTCCGCCCAAAATTAGGTGATCTCCAAACAAAAACAAAAAAAAAAAAAAAAAAAAAGGTCTTCGCCAAAATTCAGAGTGATTTTTCGGCCGAATTCCGAAATTCAAAGCTTTTTTCTGCCCAAAATCAGGTCATCTCCAAAAAAAAAAAAAAAAAAAGGTCTTCACTCAAGGTCCGTTCCGTTTTTCACCCGAACTCACTCAAATTTCCAGCCGAAAGCCTGGTGCCCAATTTACAAAGGGGGGGCCATGCCTCAATTTTGCTCACTTTACTATGCAATTTTGCAATCCTAGCGACCCAAAGGGGGGGGCCATGGCACAATGGCCCCCCCTAAATACGCCCCTGCAAGCTACCATTCTTTTTCAACAGAACCTTGCTTAAAGTTAGGGTTCAGGCAGCGATACCAGCCTGAGAAATAGCAGATCGAAGTACAAAAAAAGGGTGCACTTTGTAATTATGCAGCCAGAAAGATCCTAATAGCTGGTTCACGCGGTATGTGTTCTGTAAAACTTCGTCATAAAGTAGTGACTATTCAATCAGGGTAGCGTCAAAGTACTAAATAGTTATAAAATATACTGGTAGTTTATTAGACCTACAAAGTATTCTGCCACCGCCCACCAAACGTGCAGGAAAGCTATATCAGTGGTCGAGTGAATAGAGCGTCTGTTACTGAGTCTGAAACGATCCACTCGGGTTGGATTCGCGATCTGGTCAAACCGAAGGCTATAAAAATTGATGTTTGCAACTTCCCTGCTTTACGTTTAGCAATTAACGGGACAGTCTGAAGCCCTCCACCATAGGCGTAGCCAGGGGGGGCCCGAGGGGGCCCGGCCCCCCCCAATTAAAATTTCACCAATGATAAAAATTACGACAACGTATAGGCTAGCGCTGTTTAGTTGCAGCTTTTTTTAAGTAATTACGCACGTAACAGTAATTAACAATAACATTAATGACGATGAGGGAGCCCGGGGCCTCTAACTAACAATCAGGGGACCCAAACTAACGACTATGGGGCCCAAACCAACTACTAGGGGGCTCCGGAACCCCTAACTGACAACCAGGGGTCCCCAGGGCCCCTAACTAACAACCTGTGGGCCCCAGAGTCCCTAACTAATAACCAGGGGCCCTGGGCCCCTAACCGACAACCAGGGGACCCCGGGGCCCCTAACTGAAAACCAGAGGGCCCAAGGGCCCGTAAATAGGGGCCCTAACTAACACCAGGGGGCCCCTAACTAACACCATGGCCCCTTACTGACAACCAGGGGGCCCCAGCGCCCCTAATTGACAACTAGGGGGCCCTAGGGCCCCTAACTAACAATCAGTGGGCCCCAGGACCCCTAACTAAGAACCAGGGGCCCCGGGGCCCCTAACCGACAACCAGGGGGCCCCTAACTGACAACCAGAGGACCCCAGGGTCCCTAAATTACGACCAGGGGGCCCCCAACTAATAACCAGGGGGCTCCCGGGCTCTTAACTGACAACCAGGAGGGCCGGGGCTCCTCACAGACAACCAGAGGGCCCTAGGGCCATTAACTGACAACTAGGGGGCCCCTAACTAACAACCAGGGGGCCCCCGCGCCTCTAACCGACAACCAGGGGCCCCAGAAACCCTAACCGACAAAAAGGGGGCTCCTAACTGACAACCAGGGGTCCCTGGAGCCCCTAATTGACAATCAGGGGGCCCCGAGAACCTGACTGACAACCAGGGGTCCCCGGGGCCTCTAACTGACAACCAGGGAGTCCCAGGGCCCTTGACTGACGACTAAGGGTCCCGGGCCAGGAGCCCCTTAATTCAAATTTTTAATAATTTATATTCATAACCTGTAAGAAATTTAAGAGTTTTTTCCTAAAAGTTGCAACCCTAGGCCCTCGTTTAACGTTATTATGAACTTAATGCTGTAACACAGGCGGTAATGCAAACCCCCAACTGAAATACTACCAATGATAAATATAATGAGAGCATAGCCAATACGTTGTCCTTGTCCGGAATTGCAGTTTCTTTAATTTAGGATTTACTCGTACAAAAGTACGTAATAATAATGACGACCACGTGTCCACGTCATAATAATGTCATGCAATTCTTGTACGTTTCAAAAAATTGTCAAGTGGCTTGACTCGAGTCTTCCACGTTTTGGAAAAAAAGTTATTTTAATTTTGGTTTAAAAGTTTTTTTTTTATGAAAGAACTTAAGGGCGCGATCTTATCTCAAAATCATAGGCGAAGCCATGGGGTTGGCCCAGGGGGCCCGGCCCCCCTCAATCGAAATGCCACCAATGACACAAATTTGACAAAAAAGCCTTGTTTCTTCATTTTCTGTTTCTTTTAGCATCTTTGCGTAGAACAGTAAACGCGCACAACAGTAATTAACAATGAATAATTTTGACGACTAGGGGGCCAGGCGCAACTTTTTATTTCAATTTTTTTCCAACCAATTTAAACGTATAACCAGGGTGAAGTCAAATTTTTTGTCCTATAGTTGCTACCTCAGGCCTTCATCTAAACTTTTTATGGACGTAATGAAATAACCAGCGCCGTATTTGCCACATGGCACAGTGCCAGGGTCCCGCCCTCAGATAGTAGGACTTTTTTGGTCTTCACTTATATTTGATAGGAAGATGTTGCAAAAATCCCTTACGTGCCAGGGGCCCCACGCAATGTAAATCCGGCCCGGGAATAACATGTTTAGTAAGCGTAACCATCTATTGTACCATTTTTCAATAACGATTCACCTCCACCTCGCCAGTTTTTACGCACAAAATACTTTTTAAAAAAATAGCTAGGAAAATGCTCATTGAACAAATTATTGAATTTGAATTGAGGGGTCATAGGTCCCTTGGCCGTACATGTACTCCTATAACTGATTAACTTCATGAAAGGAAATTCTTTGAGTGGATTATTATTTACTGCTAAAATATTGCAGAAGGCAATGTGCCTTACTTCCCCTCATATGGACCAAATCAGTGACAAACTGACAATAAAAATTTTACACCATTATGCAAGATTTTAAACGTGTTTTGAAATTTAATTGCAAGTAAAAGGAGAATTGAACAATCAAAATTTTTCGATTGGCTTTCAATGTTAAAAATCTAGTCCTTTCAAATGGCTGTGAACACGTGCGAAATGTGATCCAATGGGATTAAAATAGCTTTTTTTTTCCAAAAACTTACAAAAATCGCCTAGCGGCTGGGGGCTTTGCCCCCAAACCCCTGTCTGTCATACGTTTGAGTACACTAGCTTTCTCAACACATAGATTTGTAAGATCTATGCTCAACACGTCTCCAAGTTAGACATTTTCGCTTTTTAACTGTTAGTTTTCGCCCTTTCCCTTTACCAAAATCCTGGTTAAGTGACAACAGACCACGACTTCAGATCTTCCATTCTACGATATCTTTGCCGTACAAAAAGTTCCTTTTTTGAAAATTTCTGATGACGTCATTACATGTGATTTGTGGTTTGGGCCCCCCCAATCAAAAATCCTGGCTACGCCTATGCCCTCCGCCGTGTGTGATAGACTGGTAGATAAGTGGGCAGGGGCAGCTTGACTCGAAGACCGAAAGGTCGCTTTGCTGTCTCCCGGCGAAGGCAACTTGATGAATAAAATGTAATTACGATTACTTCTGGCATTTCTGCCTTTTCCTGACTGACATCTCAGCGATTGTGGATTTAATTTAACCCAGAGCAATTGCTCCTGGCTAAGGAGATCAGGGCTCCAAAACAAGGCACTCCGAACCATTTGTTAAAATCACAAAAAAACAATCTGCCCTGTACTCACTAAGTGACTGAAAGCCAAGTTTAATGTAATCTTTGTTTGTGCATTTTTGTTTGATTGATTATTGATTTTTTGGAATTCTGTAACTTAAATAAAAAAAAATGGTTTGCTATTGTCGAATCAGCGCTTAAGAATGGTTACCTTTGAGTTAGACGGTCTTTCGCATTATTTGTTTGTCGAGACAACTTTAGGTAGCCAGCAGGCAATTGTTGTTTTTTTAATTTCCGGCTCCTGAGTGTTAGAAGAAAACGATCTACCAGGCGCTATCCTGTCACTGCCTCACTGCTCTGTTCCTAATTTAATCGTGCTTGGAACTTGGAAGAGGGTAGTGACTAATAAGAATTAAACTGACCAATGTCATTTTTTGTGAAACGTGTTTAATCTGCTAAACTTAGAGAAATTGCGCTTTGCGATCCCCTTCCTTTATGTTCTGATTATGAACTGTTGGGGAACAGTCATACAAGTTTGAAGAATGACCCTAAAATAGATTTCAGATTGATTTAAAGACTATTTCGCATCCTGCATTTTTTTTATTCATTCATTGTAGCTTGACAATAAACTTTTATCAAAAAATCATAAATTCAAGTGTGCATCTAGTCCAAAGAGGTAGGGATTGAGGGCGCTTGGCGTGGCTCTCCTACTCGGTACTTTGGGCTTTAGTTGTAAAACTCTGCATCGCTACCGCGTGCGAGAAACACAAAACAGTCGTGGTTTTCAAGTCGTGGCAGGTCTCTAAGATTTCACCGTTCAACAAAAAACTGTTTGCAAATCGAAACACCATCTTCGAGTTGAACTTCTCCAAAGATGCCCCTATTTGCATAGGTGGGCACAAGTCCGTTAATCGTTAATAACGAAGCTAACTTTTTCTTGAACTCGTTAATCCGTTAAAAAGTTTTTTCATATTAACGGACTAAATTAACTTCCGTTAAGTTCAGTTAACGGACTAAAGTAACTTCCGTTAAGCTGTGTTAACTTCCGTTAAGGTTTTTATGGTTAATATCTTGCACCATTGATTAATCGTACCGGTACAAACCAGTTTGTACTGGTAGCACTTGTTGATTTTAACGCAATTTCCAACGATTTTCCGATCGCAGCTTCGTTAGTGCACTTGAACTTATTTCTAGCTTGAAATTAGATTACACTTCAAAATGTAACTTCCAAAACACAAAAAGACAACCATAGCAATAAATATTTTCTTACAATCAGCTCAACAGCGTCAATATATGTTCTAGAGGCGAGTGAATAAAACGAAATGTAAATTACACTCAAAATGTTAACGGACTTTATTAACTTCCGTTAATTAAAGCTGAAAATAACGGATTAACGTTAACGGAGGTGTGAAGTTTGTTAACGGACTAGTGGTTAACGAAGCTAACGTTTTGCATTAACTTGCCCACCTATGCCTATTTGTGGTAAAATAGGTTATCCACAAAAAATAAGATTTAACACAATTGACTCAACTCACTACCTCTTCAAAAAATGCTTGCACCGAGAATCGATATCCTTACTTTGAGCATACCAGACCCAACTTTCTGCCTGCCAATTTTGGTGCTCTGATGTTGATCGAATGCTGTATTCTACCCTTGACAAACATCGAAAGAGCTAAAGTTTCGACGATTCTGCCCCGGACCCACACGAAGGAACTTACAGCACTCCTAGCCAAATTTAAATCAAACAAATGTCATCATTTCCTCGCTTTCAAATGGAGATCTATCACCACAATGTGGATAGCGATTGATCTCGACAACAACAAAGGGGACCGCTATCGGTCTTCGTACCAACTGAAAAAATCTCTCAGAGACTCTGCAAGTCATGTTGTTGTGTCCTTGGACAAGACGCCTTAGACCTTCTTTAATATATCTCCTTGTGGCTTTAAATCAGCAGCATATCAAGCGGAAAAAATTAAAACCAAGTCGTGGAAGCGTGAATCGCTTTTTGCCAACTTTGTAAATTTCATGACCAAGTTTTTTGAAATAGACGTGCATTGGCAAGGAAATTTTTATCTTATTTAAGATATTATGCTTTCCAACCCTTAGACTGCAATTTTTTATGAAAGTTTTAAAGAGTTGGCCGCCAAAACAGTTCTTTAACAAGTTGATTACAATGTACATAAAAGCATGTTTTTCCTCTCTCTACCCCGTGTTTCGATATCGCCTTGCTGCAAATTCGTCTTATTTTCACATTCTCTCAAGGCGGGTTGTTTCTTTTTCCTGCCTTTCCATGGTGTCTACTGTCTACGTGCTATCACTTACTGTTTGCCGTCATTGTTGCAGTAAAAAAAGGCAAATATTGATATGCTCACATTGCTCAGTAATGACCCTGCTCGACGTTCAGCACTAAAACACAATAATAGTGTAGCATTGAAACTTGACTCGCTATGTCGACAACTTTTAAATGTGTAATTGCTGCAAAACTTTCTTCAAACCTACACAACTTGGTAAACACAAGCAAGTTAAATGTATTACAGATGCATTTAAAACAATTACGATAAAAAGAATTACAGTATTTACTATAACTAATAAACGACACACTATTTGTAAATTGTTTTAAGAATCAACATCGTTGCAGCACAGTAAATCTTAATTGTTTTTTGTTTTGAACGACGCAATATGAACTATGTACAGTTGATTTGTGCACTTTGTACAGAATGAACGTAGAATAATGGAGGTAGAGCTTGACAAGTTGACAATTATAAATTACAATAATTTAAGTTACAACAATAACAACAAAGGCATTGCAAATTTTATGTAATTGTTTGAGAAACGTGATTTTCTTTTATTGCTTTGAACGACGCAATCGGAACAAGACAAGATCATTGTAAGGGTCGAATCGCACGCTATACAGCACAACAGCGTGAACAACGTAACGATTCTGGTGGAACAGAACAAAATTTTTCGTTGATCATCAGAAGTTTATCTTAAAGCGGTGCAGTCTTGTATATGGGCTCTCTTGCTTGGATTAGAATTTAAAGCATCCGCACTCTCATTAGCTTTGCGCTTGCGACGTTCTTCTTCTTTAGCATGTAATTTCTCTGCAAAAAAAAGCTCATAGTATTTGAAGAACAGGTAATGCTTTCGAGTCTTCAATAACTTTAGAATCAGCTTTGCTAAATTACATTTTTACGTTCATTCTCATGACGACCGTTGTTAAGTAGAGGACAACAATCCATTGCACAACTATAAAGTTCTTCAGCATCAAATTGTTACTGTAACAACCAGGTCTAATTACGATACTTCCAGATAAACCACAATTAGTTACACGCTTGCGCCTCGTCACAAAGAATAAGCAGGGTTTGAAATTAACTTTTTTAACAACTTGCCCATCGGGCAAGTGATATCAAATGCTTACTTTCCCGAGGAAATTTGAACTTACCCGAAAACAAAATTAGGCACAATAAAAGTGAATTTACACAGTATCATTTTTTTTTTTCGGTTTTTGATTCCACATAAAAAGTCATTTTTAGAAGCCCATATCCAAACTAGATTGTTACAAATTTGATATTGATAAAACTTTTGTGTATGAACGATGAAAGAGATATTTCAAAATACGCTGTACTCCTTTGCAAAAAAATTTTTGTCGGAAAACTTTCGTCCGGTATGTGATAAATTGACTAGTGCGAATATGGACATACAAAAATGTGAACGAAAAAGAACATACTTATTTTTGGAGGAAAAACGGATACTGTGTAAATCCACCTTAAAATTTGAGGTTCTATGACAGGGGTCGGCAACCTTTGAACTAGTGGGTCACATTCAGTCCTAACAAGGTTTCAGCGAGCCGCCACCATTTCAGCGGCCAAAAAAGAAAGGTCTTCGCCAGAAATTCAGGTCTTCGCCAGAAATTCATGCCTTTTTTCGGCCAGATTGATGGCAAAGACCAAAAAAAGTATGAGAATCATTTCGGCAGTTAGTTTCTGCACGTCTATCATTGAAAAAAGAAAACAGGTCGCGGTCCGGGTAAAATGCCTTGGCGGGCCGCATCCAGCCCGCGGGCCGTAGGTTGCCGACCCCTGTTCTATGACAACGTACTTCTTGGTAAAAACATTGAATTTGCATAAAACGTGTACGGTATGCATACCCATTTCGAGGATCAAGTGTTTGTGTGCGATAATAATGAAAATGTGACGTAATAAGAAACTTTTTCCAATTATTATGCATTGATTTTTTGATTGTTATTATTTCACAACGTTACAATGATATTGATTAACCTTGCGGTTTTGTTACAAACGCATTTTGGAAACTACACCAGCTGGAAAGCTGAAATTTTTGCAAGAGATATACGAGCTAAAGATCTTCAAAATAGCTATAACAAAAAAATTGCAAAATTCTTGACGTTGTCTTCAAGCATCGTAGAGTAGCTGAAACAGCAGTTAACGTGGCAAGCGTGGGAAATTTTTTCTCAGAAAAAAAAACGTAGCATTTTGTAACAAAAAGTTGCTAAGCGCGTCTAAATCTGCGTGCGATTAATATGTGTTAATGATGTGTGTACATTAAACAAAGTGTTACAGTAATTGTGATGACTGCAAAGTGCTAAAAAATGGCAACAGCTTTCTATTTGCTTTTCATTTATTGCAAAAGCAAACCTAATTTGTGTCTCGAAAATAATCTTGTTAACGTTATTTAATACTCTGTATTTTGTTATCTTGCCCGCTGGGCAAAGTCAAAAAATAACTTGTCCGAGGCAATTTCAGCTTTGCCTACGGCAAGCGTTAATTTTGAACCCAGATCAGAGTTTCATTTTTCCTTTTTGTAACTAAGTTAAAATATGGTCAAGGTCATGACAAAACAACAATAATCAATATATAGTACTTACTTCGCGAATTTGAAGCCATAGGTTGTTGCATTCGTACAGGCCTGCGAGAGGCTTCAAATTTCGCCGTTGATTTCGATGGTTCAGAATGTCGAGAAGAACACTGCATTACATTGGATCTGTCCGTTGACGGCAGAACGTTGGCCAAGGATTTTGCAGGATCAATACTTCGCAACACAGTTTTCGTCGAAGCTGACTTGCGAAATGGCTCCATTTTCGTAATGAATTTTGAGGGATCTGAATTTTGTGATGAAGACCCTATTTGAGTAGCTCTGTGAGTAGAAGGCGCAACTTTTGTCGATGATTTTGTAAGTGCGTCACTGCTTTGTGGCATAGGTTGCATATGCAAAGATTCATGTGAAGAGACAACCTTCGTCCGGGGTTTCGAAGCTCGAGCTTTTTTGTATTCTTCAAGAGATAATCGCTTCGTTTCCCTAAAAATCAAGATTTCAAAGTAAATTTTGAATCGATACTCAACTCAAAAGCATTCAAGTCGAAGTATTTTTGGTCGGAGTATTAAGAGCAATTAACTCTCGCTTTATTTTGAAGGTTTGGGGGGGGGCAGCAGCGCAAGAACGAACTACTTTCTTCCTTTCGCTTGGATAACTTCGTAAGTGATTCCAGGCAAAATCGAAATGTTAAAGATCCACCTCATTTGGGGTCGTAAGCCTTTCACTTTAACTTTGGATAACAATAATTTAATGTCAATGTTTCTGCCTACGTATGATGCATACTGTTCATCACTCATGCTTTAACCCACCAAATAGCGAGTAATCACAGAATGGGACGAAACTTGGCTGCTTAAAACCAAATTTTTCAATAAAAATGAGCCGTGCCCCACTTCCGTACAGCTTGGCTAATGCAATCAAACTCAAACGTAATTAGTTAATCGAGTAATTTAATGAATTCAAAACTTACTGCGGACGTGGATGTGCAGACTGAGGTTTCTTTGGTTGAGTTACACCTAAAAATTTAATAAAAATTAATGACAGTTGTATACTTAAAAAATATTATTTTAACGAGGGACTATGGTTATATCTCTTGAAAAAAGATGCTTTTTTTTAAAGAATTTTCATTCACGCAAAATCTGCCACGAACCCACTGAAAAAAATGGTCGTTCTGCATTTACTCTCAGACTTGCTTAGAAAAAAATTAACAACCCGACTTCAAAATACCAAATTCAATATCAAAAAATTGTTTTAGTTTACGCAGCACACCTGCAAAAACAATTCGTTTTTATACCTGTGGCTTGGCAGCTTTCTTGTGACGTAGAAGGTAGTGGTTGTGGCGCTGCACGGGAATTGCTATGCGAAGGCTAAAAATAATATATTATAGTTAAGTTTGACGTTGTGGTGTGGTTTTAAAAAACGTCGATTTGGCTTTGTTGCATGGTAAAATAGTTCAAGACTATTGGGAGTCTTGCATGCGTGAGTGTAGCCATGTAACTAAAGGTAAGTATGTAGATCAAATGTCCATAAACAAAATTATATTCAAATTGTTGGCTTGAATCAATTAGTGGTCGAATGGACAGAGCGTCGGTATTCAAAGCAGAGGTGGAAACGGATCCGGATATCCGTGTTTTTTTGCGTTGCAGCTGTATTGAAACATGCGGATCCGGATCTTAATTTGGCAGAAAACCGCCTCAATTTTGAGTGAAGACCTTTTCTTTAACTGTTTTTTTTGGTCTTCACCTGAATTCCGGCAGAAAAACCGCCCCAATTTCGAGTAAAGACCTTTTTTGTTTGGGTCTTTACCTGAATTCCGGCAGAAAAACCGCCCCAATTTTGAGTGAAGATCTTTTTTTGTTTGGATCTTTACCTGAATTTTGGCAGAAAAACCTCCCCAATTTTGAGTGAAGACCTTTTTTTCGGTTTTGGTTGTTATGAACAAAGTGTAGTTGTTTATTGGCGGATCCGGATCTTAAAATTTAAAAGGTGGCGGATTCAGATCTCTTCTTGTTGGATCCAGATCTTTAAATTTGTAGTCAAAGCTTCTTTGCTTGAGAATTAAAAAGAAAGTGGTAGACTGATTCAAAAACCGAAAGATTTCCTCGCTGTCTCCTGCCTAAGGCAAGTTGGTTAATACAGGCGTAATTAATTTTTTTCCCATTATTCCACACTAGCAGTATCCTTGAATTCCATTATGTTGTAGTTTCTGTAGCATCCATTCCAACGTATACCATTATACCGTCTTCCATACCCAGGACCAAAATTTGAGTTTCATTTATAGGAAAAACAAGTAACAAGCATTGAAAAGCAAGAACACAGCTAAACATTGACAAGTGACCAGCAGCGTCAAGAATTGATCCACGTTTTCAAAAATCAAAGTACTGTATCAATAACGACAACGCAGCTTATGAGCTCCATAATTACACAACTATTTATAAATTCCACTAACATAAATTAAATGAAGCTAAAGCAGCTAACAACACTTGAATATAGCTACTCAAAGTTGACCGTCAGCATTTACCCTGTTTCCACGTCTTTCTCATGTCTTTAAAGCGTTTTACAATTTACGCAAAATTAAGCAAGCTTTCACCAGATTCAATTTTTGTTTCTAATTATTGTGCTCCAAATCTAAGCAAACTCGCATTTTGTTTAATCACTAACCAGAAATGTAACTCTAAACCAAAGTCTGATCTAAACCCGTAAAAAATGCACGGATATTTTTGATTTTCCTTTCACTCTTGAATTTTCCAATAAAATAATCCCACTCCGAAAATTATGTCGTATAAACAACGCAAAGCTTGTCCATAAGTCAGACGTGGCAAGAGGACAAACGCCTACTGCTTACCTCGTAAAAGCAGTTTAACATTGCGTTAAATGTTGAATTGCAAAGCACAACCAAATTTTCATCAAAAATATAATCCTCTAACACAATCGGCAAACGTCTCCACTGTAGCAGGATTGCCAAACCATAGAGGCGATCTCAAAATTAGAGATAACACCTGTATGTTTTAAACCAACCCAAATCTCCAGCAGGATGCTAGCCCGGATGTGCATATGAAGGATTATATAGAAGCAGCTCACAAAACGAGCTTGCAGATCCAGTACGGTCATTTTTTGATTGACCGATGCCTAAAGAACAAAAGACAAAAAACGCGTGAAATACGTTCAAACGATCGCGCGTATCACGAACACATAATACGAGTAACTTATGCTTTTTCGATTTACACAGAAAAGATACACTCATTTTATGCTCCTAATAACACCTCACCGGTTAAACAGGCTCCAAGTGATGAATAACAAATGTAACCACAACTATGAACCTATTTCACCGAAAGATTATACGCTAACTTGCATCCATACAAACCTATAATGTTGTCTTGAGGAAATCTTAAATATTTGACTTAAGTAAATACGTTTTCATATCGACTGGCTAATTAAAGAAAGGGCTGCATATGTTGAGGCATTAACAAAATACTTAAGTAAGTCTTGTACACCCAACATTCTCCAGTACACTTAACTAGTCTTGTAATGCCCATGATTTCTCTCATCCAAGCATACAGTCAAAGTCATACATACTATGCAAACTTACCTGATAATCTTTTAATTTTCGTAATCTGGTGGGATATCGACTAAAAACGTCAAGAAACTCAATGATTATGCCATCCAAAAGCTCTTCAGTTATTGAAGCATCCATATAAGACCAGTATGGCTTGCCACTGGACGAAAGCGGTATCTAAAAAAACAATGAATAAGAACAATTGTGGTAAAACAACATTGGACTCGCAATTATTCTAATTCTTTCCAGTTGTACAAAAAACTGATACCGTGCCGTTACTTACCACTAAAACTAATGTCACTAAAAAACAATTGTGCAAACTGTGCATTATCAATATGTTCTTGAATAGGTGATATGATAATTTCAGCAAAATTACGTGAAGAAATTAAAACGAAATCCTAATGCGTTTGTTAAGTACTTCTTTTGTTGGATCAAGGTAGTTTTAGTGCAAATTATTTTGAATGATTGTACCATCCTCAACATACTGCACATTTAGTATTTACATGTTAGTAGGTGATGAAAAACTTACCTCATAATTAGACCATTTGCAACATAAACGAATGCACATCGCAGCAACAACTGTCGGTTTGTAGAGCAAGCAAAACGTAGTCAAGTGCAAGCTAATCAACAAAAACAACATGTTACAACGCATCATTAAATAAGCAGTTTTTTTTCATGACTACGAAATTCTTGATACAAAGCAAAAATAGCTGTGAGATTGAGCCGAGTAAGCTGGGTTGTAGTAGGTAAGGATAATTACTTGAAAATGGTAAGACCAAATCTCCGAAGCATCTTTCAATACCAAACTTTGCATCAAACCAAACACGTAATTTTTATAAACTACTCTGGTCCCGACTATTCTACCATACATTGTATTTTGAAAGCAAACCAACACTTATTCTTTTACCCTACAGTGACTAGACTTGAACAAGTCAACAAAGTCTTGAAATAAAATATAATGTCATATGATTTACCTGTTTGTAGCCATGAAGTAAGCCATCTTAAATATGCTTCGGCCAGCTGAAATTACATAGTGTGAGATAAAACCATACAATGCAAATGTTAAAGCATAATCATTAAACTAGCTCATAAACAAGAATATGGCACAGTGGCAGGTAAATTCAAAGGAAATGTCCGATATGTTAGGCACTACATAAGTAAGTGTAACAATACGAAAAAGAAGAAGATTGGTGCCAGTACATTGTTGTGTTTATTTTTGCTAAAAATTTTTCAAACATACTAAGAAACATTGAGTTTACATAATGTTTTGCCATTCAGGCCATACTAAAAACTATCTACTTAACCGATCATTGTGGCCAAACAGATTAAGCATCTCCTACTGAAACGGCAGAGTCAAGTTTGATTCTCTTTCAGGTCAAACCAAATAACATAAAAAACTGGTATTCACAACTTCCTTGATTGATGCTCAACATTAAAATGGACAGTGTAAAGCTTTTACGGCGTGCGGTAGGCAGTTTGACTCGAAAGACTAAAAGCCCCTCTCTTTGCTGTCTCCTGGTCATGACAACTTCATGAACGAAAATGTAACAAATATTAATTACTGTTAAGACAAATTTAGAACGATATGCCTCTTTCAAAACTAAACCAAATGTTGAACTTTTCAGACCAAGTACACTAATCTGCATTTAAGCATTTTTTCATCTTGCAAAAATATCAAGTATTTTTACCAAAAAATTTTGTCTGAATTGTCAGAGGATTACAAAAAAAAAAACTTTTTAACAAATATAACACTATGGTTCATGAATTTGTCCCCCAAAATCAAAATCATCTAGAACATGGGGATTGGGAAAACTCATCAGTGATATCTAATCTCATTAGGCCTAAAAACTTACACTTGACCAACTGGGAACACTTCACGATATGAAGATGCGGGTGATTAATAGTAACTGAAAAGCCTAAGGAAAAAACAAGAGACAAAATTTAAAAAAAATTAAACATATTGGGATAATACTAAGCTTAATCAAACAAGAACACTAGATACCTTGGCATATTGGCAAAGAAATTGGCACAACTCACAACTTTTCTGTAAACACATTTGATGGCAATTGAACTTCTATTGTGTAGAATTACTTAAATTGCAAAGTTTATCTTTTTAACAATCTTAGAAGCTTTTTTAATGTGATTTATGTTTTTACTGTCCTATCATATATTATCATCATTACATTGATCTTTTGTGTTTCCTGGCCAATGCGACAATAAAGACGTAATTACAATTATAAGTGTCATCTAAAATCAAACAAAAAACTCAGGTTTAAACCTTCAAATTCAGCTTAGTAGTGCAATATATTACATTCAAGATTTACCTAAGGTTTGCAAAAGTATAAGCTCATTATTGACAAGTTCTTCAGAATTCTTCTTGTAAACTGCACTTTGTGGGTCCAAAATTGGTTTACCCGGATTGAGGCAAGAATGGCATATCTAAAAAATCAACAAACAAATGATGATTCTAATCAAGGAGGGACTTTACTAGTCTGAAGCAAAAATGGAAATTTAAAATTTAACACAAACCACATCACAATGCCACAATATCTCTATTACTTTCTTTTCAATTACAATATGCCACAAATTACTTCAATACTAAAGCTTAAAGCATTTAAGATTTTCATAATGCAATCATAAATTAAAATCTCAGGGTGCTTATAGTTTATAGCAGATTGCCAAAACTAGAGGCAAGTTCAAGCAGTTCAAACTTCAAGTAAGAAATTTTGATTCTGATGTCCTGGAACAGGTTAAGCGCCAAAAGTCACCCAATTTCTTGAATCAAATATAATTATAATGCAACTCTTTAAGACTTACCTGCAAAACATGCTTTAACTTCTTGGGTTGATCTTCTGTTTTAGCAGCCAAAAACAGCGCCGCAGGTGCAATATCCTGTGAAAACATGAAAATATCGAAAGGCTTGGAATTGCAATTGTCTACAACAACGGTTGTGTTTACACTGAAGATGAAAACAAACTACAGAGTAGGCTACTAAACTATTTATCAATTTTGTTTAATAGTTGGAATTTTAAGTTCCTAATTTGCATGAGCTTTATCAGCAAAAAAGCAAAACAAATCAACCCAGCCTTCACAATAAAAACTGCAAACCAACTGACTATCAACATTGATATTAGTTTATTCATAGTTTGTATTTTAATTGGGTGATGAACACGTATGTTTGCTTTGTTTGTTGGTAACTAAAAAAAACACTGATTTTTTTAGACACAATCAAAATCCAAGAGACCATTTCTTGGTAATCAAGCACAACCAAGAATTGGGCTTTACAGTTTTGTTTAAATGACATGAATAAATTCCCAGATAAAGAAGTACAAATCAGTATATGCAGGTATCACTGGTACTGATACTTGTACTGAAACTTTTAATCAATCTTAGGCAGAGGTGGGCACTTGCGTCGCAATTATTTTATTTGTGATGGTGCTTGCACCAAAATTCGCTTTAAACGGTTGTGCTGACGCTTGCACTGCAAGTATTTTAGCAATTTTGAGCGCAATGCAAATTCGATAAGGCTTTTCAAGTTTATAGAAAACTATTTGTAAAGTTTATAAAAAACATTGAGAAGGTACATACGCGTAGCCAGGATTTATGATTGAAAAAGGGGGAAGGCAAACAAACCAGCCAGTTGGTAGAGCAATAACACGTTTGTCTCTAAACTGGGAGGTCTGAGGTTCAAATCTCGACCGCTTAAATCAGACATAAAAGGCTGCCTAGCCACTGTTGACATTTCTTTGACAGAAGCTATGTCGCCCAGGCACAATGAAGGGGAGATGGGCCCCGCCAACCATTACATGTTTCTGCGTAATACAGCGAGTATAATAAAACATTTGATTTATTTGGGAGGCAAACGGAAAATTATCGTTATTAAAATTTTTTGAAGGAACTTTTTATGGGAAAAAGATACCATTGAATGGAGGATTAGAATCGCCATCTGGTTGGCATGTAACTTGGATTTTGCTAAACGTGAAGGACGAGAGCCAAAACTTAAAAAGGTTTTAAAAATTGTCTAAATTGGGAGACGTGGTGAGCAAACTAGTTAACTAAAACCTTTCAGAGATGAGGGTCTGGGGGCCAATTTCTGGGCAAGTTTTTGTAACTTTTTGAAAAAAAATACCAGTATCTTTTTCATGCCATTTGGATCACATTTTGCATGTTTTTAAATCCTTTTGAAAAACTTAAGTTTTTACTTAAGATCAAATCCAAAACACCAAAATCTAGCACCTTGAAGTTAAAATTTGTGACTTGGCCCAAGTAGAAAAAGCTGGGTACATTGCCTCCTGCAATAGTTTTAGCAGTTATTAATCACTCGAATATTTGCCTTGGAGATTTTTGTTTCGTCATGAAAATAACCACTTTTAGTAGTACATATACAACCAGGGGGCCCATGCCCCCAAAATTCTATAATTTGTTTCATAAGTATTTTCCCAAGCTAATTTTCTTTCCTATCAAACGTATTTTGTTCCTTAAAAACTGGCAAAGTGGAGTGGATGGTTATTGGAAGTTGGTGCAACAGATGGTTACCAAGTAGTCATGCCATTAAATTAGGCTCACAAAATGATTCGATGAGCACCTGAAGTTGCAATTTTTAAGACTAAAACCATGAATTTCTCCCGAGTTATACATTTAAATTGGTTGGCAAAAATTTGATTCGAGGGGGCCCAAACCACTTGGTCGTCAATATTACTATTAATCTATTGTACAGATATTTTAGTTCGCAAAATTCTAAAAGAAACTCAAGAAACATTAGGCTTTGTTTTTATTATTTTTATCATTACTAGCATTTCAATTGGGGAGAGAGGCGGGCCTTTTGGCCCCCCTTGGCTATGTCTAGGACGAGGTAGGTTCATAAAAGCCTCGTCATAAGAAGTTCCATTTGTTTACTGCTGGCAAAACTTCTGGATTTTAAGCAGGGGTTTTCTTTTGCTGCATGTTTCTCTCTAAAACATTTTTTGCTCATTAAAAAAAAACAACTAATTGAGTATTTAAAAAATGGTTGATTCAAAAGCAAGAAACAACAAAAAACTATTAATTATAATCGATTTGCTGGTCCAGGAAAACTTGAAAGATATTGCAAACCAGAGTGACAGCCTCGATAGCTCTTAATTAATACTTAGATGGCTCAACTTTTTTCAACAAAAACCTGATTTTTTTAGCGTGCTTTATTCGTCAGAGAGTGATCCTAATTGCTCCAGAAGCACAAAATATACATCAAGGCTTACAAAGGATTTCATTGACAAGCCAATAGAAAAAAACTGTGATTCAATAGTCGTTTGCATACCACCACATGAAGACTTTATTAGGGGAATTTTTTAACACCCCAATTTCTTTAAATGCATGTGTTAAGAGTCTTTTTTCATTATGTATAAAGACGATTTTCACCTAAAGAGCTTAGGCGATGCCAATTTTAAAATGCATGTATTTTTTAATGGAAATCAAGAATTTTTTGTTTACTAATTTGGTAGTGTAGATAATTTGTTTTGAGTATTGGTTTTGCACCATAACCCAGCGCAGTATAAGCAGTGAGTCAATTAGAACTATACTTTTCAAAACGTCACACTTGCAAGTGCGGTTGCGCTATTATTGTTTTGTGATTGCGGAAATGCTTGAGGTGCAAGATTTTTAGAGTAGTCACATCTGTGCTTGTGGCAGAACTTTTATGACCTGTGCTGCCCACCTCTGATCTTCGGCTAGTAGTACTTACGTAATGTGAAAATTTAGTGAAAGAATGATAAACGTAGAATCGATGCATATATACAATGGCAGTGTTGATGATTAGTTGATTTCTGAAATATATTAATAAAGGTTTTATTTTAGGCGGTGTCTAGACTCTGGAGCTCCGGTCCAGTTTCCAGCATGAAAAAGCTGGTGCATCGGCAGCACTGGTTGTTACTTTCTATTGCTTTTTTCTCATTAATTCGACTTAGATTCAGCACTTTTACGCATGCAATGCATCACTCCGATGGCTTAGTAGTAAGGTGTGCATCTGCCAAATCTCAGGTTTGATTTCGGCTAAATGAGCCTGGCAAGTCTCACAATTAGGTAGACTTGTGCTGCATTCTTTTATTCTTTTCCTTCATAACCTTGCATTCGAGTTAGGGTTTGGGTAGCAATACCAGCCTGAAAGATAGCAAATCCAAGTGCAAAAAAAAACAACCGATGCAGTAGCTTTTTCATGTTGGAAACCAGGCCGGTGCTCTAGACACTTCCTTTAATTCAACAGGTTTTACAGTCTAGAGACAAACCAAACTTTTAATTCCTGTGTATTTGTAATATTCACATCAAAGAGTAATAATTTTTTTTTTTAGTTATTGAAAATATTTGGTTTATTGCTATTACCCTGATCAACTTTTCTAAGCAAAATTTTTATAGTTTCTACAGCATCAACTATTACAGATTAAAAGTGTGCTACCACTAAAATACTGAAAGACTTGCAGAACTATCAGCACCCTAATCTGTCATCAAAAGAAGTATTACAGCAGCTGTTAAAATAATATGAGTGACTATTTCATCAACAAATTTTAAGTTAAAGGAAATTAAAGTGATAAAAATGGAATAATCATTTGAGCATTTTTAAATGGAAATTTTGTTTCTTGAGGTAAAATAGCATTTTGCCTCTGTTAAAAAAATTACAGCCAAATTATTGATTACAGATTTACTGATTATTGATAAGTTTTCAGTGCTCATCTTCAAACGCATTGCAATTCATGTTGGCATTGAAAATAAGTCAGATGAGGTTTAAATTTATGTATGTTTGCACTTTTAATGAGACATGCTGCCTAACAATCAGCTTAAAATATTTCTTTAATGGCAGTTAGCCTTATTCCACTGGGCAGTATGCAGCACAGTATAGCAACAAATATTTAAAATTCATGTTATTGCATCATACAGTATTGGTTGGCTTTTGCATTATCATTTTATTTATGCTAAACTTGGGGAACTATATGTAGTTAATTCAAAAAAGTTTAGATTGTACAGTTCAAGTCAAAAGCACTGGAAGATGCCAAAGTACAAAATTAGAATTAGAAAAGCAATTTGTACCGTGATTAGAAAAACTTGTAAAAGGTAGAAAATATGACAATATATTTAACGAACATTTGGATAGGCCTACCATTGTTTATTGTATTTTAGAAACAGTACTATATACTGTACTTGCTGGCATAAATTTAGTTATTTCTGAAGCAGCATGCTAACTAAAAAAAGATCCAAGTCTAATGTTGTAGAAAGTTGCACGATGGAAAAAATTTTCAAAGTTTTGATATTTCTGCCAAACATTTACCCTTGTTTTCTGTTTTTTTGATCTTCAAAAAACAGACGATTATTAAATGTCATTCTCTAGCCACATTGAATTTCAAATTGCTTTCTTTGTTTATTATCATAGCAAAAAATATCAAAAACTTTATCAGTATCTTGCAAGAAATTAGTTTCAAGCTCTTTGTATTGATCCGATGTTCAAGGTTTTTTTGAGTTTCTAGTTAAACCACTGAGGTTTAGCATTAGTTGATGGTTTTTGTGTTTTTGCTGCGACAGTAGACTTTGATGACTGCATAGTCGGTTTTGCTGTTCCAATTAATAAATTCTGAAATTCTTTTTGCAATACTCAGTTCATAAATAGAATAAACATTGCATCAAATCCGTCTGTTGTGAAATTTGTTTGCAACAATTTGAGCTGTATCCAACTTCCTAAAGTGATTAAAGTTGAGGATACGCTCAAATCACTAGTCTCTTGGTTGGCAGCAATCCTGGAGGGAAATTATCGGAACTTTGAAAATTTTTTCCATCGTACAACTTTCTACAACATTAGACTTAGATTTTTTTTTAGTTAGCATGCTGCTTCAGAAATAACTAAATTTATGCCAGCAAGTACAGTATATAGTACTGTATCTAAAATACCACAAACAATGGTAGGCCTATCCAAATGTTCGTTAAATATATTGTCATATTTTCTACCTTTTACAAGTTTTTCTAATCTAGGTACAAATTGCTTTTCTAATTCTAATTTTGTACTTTGGCATCTTCCAGTGCTTTTGACTTGAACTGTACAATCTAAACGTTTTTGAATTAACTACATATAATTCCCCAAGTTTAGCATAAATAAAATGACAATGCAAGAGCCAATAACTGTATGATGCAATAACATGAACTTTAAATATTTGTTGCTATAGTGTGCTGCATACTGCCCAGTGGAATAAGGCTAACTGCTATTAAAGAAATATTTTAAGCTGATTGTTAGACAGCATGGCTCATTAAAAGTGCAAATATACATAAATTTAAACCTCATCTGACTTATTTTCAATGCCAACATGAATTGCAATGCGTTTGAAGATGAGCACTGAAAACTTATCAATAATCAGTAAATCTGTAATCAATAATTTGGCTGTAATTTTTTTTCTGTACGTTTTTATGGCAAAGTTCTTTTTAATGGAGATATAAATGTGCTGTTTCTGCAACTTTTAAGCTAAAAACTAGCTTTCTAGCATACGCGATTAGTGAGATATGGCAAAATTGGCTATTTTAAGTCCGTTCAATGAAATTGCATGACCACTAGAGGGTGCAAGAACTCAAAATTGTGATAAAAGTATTTCATATGGTATTTGGGGCCATATATCAAGACCACTTTTTTAAATTCAAAAATTGTTATTTTTCACTCCACCCTAACTGTTAGGTTTGATTGCGAGATAGGATTAACTCTTTGGTTAGGATAGCGATTTTCTGATTCTTTATGAAACAGCAATCTTTACCTAAAGTTAATAACTGATAACACAGCAGATGAAAAATCTAGGCAAAATAGTTTCTTTCAAGAAAAATATGTAAGTGACAATCTAACATCTTTACAGTAAACCTGAAACGGTTTAAATTTACAAATTATTTAGAGAATAACGGATACTATATTTTTAAAGCTCTGGAAGAATTCTAATCTAAAAGCTAAAAACCATTCCCAAACGATGTAATTTGTTGATAAATTTATGATTTTTAAACTGAAACCAAAAAATTTGCGATAATGAATTCTAAAAGCCAAAAGCACCAACATGGATTACGTTTAATCTGCAGGATATAAGTTTATTTATTTTCTACACCATTGAACTTATTGTAGTTCCAGTAAATTGAATTCAGAATTTCATAGATATATCCTGAAATTACTTTAGAGGCACAGCCTGCTGTTATGCCATGTAAGAATAAAGGTGAATTTACACAGTATCCGTTTTTCGTCCGTTTTTTGACGTTTTTGCTTCTCCTTGACAAAGTATATGCTTTTTCATCCGCATTTTTATGTGTCCATATCCGCACTAACCAGACAGTCACATACTGGACAAAAGTTTTCCGAAAAAAATTTTTTGTAAAGGGGTACAGCTCTATTTCAAAATGTCGCTCTTATCATTCATACACAAAATTTTTGAACAAAATTTTTATCTATATATAACAGTCTACTTAGTGCGTATATGGACTTATAAAAATGCAGATGAAAAAGCGCATACTTTTTTAAGGAGAAGCAAAAACGTAAAAAAACGGACGAAAAATGGATACTGTCTAAATTCACCTTAAGAAAATCGCTATCCTAACCCTAAACCTAACCATGAGCGATCTCCTACTAGATCAGTAATTAAATTTTGATAGACTTGTTTTCTTTTCTGCTTGACTAGCACAAAGGTTATGTGGCAATGATGTCATAATTTAAACAAATTATTTTCAAAAATATTGCGTATGTTTCAGTTTAAACTATTGATCGAGAATCATCGAAACAAGCCAATCTGCAACAGACAAATGAAGGCTTGAACCCTTGTCGTTGTGATTGAAAGCCTACCACTCCATCACATTAATGTGCTTTGGCAATTAAGAATTTTTAATTCATTCATGTCCACAATTGAGTCCATCTGTATCCATCCAACTCCGTTATATCGATCCTTAAAAATGTTTTTGGAAGCCTTTGATAAAAGCAATTAAAGTTAAGGCGACTTTGAATGTTTGCATGACGGTTGGGGTTTCGAGTTGTTCCAAAGGGCTAAATTATCCCAACCTTTAAAGTTGCCCCAAATGGCGGAGTGACTTTGATCGCTTTTTGAGATAGTATGTTTAGCTAATCATTTCAAAATATTTTCTAAGTGACTTGGTCAACGAAACAGGCGGGATTAAATAAACAAAAATTCCAGTGACGTCACTCATTTTCGAAAATTTTCATTTTCTAGGTTTGGGTTAGGTTAGAATTAGGGCTACAATTAAAGTGAAGTTTTTTAGGCTTTATCACAAAATGTCTGCGTGCACGGAATGCATGCCAAGCCTTTTTTAAATATTTTTTACTTATGCATGGCAGTTTCAGTTGCTGAGGCCATAAGGGCTAAGTTAGCCTATAAGCAGTTTTGTTGCTTAAACCTAGCGAAAGTGAAAAGTCAAAAGAGTTTTAAAATAGGCTATTCAAAGTCGCCCTGGCTGATGATATCTAAGCACTCACTCTTTGCTTTTTTATTATTGTTATGGGAGTTAAGCTACATTATGTAACACTATAGCCACTTCTTACTTTATTAGGTCATAATTATCACAATTAGTCCAGACCATTTTTGCAAACTTTTTTCAAGTTTTAGTGACAGTCAGAATGAAAATAATTTGTGATGTCAGTGCAAATCAATAGGATTTCTTTAAAGTCCCTAAATTTGAAATCACAACACCTGAACTTAATGGTGGCCTAAACACAAAAAAAAACTATTTTTTAACGTCAACGTGCTATGTTGTTGTTTTCAGGTAAATGGAAATATTAATACGGTAAGTTTTAACTCATCAATGATTCTGGACTTTTGAAATTTAATTTTTCTCATAGGCTGGCACTTATCGGCTATGCCAGATGCATAAACGGCTTAAGATAACAAATTTATAATGTGTTGACTATTGATGCCCGGTAATTAAAAAATCTACCGATACCAAAACTAGGCTAGTAGCCCTAGCCTGCGACTAGGCTATTTTACCACCGGTATGCCACCCAGAAACACCTAAACTGACCTACAAACAACTAGGCCTATCGGTACGTTATTGCCACATTTCAAATGAACCTTGCCCTGTGTGTAGATCTATACCGGCAGTAAATTATTACTGGGATAGCAGCGAACTTACTGGCAGCAGTACGGTAGGCCTAGGTTTATTTCTACCAAAACAGCGAAACTTACACAGAAACTCTTTGTCCGACATCTTGAATTAGATTAGCTGCTTGTTGTCGATAGCTTAATTCCTTATCTCGACTAATTCCATTCTTTCTGCTAGGCGTTTCCTCCAAAACTTGCTTGGAAAATATCCATCTTGAATCCAATTTCGAACATGAGAACTCCATCCTCTTCTCAAACGATGAACACAACAACTCACCGAACCGTTCTGCTTTCGCGTGTCCACAGAATGACATATGCCATGAGGCGTCATCAATTAAAACTGCGCGTGAAAGTCACGTGCTTTAGATCCACGAATGAAAAAATTCATCACGCATCACTGCGTTCGCGCACAAAGAATCAGATCAGAAAAAGGTTTTGCAGCAGTGCTTTTTTTTGATTTAAAAAAGCAATTAACTTTATTTTTAAAAAACACAGAAAGAATTTTCATAGAATATGTTTATCACCATGACCCTATTGCGATTTTTTCAATTCCTGAATAAAATTGCAAGGGAAAAAAATTCGAAATTGTTAGGAAAAAAATTTCATGCTTTCTTCTTGGAAGCCAAATTTCGGCCATTTTGTTTCAAGCGCATTGCGCAATAGATCAGTTTTGTGATATTTTCCCATGTCGAGTCTTACCAGCAGAGTTTAAGTTCAGTTCAGTTCAGTTCAGTTGGAGCTTTCGAGCAAACTTTTATAAAGTCCTGGTTCTGGCATTTTAATTGGGTACCAGTATTCAAGACAAGTTTTTCACTGTTGACCAAAATGTTGGTATAAGCCTAAGTTGCATTGTTCCAAATTTGAACTTTCTACGTCTTCCCAGTATCACGATGTATCAGTTCAAGGTTTAAAATTTTCCTCGTACTTCAGTGCTGCCATTTTGTCAGCATAATGACAGAAGACTAACTTTCGGAAAGCTGGCTAACATTTACTGGAAAAGCCGTTACCTTACATTTCGGACTGTTTTCTATGTGTAATCATGGACTCTTTATTAGTGGTATGGAAACTGACGGTTTTGTCTTTTTTTTCTTCACAGTTCATTTGTTCTAAAATTATGCCGATTCTTCCAATCAGCATGACTTTTTTCTTTACGGTTCACTCGTTTTAGGAATATGTTCAACCGACTCAGTCGAATACGCGTGACCGCAAAAACCTTCTCAACAAGAGCAAACGTTTTTTTTCAATTCTCTTTTACTCCGCGCATCTGTTTCTAGTCCACTGAATAAACAGTCTATGGTCTAACCATAACTCTGCCGACAACACGTATTAAGAATTAATGAAACGCACTAACTTTTTGAAATTTTGTTTTTAATTGGTAACCCTGGCAAAATTTCTAGGAGGAAAATGCCTTTCTGAGAGGAAATCTATGCTTTTTTATTTTGGAAACTGAAAATCGTAAAGAGCTCAAATTTGGTGAAGTTAGTTTTCAGATTCAGCAAAATTTTTGGAGAAAACACAAGCAAAAATACTCGACTTAAATGCGTTTTGCCCACGCCTTTGCCCTTTTGACGATGAAGCAGCCTACAAGTTCTTGAAAATGTCTTGTTCTCGGCTCGAGGACAGCATTATTTTTCTGATCCATTAAACACGAAAATAACAAAACAAAAGATAACATAAAACGTCTAGTTTGTGAATTCGTTTCCTTTTCTTATTTCACAGAAGCCACATTAGCTAAAAATTTTGAAAAGTTTGTCGAGCTGTAAAGCGTTTATCCTAGGAGCAGTTGCTCAGAGCCTAAACATTTAGTTATTTAAAGGGGCATTGAAGTCTAATTTTTACATGTTTATTGCCATTCCAAACAAAATTGCATTTTTTTCTTTAATTTTTTACAGAAGTGCTGATTGAAGTCGATTTTATTAAAGAAAGAGAACTACTTGAGGTAATAAAGAGGTGCCCTAAATCTTTTTCCACAATTCCCTTTATTCATAAAACTACGATTTAATCCGTTTGACTCCGTACCATTGGCAACCCTGCATTTTGCAATTTTGTGACATCACAAAAAGCATAATTTTCCAAAAATTCTCGCAGATTAAGAAACGCGATTACCGTCTGGTATCAGTAAGTAATCTATATACCCAAATCTGAAAATTTGGCTACTGCTACTGGTATCTGTAGATTGTAGACCCAGGCTACCAGGACTGATTACAGCAGGTCTATTGTGAACTCACAAAGTGCGAAATGTAGGGTTGCTAATGGTATGGAGTTAAACGGATTTCATAGGTGGGCACAAGTCCGTTAATTGTTATTTCGTTAATAACGACGCTAACTTTTTCATTAACTCGTTAATCCGTTAAAAAGTTTTTTCATATTAACGGACTAAATTAACTTCCGTTAAGTTCTATTAACTTCCGTTAAGGTTTTTATCGTTAATATCTTGCACCATTGATTCATCGTACCGGTACAAACCAGTTTGCATTAGTAACACTTGTTGCGTATTAGCACGAGTTTTACAGAAGAAAGCGAAAAAAGGAGCTCTTTTTTGTCGCAAATAATAACCTGCAGCTTTACTTGGTGAATAAAATGTAATTACAATTACATTTATAGGTCTTTTGTTATCGCTGTTCGATATTTCCAAAAATTTTCCGATCTCAGCTTCGTTAGTGCATTTGAACTTATTTTTATCTTGAAATTAGATAAAACTGTAAAACGTAACTTCCAAAACACAAAAAGACAACCATAGCAACAAATATTTCCTTACAATCAGCTCAACAGCGTCAATACGTGTTCTAGAAGCGAGTGAATAAGAAGAAATGTAAATTACACGCAAAACATTAACGAATTAACGGAATTTATTAACTTCCGTTAATTAAAGCTGAAAATAACGGATTAGCGTTAACGGAGGTGTGAAGTTTGGTAACGGAATAGTGGTTAACGAAGTTAACGTTTTGCGTTACCTTGCCCACCTATGGATTTAATTGTATTTTTGCGAACAATGGGAGTTGTAGAAAAAGGCTGTACTTCTTTATTACCTCAAGTAGTTCTAGTTTCTTCAGTAAAACCTTTTATTTTATTTATTTATTGAATTATTTATTTATTTGTGTCAGACTCAACAAAGGTCCATAATAACACGAAAAACAAAAACACACAAACAAATTTATCAGGCGCAACACAAAGCATAAACAAGCGTGCTAATTTAGCCAATATGTAATTTTGAGTAATGTACTGAAAAATCAGAATCAAGAAAACATGCGGAGCCAAAAATTTGTTGAATGTAAGCGTTTGGAGAGTGCTTGCATCTTATTGTGAAATTTGCAGTATGTTTTCTCATTAACGAATAAAAGGTCGAGATGCCGTTATTAACCACAGTTTCATTAATCTGTATTCTTCTTGGGAGATTAAAAAGTATACGATAAGCATTGTTGTAAGCTACACGAAGACAATTTATGCTCGACGCAGCATAACAACACCAAAGAAATCGAATTCTTCGATTTCTACATCGAAAGATATTCGCATTTTTTTTCCGGACATTTGAAACCAGGGCCTACGAGAGAGGGGCAGGGGAAACAATGATCCCGAGGCCTATGGACTCTAGGGGACCCGTGGGCTTCAGGGGGGCCCATCATGGGGCCCGTTGGCTACAGGGGGCCCAGCAGAGGGCCCACGGGCTTCAGAGGGCACATCGAAATGACACTGAGAAATCAGTATGTGGAAGACCTTTTTTTTTCTTGGAGATCACAGCAAAATCCTGAGAAAACGGCGGCATTTTTCCTTGAAAAACTTTTTTCTTTTTTTGGAGATCACATCAAAATTCAGACAAAACTGTGGCATTTTCCCCGTCTGTTTTAAAGTTCACAAAACCGGAGATCTGTAAAATTTGAGCTGAGCCCTGGCCCACGTTCGGTTCTCGGCGCCCCTGTATGTAACAAACCTGCCCCTTTTTTTAAAATAATTTTTGAACCAACCGTTTGAAGTCGCTCGTGTGGTTGCAGCAAAGTTAGGAAAGCATAATAATCATAGTTACAGGAACGTATAAACACTACCCCAAACCTAACCCTAATCTAAACTCTTAAACAAGTAGGCCTACAGTAAATGAAAAAAGTGCGAATATCTCTGTTTTCGTTTTATTCCGTTCAACTTAAAATTTTCTCGTAATTACGTCAGATTTTCAAAAGCTGTAAAGTTTAAATCTAGTCCACTGCCTTTTTATACCGCGCTTAAATTTACTTTTATAATTGGAACGATCGACGCTCGCGTCGCGTGTTCCTCTGTTTTTACTCGGCCATTTTCCAACTAACAGGTGCGAAATTTCAGACTTTTGCTTATAACTACATGAAATTTTGACAGCAGTTTGAGATTAATGAGTTATATGTTTGTACCAAATTTCGAGGCAATAGGTCACGTGACTTTGGTTTTAGGACCCGAAAACCGCCCCCAAGTTTGGCGTAAAAAGCGGTCTCAGTCAAAAACAGCTCAAGTACGGTAAAAAATATTTCACACGGTTTTATGTCTTAAAATATCCTTTCATCCCAAGCAACCCACTTTTGGCCGCGATGAGTTTTTTTTTCCTTTTTTTTTCTTTTTTTTCCTTTTTTTCCTTTTTTTTTCTTCCTAATTTTTGTACGCTCTTCTTCTCCTAAACCACAAAACATCGAAATCTAATTTTTGTGTGAAGTTGTTGAGCTGCAAATGCAATTTTTTCTCCCGAAATTTTTTGACGCAACTCCACCGGGAACCCCCCAAAATGGGGCCCCAAAAAATCCATTTTTTGAACGGCTCAAGCTAGAGGGCTACCTTTTTTGATATCAGTAGTATTTAACTGACAAATATTTTGACATAGTTTGGGGGTGCTACCCCCCCCCCGGGACCCCCCAAATGGACCCCCTCAAACAACCATTTTTTCTGTGGCTCAACTTAGGGTGCCAGTCTGTTTTGATATCAGCAGATATTTAACAGACAAATATTTTGACATAGTTTGGGGTGCCACCTCCCCAGCGACCCCCCCAAATGGACCCCCGAAAATCAATTTTTTGAATGGCTCAACTAAGAGTGCCTGTGTTTTGTGATTTCAGGAGATATTTAACAGACAAATATTTTGACTCTACTTTTCTGGAGGTTTCATAATCAGATATTTTTGAATAATTGCAGATTTTACGATAGACATAAAGTACTTTTGAGCGTCACAGCATTAACTATGCGTCGGTCGTTCACTGGGTTTGCTGGCAAACTCCAATCTAGTTATAACGACCGATGCCGTATTTTTTTGTTTTTACTCGGGCATTTTCAAACTAACGAGTTCGAAGATTTAGACTTTTGCTTATAACTCGAGAACGGCATCGTCTCACTCCATGAAATTTTGGAAGCAGTTTGAGATTAGTCAGTTGTAGATTTGTATTGAATTTCGAAGCAATAAATTACGTGACTTAGATTTTAGGACTCGAAAGCCATCCAGTTAAAAAGCAGTCTCATTAAAAAACGGCTTAAGTATGGCAAAAAATGTTTTACATGGTTATATGTCTTAAAATACCCTTTCATCCCTACCAACCCACTTTGGGCCGCGATGAGTTTTTTTTCCTCTTTTTTCCATTTTTTTTTTCCTAAATCTTGTTCGCTCTTCTCCTAAATCACGAAACATTGAAATCTACTATTTTTGTGTAAAGTTGTTGACCGGCTTACGCAATTTTGTTTCCCGAAATTTTTTAGGCCCACTCCTCCAGGAACCCCCAAAATGGGGCCCCAAAAATCCTTTTTTTGGACGGTTCAAGCAAAGGTTCCATTTTTTTTTTTTTTTATATGATTACAGATTTAATAGACAAATATTTTGACGTATACTTTAGGAATACCAACCCAACGGAAACACCCCAGAGATCAATTTTTTTGAACGGTTTAAGCTAGGGTGCTAGTTTTTTTTTGATATCAGTAGATGGTTAAGAAACAAATATTTTGACATAGTTTGGGCACTGTGGTTTGAGGGTACCACCTCGCCGGAAACCTCGTACATGAACCCTCCAAAGTCAGTTTTTTGAACGGCTTAAGCTAGATTTTTTGAAATCTGTAGAAATATTTGTGTCAGTCATTCAAAGGTGTTACTCCTCAGCAAGCTCTCATCTACTTGCAAATAGCAACTAAAGAGGTCTATGTGTCTGCATAAGCCATAATTATCAATGTTATTCAATTAGCCTAAGACTATTTTTCAAATTTTTTTCAAAATTCACCAAACCAAATATCTTTGTGCTAAAAAAAAAATTTTAGCCATTAAGTCTAATTTTACTTTTGAAAGTACACTTTTTTCGTTAAAGCTACAGCAAAAACCCGGAAAAAATATATCTCAAACCCAAGACCTACCAGATGACTAAGTAGGTTTGAAACCACGTAATTGCAAATTTCATGCTTTCATGTTGCCACAGCTAAACTTTTTTTCGTAAAGACAAATTTTTTTTCTGTTAAAGCTATTTTACATTAAACAATAAAAAATAGAACAAAAACCTTGGTAATCAATTATTTTTTACCTGTTTAGTGTTAAAATTCGAAAATAAGTGAGTAATGCCCTTTAACTTTAATTGCGTCATTAGCAACGGGATACCGAAAAGGAGCTACGTTGTGCTAACCTGGTGCTAACGCGTAAAACTTCAAAATAGCACCAAGTCATTCTAAAAACGACCATTTTCAAATATTTATTAGAAACTTAGAAGGGAATCCAAGTCAAGTTTTTCACACTTAACCAAAATGTTGGGATATGCCAAAAATGCATTTTCATCAAATTTGAAGTTTCTACGCCTTCCTGTTTTCAAGATATTGCAGTTCAAAGTTAGCCGTTTTCCACTTACTATAGTGCTGCCCTTTTATCAGTATTGTGACAGAAGATTAACTTTGGGAAAGCTGGCATATATTTATTGAAAAGTAGCTAACTTTACTGCTCTAAAACTTTGCTTTGTTTTACAATAACTCTACCGCAAAAGATTTATGGGGAATCAAGAACATGCAGTCAATTTTTAAAATATTGTTTTTTAATTGAAAACCTTGGCAAAATTTTTAAGGGGAAAAAGCCTTTTAAGCGGAAATTTAATTTGTTATATTGCAGAAACGAAAGGTTGTAGAAAGCTCAAATTTGTTGAAGTTGGTCTTCCGATTTGTGAAAAATTTTTGAAAAAAAATCAAGCAAAAAATTTTTCGATCTGAATGCTTTTTTAACGAAAGGCATTTTTGAGCCTGCACTTTCACTTTCAAGAATAATACAAAAGCCAATCATATAATTTAACAAAAAAATTGAGTTTTAGAAGTCCATGGTCTAGGACCATTCCAGTGGCGCCGCCAGAAAAAAACATTGGGGGGACGAAATGACGTCGTTTTTATGACGTCATTAAAAATAGCGACAAACAAGTGAAATATGTTTTCCAGTAACTAATTTTGTGTGTTGCAGCGTATTTATTCACACGATTTTTACGCAAATATTCGGTTTTACATTGGATCATTTTTATTGGCAAGAAGCATTTGAATTACATTTACAGTTTACGTTCTCGTAAATCACAGTACGTTGCTAATCTATCCATTGACTGATAACACTGTAACGGAGAAATATGATCAATTGGTTATGACTATATCTAACAGCTACAAGAATAAGCAAAAACAGCCTACACAGCTCATTCGCTAGAACACTTTCTCATAGGCGTAGCCAGAATTTTTGATTGGGTGGGAGGGGGGGCCAAGCCAAAAATTCCGTGCAATGATATAAAATTTTTTCGAAAGAGGAACTTTTTATAGGACAAAGATCTCGCAGAATGAAAAATCAGAAGCTGTGGACCGGTTTGGCTCGCAACCAGGATTTTGCTAAAGGGAGAGGATTTGAACCAAAAGTTAAAAAGTGAAATTGTCTAAATCGAGAGACATGGAGTGCAAACTAGTGTCACTCAAATGGATCACAGACGCTGGGCGATTTTTTGTAATTTTTTTGAAAAAATACCTATTTTAATGCCATTGAATCACATTTCACACGTTTTAGAGCCATTTGAAAACACTAGATTTTTAAGGTCCTAGCTCCCTCAATTCAAATTCAATAATTTGTTCAATAAGCGATTCCCTCAGCTAATTTTTTTTTTCAAAAGCACGCTTTGTCGCCTTAAAACTGGCGGGGTGGAAGTGAATTGCTATTGAAAAATACTACAATAAATGATTAAGTCTACTTGATAATTCTTATTGCCTGGGCCGGATTTACAATGCGCGGGGCCCCTGGCACTTTGGGGATTTTTGCTACATCTTCATACCTAATGCAGGTGTAAGCAAAAAAAGGTCTTACCATCTGAACGTGGAGCCACTGGCACTCTGCCATAGTAAATCCCAGACCTAGTTATTGCATTACGTTCATAAAAACGTTAGATGAGGACCTGTGGTTGCAAATTTTAGGATAAAAACGCTTAATTTCTTCCGAGTCATATTGAAATTGGTTATCAAAAATTTAAATTGAGGGGGCCCGGGCTCCCTGGTTGTCTATATCAATATTATTGTTAATTAATGTTGTCCACGTGTACTGTTTTACGCGAAAATGCTAAAAGAAACTAAAACTGAAGAAACAATAAGCTTTTTTTGTCACATTTTTATCATTAGTGGCATTTCAGTTAGGGGGGGTCCCCCTCTGGCTACGCCTATGCACTTTCGGCAGCGCTAAAGCTCAACGAGCTGCAGCAGAGTAGCAGACATGTTGTTTACCCCTCTTCAACTGAAAATCATAAATTTTCAGTTGAAGAGGGTTTTGTGATGGATTAGTTTTATAATTTGTGATGGAAAATGGTCAACGTGAATTCATGAGCTAAAAGATTCAACAAAAATAATAGCATGTATATGATACAATCGAAAAAGTTATACTCTACCAGACAAACATCTTTTGATCGATCCAAAAGACCAAAACCACATTCAAACATTTTAAGTGATGACGTCACCCACTTCACCTTTGAAAAAACTCCGCGGTTCTAGGCGAACAGGAAAACTAGCAAAAAGACTCTGGTAATATTGAAGAACTTTTTTGTATCAGAAGGTGTATATTTGGTGATCACCAAAAAGATGTTTATTGCTGTCTCCGTACCACATGCGCATCACAACGCTTTTCCAGTGTAACAGCGGAGAACCAATCTATTCTT
The DNA here is from genome assembly GCA_963965965.1 of Trididemnum nubilum. NCBI lineage: Eukaryota > Metazoa > Chordata > Ascidiacea > Aplousobranchia > Didemnidae > Trididemnum > Trididemnum nubilum. The sequence goes on from OZ014479.1 coordinate 14,599,740, forward strand.
CTGAACTTGAAAATACAACTGGTTCTGAATCAGATTAGCATCAGTGGTTACGGTGCTCAGTGCTGCCATGCTTATTTCGCGTCATTTCATTTCATAAAAGCTCGAAAATTTATGTCCCAAATATTTTCACCAGATTTTTCCGATTGCAAACGTTTATTATTGAATTCACAAATGAACCGCTGCAAAAAAAATGAACACATTTTCAAGCAAATTTTAGTGTACACTGAACAACCGTATTGAGGAGACATTTTTCGGGCGAATTTGATATTCTAATGCAATTGCAACTTGATAATTCGTACCATACTTTAAATATAGCTAGAGTTTTTCTTCGTTTGAAGACAAACAATCTAAACACCAGCATATTTGAGTTCAATTACCGGTCAAACCACAGGTATAAAAATTGGTATTATAGCTTCGTTGCTTTGACGTTCAGCATTGTGATAGACAGTGTGAAGTATCCACCGTGTGTGAGATAGAGGTCTCTCTCGCTCGACTCGATAACTAGTTGACTACAAAGGTCTCTCTCTCTCTCTTGTTTCCTGGCCGAGTCCAGCTACGCCTTGCTGGATAACAATGCAATTACATTCATGTAAAGCTTCAAAGATTTTCACTTTTTGCCTGAACTGGTACACATTTAGCCTGTTTACATGTGCACTTTTGGGAAACAGTTCTTAGTTCTAGTGCCTGAATTTTGCTGAGTCACACACAAAAAAGGTTTTGCATGTGACTCAGCAAACCTTTTTTGTGCGTGACTCAGCGAAATTCGGGCACCAGAACTAAGAACCGGTTCCCAAAAGTGCACATGTAAACAGGCTAATTGTCTTTAGTTAACGCCATACAACATACAGTAGTACTCTTTTGACACCTAGCATTGGAAAAATCAACAGTTCGAAGGCTTATTTGGTTACTGGTTGGTGTTTGTGTCTTACGTCCGAGTATAATAGAGACAAAAATCCAAGTTATTCTCAAAGCGACACAAATTCACAAAAGGATATAGTTACGTGAAGATGATATTATGCAATCGAACATTTAACAAGACAAATATTAGAGCCACAAGTCATTAGAAAACTTTTGGTCAAAATTTCGTAAAAATTAAGTTGCAGTATACTTGCTACAACGACACCACTTGCTAACTGGTGTTTTGTTCGTCGAGTTTTTTACTTCCGATTCTTGAAAGAAAAATTTTCAGTTCCGCCCAACTAGCAATCACCAACGTTTGACAGTATACCACGACGAGTTTTTACCGTTTTGCGAATAATGAATACACAGTTTCACGTGCGTCGATAAATGATAGAGTCTTATTACGTATAATTGTTACATCAAAAAAGCTAGCAATAGTTGGCATACGCACAAATAAACAACTACTTAACTTCAGCTTTGCTGTATCTAGCTCCAATTAATATCTACAAGCACATGATGAAAAATAGACTTTAAAAACAGTAGTTTTGTTGTAAAGACGTTCCTATGTAACTATATTTTGGAGCTTCAAGAAATAGCAAGCTTTTCATGGGCAAGCATTTTTATCCACAACCTCCATAACGTCTTGCGATTTTTCCAAAAATTACTTACCTTCTATAAAAAAGAATGCCTGAAAGCAGAATTCTACAGCGAAATATTGCAAGAGACAAAGCATATACAAGCTTAATATTTACACAACTTGAAATTGCGAGTGACCAGTAAAATCAAAGCTTGCGAAGTTACACACCGACTTGACTATAGGATCTTAATCTTAAATGAAAGATGGCCTTCTGGCAAAGAATCCCAACCTGGGTTTATTTTTCCTTTAAAACTTTGGACAAATGTCCGAATTTAGAATTAATTTTTCGGTCATTTTAGAATTTATTTCGATCATTTTCATCATTGCAAATGCAATTTTAGCACATAAATTAAAAATTTCGAAAATTTTTTGGTCATTTTGACCGGAATTAGCTAATTCCTTTTTGGTCATTCACCAAAAATTCAGGTTATGACAGAAAAAAAACCTCCTAACAAATTATGGTTTACCTGCATGAAGAAATTGGTTTCCAGATACAGTGGAATCCGTTTAATCCATGCTCCATGGGCCAACCAATTTTGGATTTAATAAACGGCGGATTTAATAACCGAATCTTCTATGACGCAATCTAAACCACCCTCTGGGAAGTTAAATGCACTCGATTTAACGATTTTCATCATTTATTGACACAAAAAAGGGTACTATAGCGATCAAGCAACTCAAGCTTTTCATCCGTCGTTTTATCTCGTCTCGATTTCTTTATTCTATCCTGGATCCAAACAAAAACGTACTTTTAACTGTTTTGGTTTTTACGAAATGCTTTTAAATTCTCGTGATTTCTATTCCAAATTCGGTTTATCTCAAAAACAATCGAACGATTGTTTTTCAGTAATTCACAATTGCTGTTTATACGCACGTTTTAATAACACATTACTAACAATCATAATAAAAACTGGATTTTTTAAGGGAAGGCTGGATATATTAACCCAGGCCCGGCGCCAGGATAGGATGACTGGGGGGGGGGCAGAAATAAATTTTGGGGGAGCACGAGAAGTTTACTCCAGTGTGGATCAAACGAAAAAAGTGAAGACCAAAAAAAAGGCCTTCAGTACAAATATTTTCACAAATTCTGGTTATCGTCTCAAAAGGCTTGCGATTTTCCACAAATTCTTAAGTGAAGACCAAAAAAAAGGTCTTCGTCCCAAGGGTTTTATGAAATCCGGTGTGAGTCCACAAAAATTATGAAAAAACAGTTCTTGCTCGCGAATTCTATGGCGGTAAACACCAATTTGAGAGTCTTAGGCCTCCATTTGCACTCCAGTAGCCCCGAGCCTGTTAATTTCTTCGGGGCACAGTCCTCGCTTGGGGGGGCACAAGCAGTCATTTGGGGGAGCACGGCCCCGGAATGCTCCCCCGTGGCGCCGGGCTTGTATTAACCTAAGTTTTTTCAATGGAAAAGGAGTACGAAAATTCCGTTTCAAACAATTTGGATGCAAAAAGTGGCTGGATTTATTAACCGTGGATGTATTAAGCTGATTCTACTGAAGTCTGTATCATGATCTGTACCAACCAGTGTGAAAAGTGAAAAAGAAACGATTTACGTTTTTTATGAGTCAAATTCCTAGCAGTTAGGGAAAATGTCTGAGGAAAAAAATTACGTCTTCCGTGCTTTTTGAACCAGACACCCAGCAGCTATAGAATTTCAGCGAGCAATTCCATATCTCGACCGAATTATAAACGGGCCAACCAGTACAGGCCCAAACCCGAATACATAAGCCCGATTTGAAGATAAAACAAGCTCCAAAGTTGAGTTAGGTCAAAACTATATACGGCTAATGCTCGTTTGCGGTTAAAATAAAGATCAATTATGACGCAATAAGAATAATTGTGTGGTAATAACCGTACTGATATTTAAACGAAGTCGTCGCTCAGTGCTGTAGATGTTCTAATTACTCTTTTATACTACTTAAAAGCTAAAATAAAGGCAAGTTCGTACATCAAGTCCGAATTATGCCCAATATTTTGATAATCTTAAGCTTCAACCCGACCCGACTTACAACTCTGCCTCCCGAAGCCTTTTCCTCGTGGTTCTCTCGTGGAACCGCTTCGTAACCCCACGAGGGCAAAAGGGCTCCCTTGAAACCCTGGTTTGACCATCAGTAGCTTTGGGAGGGACAGAATCTAACCTTGATGGTTAGACCGCAAATCCAGACAACAGCTTTAATACGATCATTACAAAACATCACCAGCTAAAAAATATGATGTCAGAAGTTATAACTACCAGCTTTTTTTCCAACTTTCCACTAACCAAGCTCGACTTCAAAGGCTAACGAAGTGTAACTTCAATTTAAACAAAAATGGTCAAAAGCAATCATACTCATAAGCCCTAATACGAGTAAGCAAACCAATGCATGCGAAACAATTCACCAAGCAACTTACTTCATATAATATAAACGCACATAACAAGAAAGTCCCCTTCCTATATTGAATGTTAACAGTCTAGTTTATTTTTGCACCGTTTTCAAACAGACTTTTTAAAATTCGGCGACAAACATCTACAACATACGTCCAATCTTACTTGAGAGATTTGCACAATTTTTTTGAGGTTACTACGGTGCATTCAAAACTTCATATGAATTTACCCAACCAACTACTTTTTGTGGCTGTTTATATTTACTCATTAAACCCGAGGGAACGATCATCAGTAAAGCTCTTTATCACTTGAACAGCAGATTAGGCAAAATTTTGCTAACAGTACATGAGCAAGGTTTGCGTCAATTTGCAGATTATCTCATGAAAAAAGATACTTTTTGTTTATCGAACGAAATCAGCCTAGTGTGTTGTAAATGAGAATTGTAAGGTGCAATAAAATGCACACATCTAAGAAACTAGCACAAAACGCTAGATCGTGACCTGAATAACGACTTTCAAGAAAAGTCTTTACTTGTGGAAATTACCCAAACATTAACTTTCCAATTAGGATTTACTGTTTCCATTCCGTAGGCAAATAATTATATACGTGGTACTATGAATATTCAGTAAGTACATCAATAAGCTTTTAAAAAAATTGCAAGCTTGTACTGACATTCAACGACGCGGATTCATCGCATTTCGGACAGAAAAATATACAACAGACTTCCACTATTCTTTGCAGAGGTACCATGCTTGAATGTGGAAAAACATGAGATGCGTTTTAAGTTAATTGTTTGGCTTTCTGATAGAGACAGTCCACAACAAGCGACATATTAGAAATAACTTCTAATGCTGATTCGTACGTTTTGTCGATGTTCTGTTCGTCAAATAATATTAACACTCCTTCGCCTTGTGAGAGAATTCCTGAAAAAAGAAATACAACACAAGATTAACAGCCACACTGAGGTTCTCGACCATTTCTGGAGCAAAAAGATGATGATGACAGAGGTTCTCGATCGTCAACATGATGCTCAATATTTAGTGGCAAAGTTCGAGTCTTTGAAAGAAATCTTGTTATTAAAAGTGGTAAAGAATTAACAGTACACAGCACTTAAATTGTGAAATATTCGATGGGCGGTTTTGCAACCATAAACGAATGGTTTTGCAACCATAACTGGAATCGAAACGCTTCAGGATGGAAAACAAAAATATTCAGCCTTATGACAATAGGTGATGACAAAAAAAGGTCTTCACGTCCGAATCAGCCATTTTTTCGCCCAAACTCTAGGCAAGGCCAGCCAAAGAAAAAAAGCGACCAAGACGCTTTCTTTCTGTGGGGGGGGACGCAGATTTTCGATTGGTAGACGTCCCCCCGCGTTCCCCCGACAATTTAAGTACTGCGTCTCCACAAAAATTGTTTAGTAATCAATGTAAAATAAAATGAAATTTAGCAAAAAGTATCTCCATCGTGTTTGGCAAAACGAGCACGCTATTTCCAATCCGTGACCTTCTAGTAACTGCGCATTCAATCAATACTAACGTATAAAAGTACTTTTACTTATTACGCTAAATAAGCCAAAGTTCGATTACAAACTAATAAATAGCCAAGACTCACCTAGAAATTTTTTGTCCAAGATCATTTGCGACAGCTTCTTTTCAACCACAAACTAGTAAAACATAATTACATTCAATGACTTTCTTTACCATTTATTAGCGTTACGATGTCTTTTTGGCCGACGCCCAAATTGATATTTGTCTTCTTTCATTTTGCTGCGAAATTATTTCCAAACAAAATCAAGAATATAACGTATATGATGAGTGGAGTTTGAATTCAACAGATTCAAAAAAGTGCTCGGACCGCGATGACCGAGCAAATACAACAAGGTACACAGTAGGGTGGAGTGAAAAATAAAAGTTTTTGAATTTAAAAAAGTGGTCTTGATATATGGCCCCAAATACCATATGAAATACTTCTATCATAATTTTGAGTTCTTGCACCCTCTAGTGGTCATGCAATTTCATCGAACGGACTTAAAATAGCCAATTTTGCCATATCTCACTTACCAAATATGCGAGAAAGCTAGTTTTTAGCTTAAAAGTTGCAGAAACAGCACATTTATATCTCCATTAAAAAGAACTTTGCCACAAAAACGTACAGAAAAAAAATTACAGCCAAATTATTGATTACAGATTTACTGATTATTGATAAGTTTTCAGTGCTCATCTTCAAACGCATTGCAATTCATGTTGGCATTGAAAATAAGTCAGATGAGGTTTAAATTTATGTATATTTGCACTTTTAATGAGCCATGCTGCCTTACTATCAGCTTAAAATATTTTTTTAATGGCAATTAGCCATACTCCACTGGGCAGTATACAGCACAGTATAGCAACAAATATTTAAAGTTCATGTTATTGCATCATACATTATTGGTTGGCTTTTGCATTATCATTTTATTTATGCTAAACTTGGGGAATTATATGTAGTTAATTCAAAAAAGTTTAGATTGTACACTGTACAGTTCAATTCAAAAGCACTGGAAGATGCCAAAGTACAAAATTAGAATTAGAAAAGCAATTTGTACCATGATTAGAAAAACTTGTAAAAGGTAGAAAATATGACAATATATTTAACGAACATTTGGATAGGCCTACCATTGTTTATGGTATTTTAGATACAGTACTATGTGCTGTACTTGCTGGCATAAATTTAGTTATTTCTGAAGCAGCATGCTAACTAAAAAAAATCTAAGTCTAATGTTGTAGAAAGTTGCACGATGGAAAATTTTTTCAAAGTTCCGATAATTTCCCTCCAGGATTGCTGCCAACCAAGTGACTAGTGATTTGAGCGTATCCTCAACTTTAATCACTTTAGGAAGCTGGATACAGCTCAAATTGTTGCGAAAGAATTTCACAACAGACGGATTTGATGCAATGTTTATTCTATTCATGAGCAGAGTATTATTGCACAAAGAATTTCAGAATTTATTAATTAGAACAGCAAAACCGACTATGCAGTCATCAAAGTCTACTGTCGCAGCAAAAACCATCAACTAATGCTAAACCTCAGTGGTTTAACTAAAAACTCGAAAAAACCTTTAAGATCGGATCGATGCAAAGAGCCTGAAACTAATTTCTTGCAAGATACTGATAAAGTTTTTGATATTTTTTGCTACGACAATAAACAAAGAAAGCAATTTGAAATTCAATGTGGCTAAAAAATGACATTTAATAATCATCTCTTTTTTGAAGATCAAAAAACAGAACACAAGAGTAAATGTTTGGCAGAAGTATCAAAACTTTGAAAAATATCTCCCCCATACAACTTCGTACAAGTAACATTAGACTTGGATCTTTTTTTAGTTAGCATGCTGCTTCAGAAATAACTAAATTTATGCCTGCAAGTACAGTATATAGTACTGTATCTAAAATACCATAAACAATGGTAGGCCTATCCAAATGTTCGTTAAATATATTGTCATATTTTCTACCTTTTACAAGTTTTTCTAATCATGGTACAAATTGCTTTTCTAATTCTAATTTTGTACTTTGGCATCTTCCAGTGCTTTTGACTTGAACTGTACAGTGTACAATCTAAACTTTTTTGAATTAACTACACATAATTCCCCAAGTTTAGCATAAATAAAATGATAATGCAAAAGCCAACCAATACTGGATGATGCAATAACATGAACTTTAAATATTTGTTGCTATACTGTGCTGTATACTGCCCAGTGGAGTATGGCTAATTGCCATTAAAAAAATATTTTAAGCTGATAGTAAGGCAGCATGGCTCATTAAAAGTGCAAATATACATAAATTTAAACCTCATCTGACTTATTTTCAATGCCAACATGAATTGCAATGTGTATGAAGTTAAGCACTGAAAACTTATCAATAATCAGTAAATCTGTAATCAATAATTTGGCTGTAATTTTTTTTCTGTACGTTTTTATGGCAAAGTTCTTTTTAATGGAGATATAAATGTGCTGTTTCTGCAACTTTTAAGCTAAAAACTAGCTTTCTCGCATATTTGGTAAGTGAGATATGGCAAAATTGGCTATTTTAAGTCCGTTCGATGAAATTGCATGACCACTAGAGGGTGCAAGAACTCAAAATTATGATAGAAGTATTTCATATGGTATTTGGGGCCATATATCAAGACCACTTTTTTAAATTCAAAAATTGTTATTTTTCACTCCACCCTAGTACACAACAGGGTTGAATTGAATTTGAATCCACTCACACGTCAGCGATGAATTTGAATGTGGATTTTCAAAAATCAGTGATTTTGAATTAGAATGTGGACTTTTTAAAGTCAATGAATTTGAATTAAAAAAATTCGTGAAAAATGAATGGATGCAACCCTGGTACACATCACTAGTAAAAATTAAAAAACCTACAGTTTGTTTCACTCGTAATCGAGAAAGACTTATGGCGCGCAGGACATAAGGGCACAGACTCAAAGGCACAGGGACATACGGCCGAAAAGACATAAGGACTCAGAGACCTAACTCTGCAATCTGCGCTAACATTTTCGTGCTTCGAAAAATAACTATGCAATCAAAGAAACGAAATCGGTCAATTTTTCAAATAAGTTGCAACTAATTTTAAAAAAATGAAAAAAAGACGATTGATTTCTTTTAACTCTGGATAATAACTGCCAACAATACACGTGCATGTGATGAGACGGATTAGAAGACACTTTTGCTTCGCAGCTGGACAAAAGACTAATTACTATTGTTTGCTTAACAGATTAAGTGCAACCGCTAAATGATTGCGTGTGAAAACGATCGCTGACCTGTTCGGCGTTTTTTATTTATTTATTTATTTTTTAAGAATAAATCTTGAAACCTAACTTACATTTTAGCAAAACTCGAACTTGAATTCGAAAAATGTTTTAATTTATTGCAAAACTTTGACTTTCAAACATTAAATAAAATACTCATTAAAAAATAATCGAGTTCGTTTCTTTGATTGCATAATTATTTTCCGAAGCACGAAAATGTTAGCTAGCGCAAATTGAGGATTTGCGTTTCTGCACCCTTATGCTGCGCTGTATGTCGGGTTTCGGGATCAACAGGGGTGCCATATTCAAATAAAATATACCGTATACAATTTACATATATATTAGAGTATCTAACTGACAACTAATTTATATGTTTTGAAAAGATTTAGATTAAAAAACAACTCCATTTTAATACCATTGCAACGATTTTCAAGAATTACTAGGAGTATGATGTAAAAAGCAATTACGCATATTTCAAAGGAAAAGAGCACTTAATATTCCATTAAAAAATCGATTTTATCGAAAGTTTGTTTTTTTATGAAGTCTGACCCATAATTGCGTATAATCAAATAACGACTAACAGAACATCGAAAAATTTCAAATTTGACGTATCCAATTACTCATTAGCCGATAATGAGCAAATACCATTGAACAAGCTTGTTTCCACCAAAACTAAATTGGTTTCTATGACTTAAGCTACCTTTACGTGCCCCAACTTTGTCAGGTGTATTAGTTAACCGCAAGCAAAAGGAATTAGCAGGTGCCTCTAACAAAGCTGGCACGAGGCAGCGAGAGCTAGCGCAGATAGCTAAAACAACGTCACCTAAAGTCCTAAACCAATAATATTGGTTCTGCAATTGTCAATAAAGCTGACAACTGGCAATCATTTTAACTATTCAGAGCTTTTGAGATAAACCTACTCGTCTATCAAAGAAAAACAGATGCAGTAGAACTTACCAACGGCAACTTTATCAAGCTTGCTATGTGGGAAACCTAAATATGGCATAAATCAGTTAGAATCAAAACTAGCGTAAACGAACTAAAGCAAGAAAACAGACGGATTACAATACGAGCTGAGTTTGCCTGGAACCGACAAGAAAAATGGCTAGAGGGACAAAGTGAATGAAACGCTCTGACTCTTTTGTGCGAGTGACAAGCATGCAAGCTTGTAACAACTAGGTTGGAACTTGCTGAGGAGCAACTCCTTTGAACGACCGACGCAAATATCTACAGATTTCAAAAAACTACCGCCCTAGCCTAAGCCATTCAAAAAACTGACTTTGGAGGAGGTTTCCGGAGAGGTTACCACCAAACTATGCCAAAATATTTGTTTCCAAAACATGAACTGATAAAAAAATACTAGCACCCTAGCTTAAACCATTCAAAAAATTGTTTTTTAGGGAGTCTATTTGAGGGTCCCCGGGGAATTGGTACCACCGAACTATGTCAAAATATTCATATGCTAACTATCTACTGATATGCAAAAAAAACAAAACAAACTGGCTCACGAAGTTAAGCAGTTTAAAAAATTCATTTTGGGGGAATCCATTTGAGGGGATCCCCGGGGGTTGGCACCCCCCAACTATGTCAAAATACTAGTCTGTTAAATATCTGCTGATATCAAAAAATAAAACTGGCAAGCTAGGTTCAGCTGTTCAAAAAATTTGATTTTTGGGGGGTTCTCAGAGGGGTGGCAACCCCAAATTACGTCATTTGTCTTCAAATGATCTGCTGATACAAAAAAGAACTGGCACTCTAGGTTAAGCCCTTCAAAAAACGATTTTGGGGGTCCCAAGGGGGGTGGTACCCCCAAACTATGTCAAAATATTTATCTGTTAAATATCTACTGATATCAAAAAAACTAGTGCCCTACCTTTAGCCGTTCAACAAATTGATTTTTTGGGGCCCCATTTTAAGGGGGTTCCCGGAGGAGCGGCCCTGAAAAATTTTGGGAGACAAAATTGCGAACACAAAAATTAGATTTTGATGTTTTATGGTTTAGAAGAGCGTACAAGATTTAGGTAGAAAAAAAAAAAGAAAAAAAGAAAGATAAAAAAAGAAAAAAACCTGATCACCACCAAAAGTGGGTCGGTAGGGATAAAAGCGTACCTTGCGACATATAACCATGTGAAATATTTTTTGCCGTACTTCAGCCGTTTTTGAATGAGACCGCTTTTTACGCAAAACTTTTGGGACGGCTTTCGGGTCCTAAAATCGAAATCACGTGATTTATTGCTTCGAAATTTGGTACAAACATACAACTGATTAATCTCAAACTACAGTCAAAATTTCATGTAGCTAGACCATACCGTTCTCGAGTTATAAGTAAAAGTGCGAAACTTTGCACTAATTCGTTTGAAAATAGCCGAGTAAAAACAAAGGAACACGGGACGCGAGCGTCGGTAGTTCCAATGAACTAAATTCAATCCACCTGGGATTCATCATAGCCGATCAATGGTGGAGCGGATAGAGCGTGCTACTATCAAAACGGTACAACCGGGTTTGATTCAAGGTCGGGCCAAACCAAACTCTATAATAATTAATATCGGTATCAAATCGCTAAAAAACAAAGAACACAAACTTCGAAAAACCTAAGCACAAAATTTCCCCTCTTTTCTTTTTGTGCCGTTTGTTTTAGAAATTTCCGGACCAAGCACCTATTACAAATTATTGAGTTCTGTAAAAACCACAGTAGCCTTTGACCATGTAAAATCACAGAAGCACCGATGTAGCAAAACCAAAATTTCCGTTTCCTTTATTACCTGAACTTTAGAAAATGGCTCAATAACACGCAACAAGTTTTGCTCGAGCAGATTGTCATAGAGCTTATTGAGATGTGCTGATATGATCACGTCCTCCTTTAGCTCTTTCTCGAACTTTACCAGAATGTCTTTCAACTCTGATATCGAGCGATTGTGACTTGCCTTAGCAACACTTTTCATTGCTTCGATCTGTCAAAAAAATACGTTTATGGTTACTTAAAATACATTTGCTAAAAATTTCCGGTACTTATTTATCGAAAGCGAACATGTGGCGGTTGGCCATCATTATTTTGCAAAGAGCAGATAGACTTTGCATAATTATCGTTGATACATTACATTTCAACTACTTCTACATCGTAATGTGCCAGCTGGCCACGAATTTAAGGGCCTTTGCACTATTTTGAACATTGAACCGAGTTAAGTCTGTCAATCTCTCTAGGAAATTAAAGGCAATGTGCGTCATCACAGTATATGTGCTCAGACAAGCAACTGCAAATGTAAGCTTTGCTGATAAGACAGGCTGAAATATAAAGTAATACACTATAGCTTACATACCTCTGGTCCACCGTATTTTAAGGCTAATTTCCCGCTCAAAAGTGCTTGGACATCATCAGGGGCATTTAACATAATTTTGCAGAGAAGCATGTACTTTAAAGACGACACTGCTTTCTTGCTCTCAATCGAATCATAACCTTCAAAAGCTTCATAAAAATACGAGTAAGCCGTCTTCCAATCTTTCTCCTCAGCTGCATTGAGAATGCCCGATTGCTGGTCCAACGCGGCCTGCATTTTAGGCGGGCAATACATGGAGTTTGCTGTGGTCCTGGCTGAAGTGAGGGCAGCCTTCGATTTCTGTAAATTTCCCAACGCATGGTAGGTCCGTGATTCTGTGAGCTGCACCTCGACTAACAACTGTTTGTCATCAAGCTTCTTCAGTTCTCTTAGCAGAGTTGAACCTAAACAAACAACGTGTTGAACTTGGATCATCGTGTTCAAAAACTTTCAATCTCGAGTGCAGTTAACAATAAATCAAGACATGTGGAGGGTAGCATAATGTTTTACCGACGTTCTTTGTCCCGAAACTGCTTGAAATTATACTGAACATAAATTGATATTTTAACTTCTACTGTAGCAAGTCAATTTATGTGAGTTTAAGCAGCCAACTTGAACTTGGCATAATTAGTTGCACTATGACGCACTTCAAACAAAGACATGTGCATCCGTTTTGATTTTCTTTTTTTTTTTGCCCACTTTAGGTTAAATGCCTACATTCAGAAACATTTTTTTCGGTTAATTCAGAATACTTTCAGTCATTTTTAAAAATTTTAAGCGTAGTTTTAGAGTTGTATGCAAAATTTTGCAATACCATTTTTAATTTTTTTGGTTATTTTTATTGGAAAAGTTGAACTTCTCTTGGACATTCACTAAAAAATTTAGGTCAATGACCATTAAATAAACGAAAAAATAAACCTAGCCATGAACTATTGCTGAGCAAGTTTAGTTTATGCTTTTTAATCTAATTTGTATCAGGCCTATAACTTTTTGCTTAACCTTATTGTTTGAGCGTGCAACCTCCTTACACAATTTGCAAATTTAACATGAGCGATTATACTGTACATTTCAACATCTTGGAAGCAATACAATTGATCAAGTTCCAAATAAATTACCTGCTTTAAGGGCATCTTGATATTTTTTAGTATCAAAGTAAAGAGCAACAAGTCGTGCTTCTAACGTTTGTCGAAGAAAGGTTCTCTTTTCTTCTTTTGCCCACTCAATGCATTCCAAACAAAGTTGAACCTGTAACAAATGACAAAGCTGTTAGATATTGAATAGAAGTGTTTTTTACGTTTTAATGAGACTGCTTTAGCTCCCAAAACAGCACTTTGTTAAGGTAAACAATGAATTTAAGCAAAAGTCTTTCAGCTTGAGCCTAACAAAAAATGTTGATTTGCTGAATAAAATTTAGAGTTGTTGGTTACAGAATGTATAGTTTTGAAAGCATTTTTGATTGAAACTAAAAAACATTATATACTGGCTGAAGAAATTTCTTCCAAGTATTTTGCAAAGTTGGTTTCTCCATTCCATTTATAGCTAAATACTTGATTTGTTGATGGCAATATATTTATCATTATACAACACAGGCCAGGTCATAAAAGCCAAAATTTTCTCAAAAACAATCAGAAAAGCTCTTAAATTTAATGTAAAGAAGTCTTACACTGAAAAAAATTCGGACTTAGAAGTTGCTTTTATCCTTTCAAATTTAAAATGCAACTTTGGAAGAAAATTTCTAAAATTATAATGGGGTAGCCATTTTCTTAATTTTATGGCTAGGCAAAATATCTAGTCAAAATAAAAAATCAAGTACAGGCATCATGGCATATGCTTTTGATACATTCAATTCAAGTAACTATTAGCAGATCAAAAACATACTTCCAAGCCAGTGCTTGCTTCCATATCTAAGAAAAGATCAACAAGTGTCCGGACCAACTTTGCTGCTTTAGCCTTGCTAATTGATTTGAGAAAAGGACGAACACCTTTAACCAAACTTCCAAGTTCTTCTGCATGGCCCTACAAAGTTAATGATTAAAATTTACCCTGCCTCAAAACCAACGCCAGTATTGCAGTTATTATATTTTGGATACAAAATGCTACCAGTCAATACAGATATAAATTCTTTTGCCAGAAAATACATTTAAAGCTTTAGTCTAAAATTTGGTGAAAATTAAAAATGATTTTCTTTAATATATAGTGGTGAGCAAAATGGCCCATGAAAATGGAAACTTGATTGTAAATTTATCAACTAAAAATAAATTTGAACATACAATCATACATCAAAAAATTAAATATACTTTGGATGGAATGAAAAAGTTTGCGTATGATCACAATTAATCCAACTACAATAAATTGTACCAGTACCACATTTTATGCTTTTGAAATAAAAATCAATACAAAGCGTCAAGATTTTTTTTAGCTATGCTGTATACCTGTTGTTGGAGTAACGTTCCAAGTTTCAAAATACTTTGCTCTTTTCGTTTTAGTCCTTCTTCATCTGTACTCTTAACATCTTGATTCACTACAGAGAAAAAACATAACATAAGGCAAAAAAAAGTTAGAAAAAAAAATGTTTGAGTTATCACTTGTGATATAATTACCTGCTACAAGACTACACAAATTAAAATGTTATCAGGAAGACACAGCAAGTAATAGAGGGAGCATTTGTCACCACTTTAGATATTAAATTGGTATCCATTGGTGAGTTTTTTCAACAACAAAAATCATTACTTTGGCAAACCTCATCATAGGCAAAAGAGTCAAAAGTGACACACTACTGTAACTCATACAATGATGGAATTTTAATTACATTTTATTCTCCAAGTTGCCGTGGTCAAAAGACAGCGAAGGGATCTTTCGGTTTTCGAGTCAAGCTGCTACCTGCCCATCTGTCTACCGCACACGATAGAGGCTGCACAGTTCACATTGTTCCTTTAATTGCTGAACGTCAAGCAGAAAAGCTGTGAATACCAATTTTTAAAAGCTTTGATTCGACTCGACCAGGAAGCGAACCAGAGTCTACTGTTGCGGTAGCAGATGCTCTATCCACTCGACCACTGACAAAAAAATTTAAGGAGTTGCTTTGCACATTTAAATTTTTTAGACCATAAAATGCACCTAAAATACATTAAATTTCCTCAAAAATTGAACATGCTGACATGCACCTTATATATAGACGAGGATCTACTATTTCTCTTTTTTATGATTGATTAAATTTAGAGCTTTATTAGAGCTATTTAGAGCTTTATTCGTTTTATTTCATTAAGTGCGCCTCATACTTCAGTGCACCTACGTAAGATAATTTATAAGCAGGGTTATTAGTAAGCTAGTATAAAAACAGACTTTGCCTTCTTTTATACCATTCAATTCAGTTAACACCATTTTAGTCTTCGCCAAAAGTGGTCTTTGCATATAATAATGGCTTTCTTTTTTATTTTTGGCATATTTAACATGGGGTTGTTCTGAATAGGCATAGTAGACCTAGTATGGCATGGTAGGCTTTGTACCTGAGCCCTAAACAACCTCATATTCAGTGGCGCACCCAGGGGGAGTGTTTCGGGGGTCAAACCCCCCCTTTTTTGGAACTCAAAAAACAACATGGTTTTGTTGATATAACGCAGTTTGTAACACTTTGCTGTATTTACTTTCACTAAATAATCACTTTAGTTGTTGTTAATCACTCAAGATGTTGTTTTAGGGTGTAATTTGATTCTTCGAATTATTTACCTAGCAATCGAAATACTTGCATTTGTCTCACCAATAACAGATAATATTGCTAACAGAAACATTGTGTTACTATTTGCATTTCATTTATGGGTGAATATTGAATAGTGGAAATATTATACCCGAAAATAAACTTTAGAGAAGAACAGAGCTTGACTCTAAAACGAGACAGACAGCCATTTTTTAGTGAAAAAAGTCGCCCTTGTTTTAAAAAACCTACTAAGCCAAATGCACTTTTGCAGAAAAAAAGCAAACCAAACCCCTGTTTGAAGATAAAAGCCACAACAAAATTACATTCAAACATCGAGATGTTTATTCTGCAACCGTATTCAGAAATTAAAAAAAAACTTTTAATAGCGTCGGAGCAATCATTTCCAAATAATTTTTCCATATTTTTATTTTAGGTGATTTTTGAGGCATCATACATCATAATTACAATCCATTGTCTATTTCAATGTAATCTACCTCCTTGTATACTATCGCATTTCAGCTTTTCGTCGTTCTAGCGCAGATTCACGATGAGAGCTTGACGAAAACATTTAATCTAAAACAGCCTTTTTCAAGGCTACCCATTTCTCAAAGAGTGGAAATGATAGCTCCAAGCTATTAAAAGCTATTTTGAAATTCTTTACCACTAACAAGCTTTTTGAATTTGGAAACGCATTCACTTAAAAGATTTAAACCAAATACGCATTCTTTCAGCAATTAAATGTATTTTGGACTTGATCGGTAAATGTCCAGGGGCCTGATTGGACTAAGTAAATTCTTTCAACTTTTTCCAAATCTTAGTAATATAGCTTTTTTCAAATTGCTCCAAAAACGTACAAAATGTTATCCAAATGGCGTTAAAATGGCTATTTTTTCTGAAAAAATTGCAAGAATTGCCAAGCGGCTGGGGGCAAAGCCCCCATAGTGGTAACTTGTTCTCTCGCACACAATCTTTACAACCAACAACTTTCAAAATCGTTATTACAGGGTTTCTGAATAAACAAATGTTGTGACAAAAAGCAACTAGTACCACGAAACTTTGTTTGACTATAATAGCGCGCATTTTCAGTAATGGTTGAAACAGTGTAAATTAACTACAAATGGGTTCGGGTTGGTTTTTCAAAAAGTGAACCTCCCCCCCCTTAAAAAATTTCTGGGTGCGCTCCTGCTCATATTAGGATCACTTGAAGAAACTAAGTAAAGTCTTTGAAATAAATACGAAACTAATTAATAGTTGGGTAGATAAACCATTTTTTGACTTATTTTGATGAAAGTTCTATTGAAATAATGTGTTGACACTGCCAATTCAAACACCAAATCACTTTTTCAACCACCTACTGACAACTGCATTTTTTTTAAGTGGGTTTGTTATTCAATTGACCGCGTGCCACCTGGCCCAAAGGCCCCAGCGCCAAAGCTCAGGGAAGAGCCACCAGAACGTTGACCACCCAAAAAAACAAGCAGTGCGAAAAAGTTGTCTTCCTGCAGGAATCGAACCTGCAGCCTTTGGATTACCGGTCCACTGCTCTACCACTTGAGCTAAAGAAAATGTCTCCTTGCACACTTAACCTTGGCTATTTAAACCCAGCAACTTAATGCTTGTTCTATGATGTTAATAATAATTTAGTTGTGATGTTTTGTCGCCTGCTGGCCAGAGCTTTCAATATTCAATCGCCCGCATGTGACCTGGCCCAAAGACCACCAGTGCGGAAGCCCAGGGAAGAGTCACCAGAGCAGCGACCACCCTAAAACAAGCAATGTGAAAAAGTTGTCTTCCCGCAGGCCTTGGACCAGGTGGCATGCGGGCGATTGAATATTGAAAGCTTAGGCCAGCGGGCATCAAAACATCACAACTAAATTATTAGGGTTTGTCATATCAAATAAGGAATAAGCTACAGTACTTAACCGTTTTGTTTCTGCTTTGAGTTGAATATTTAAAAGTTGAAAAGTTCTGACTTGAATTCTGTACAGTCCCTTGTTCGCCATGAATATTTTATTTGGTGAATGAAAAATAAAGGCATGATGGCTTGATTTGGTTAAAGAGGTATATACTGCTTGAAATCGGTTTTGTTGAAGAAATAAGAATTATATACTTGAGAAAATAACAAACTCTCCTAAACTGTTTTTCACAATTTTCTTTATTCACAAAAATTCGATTTAATCCATTTGACTCCATATCTTTGACAATCCAGCATTTTGCAATTTTGCGACATCACAAAAGGCCTACTGTAGATTAGTAAATCTCAGATCTGCAATCAGAAACTAGCGCAATAATACAGTACTGTAGGTCTAATCTAATACCCATAACTTACCAACTGGTATAACAGTGAGTAACCTAACCAAACTTAAAAACTTGGCTACTGTTACTGGTACTAGTAGACCTAGGCTCAGTATTCTCTCTAAGTTTTCACCTTCTCCGTAAGTGCTGAAAAAGGTACAAAAGTAAAAGTATCCTAAAGTCTTTGTGAAAATGTCGTAGCTTAGGCTCCGTGAAGCTGCCAATTCCAAAAAGAGAACGATCTCAAAAAAAAAAGTCAATGTGCCGGTATCCCAATACTTTCTGCAAGTTATGTAGCAATCTCCTAAAAAATGGTCATCGTGCCGGTGACCTGACACTTTCTGCAACCTATTTTTTGCAATCTTTAAAAAAAAGCCAAAAATCTTTTTTGCCGAAAATCAAAACACAGTCGCCAAAAATTTATACATCGAAAATGCTGTTTTGCACTTCTGGGAGATTTGTGCAAAAATGCTAGAAAATATCTTGCGTTTTTCGCATGTTTTGGCACTTAGAAGGGAACACTGTCTAGGCTACGAATACTGATCTACAGTAAACCTTGTGTGATGTCACAAAATTGCAAAATGCAGGATTGCCAATGGTACAGAGTAAACAAATTAAATCATATTTTTGCTAACAAGGAGGTCGGGGAATTTTGGAAAAAGGTTTGGGGCACGTCTCTACTACCTCAAGTAGTTCTCATTTCTTCAATAAAACCAATTTTGAGCAGTATCTCTTTGAATGTGTTAGCATGGTCTTGCTTTTTTGTGGTTTGTTTTTGCTTTTCCTCTCAAGCAAGTGTGGTAATGTGGTATGAGTGTTAGCTCCACCACCATTATGTTGACTTATAAATGTGGCTCATATTTTAAAATCAAATTTACACGATGTTCTTGTTGCATTGGTGCTTAAAGTTCTTCTGGAGATAGTACATATTTCAATCATTTATCCAGTGAGCTTTCTCAAAAGTTAATTATAAAGCAAATCAACTTTGGAAAAATAAGAAAAGCTATCTTTTTTGAAAGTTTAATGCATAGGCCTCCCTCTAGAGTAGGTAGCCATTGAAGTTTGAATTACGTAACTGTAGTACTATTTCTACCATTTTTGCTTATTTATATTTCAATATTGCAATCATGTTTTATTCTTGTGACCTGACACAATCAAAAGCTGTTTTTTGTACTGTATTTTTTGGAGTATAGGGCACAGTATCAATAAACTGCTTATATTGACTTTTTTTTTATCAACATTTCATCCAACATTTTTGAATTTTACAGCAATTGGATTGGATCTTACTTCCATTTCAACCTGTTGACAATCGTAATAAATCTTGCTTTATCAGTTATTGGAAATGGCATCAAAAATATTTCATTTCCTATTGTTTATATAACTTAAAAATAATACAATTTTACTTCACTTATATCAGATATGTTAGCTCTTGTGCTCGGTCATAACCCTGTGCTTATTTGCACACAAGTATAATCACCTCACTTCCAACTGGTTGGCACTGGCAGGTTGAGAAGGGCACTCCTAGGAATATTTTACTATCCCAGATTCCCAAAACTGTCTTGCCTTCAGTTAACCCTCACTTAAACAAAAAATCTTAAACTAACATTAATGTAAAAACTAACACAGATACAAAAAAAGGAAAACAACAACATAGCACAATTTCAGATTGAGCAAAAGATGGCTATACGTTAACCAAGCACCAAGAGGACCTTTGTTTGTGTTTATGTAAAGTGCAAGATTTATATTTGATTAGGCACTGGTACTAATAAGTAGCAAGATTATAAATACTTACAGATATCTTTATATGCACGAATAGCTGAAGCTTGATCGCTTAAACTTAATGACTGCGCTCTTTGAAACTCCATTGCAGCTGCCATGTTTCAAGTTTTAATTCATGACAACAAAAATCAGTTGTAAACTAATTCAAATATTATATTAACCTACGACTCTATTTCTGATTTCACCTAACAGCCTGATAGTGATACATTATTTGATTCATTTTAACACTTAAAAAGACATTCAAGTCAAGTTTTTCAATGTTGACCAAAATGTTGAGAAAAACATAAAATTTATTCTCATTAAAATTTAAACTTTTTACTTGGTTCGAGTCTATGCCTTGCTGTTTTCAAGATATTGCAGTTCAAAGTTAACAACTTTTGTCTTACTTCAGTGTTGCCAGTTTAAATTTTGTAAGTTTTGAACAGAAGATTAACATTGGGAAAGTTGGTGTACTTTTAGTTTTACTTCCATCGAAGTGACTTGGCAAATGGAATGCGCACAGTTAAATAAACAAAAATTCAAGTGAATGTCACTCATTTTTGGAATTCTTTTCATTATTACAGTTCTAGGTCTGGGTTAGGGTTTAGGTTAGAGCTAGGCTTAGGATTCAAGTTTGGGGTTAGCTTTATTAGGCTTTTTAATGAAATGTCTTTAACAGCAGCTAATATACAATTCTGATGTTTTGCTTTGTGCTGACAAAACGTTTGCAGCAAAAAACTTACTGTAAATTGAGACGCAAGAACATAGCCTACACAAACTCTTTCAAATTTTGTTTCTAATTCAGAATTATTAACCCTGGCAAAGCTTCAAGGGGAAATCTAAACTGACCCTGGTATATATCGAAAACAGAAAGTCATAGAAAGCTCAAAATTGGTGAAGTTAGTCTTCTGATCCATTGAAGTTTTTCTAGAGAAAACCAAGCAAAATATTTTTGACTTTAATGGATTTGTTTTCTTTGATAATAGAAAAATAACTAGGCCTTCTGGTATGCTATATGTATACCAGGGACATAGCCAGGGGGAAGCAGAGGGGCAACTGCCCCCCCCAAAATAATTTTAGTTGAACATCATTTTTAACAAAAGTTCTTGCATTTCTTGTCTAAATACGTTACTTTGCCCACCCCAAGTTTTTTTCACCACCTCAAATTTTTGCTTACCCCCCAAAAATTTTGTTCAGGCTACTTGCCTGATGTAGGCTATATTCCATGGCAGGGGATTAACACAGAATTGTACCGATATAGAACAGATAGTGAGATACTGGTACACATGTAGGCTGAAGTTATGGTTAAAGATGCCATGGATCAAATTTAAAATACATAGTCATTGCCGGTATTGTATCAGGTAGATTAGGCCTATTGTATACAGGCCTACTAAACTAGTTACGTTGGTTAAAGTTGTCACCAGTCATCTCGTCACAAAGTGATTTTTGTCACAGTGATTTTGCTACAAAGTTAGGGTTAGGGCAAGACAGCTCTAGGGATACTATAGTAGAATTCAGGAATTGTTTAATGACTTATCGACTGCTACTCTTATCTTAGTCGAAGCTATAATTTTAGGAAAAGGCTTGGCACACGTTTCGTGTGCGCAGACATTTTATAGTTAAGCCTAAAAAACCTAACCATAAAACCTAACCCTAACTCTAATCCTATTCCTGACAGTAACCCTAACCCAGTGTTGGGCATTAACTCGCTAATAACGAAGTTAAGTTTTTCATTAACAAGTTGAAAAGCTTTTGTGAGTTAACTTCAAATCAAATCTTTCATTATATTCGCTGTAATACGCCGAAGAGTGTAACGAGTTGGCAGGGCCCATCTCCGTGTCATTGCACAGGGGCAACACAGCTTCTTTTTAAGAAATGTTGCAGCGGTGGCAAGCCATTGACAACACTGTGTCTGATTTGACCGGCTTGGGATTTGAACCTCAGACCTCCTGCTCCAGAGACAAACGCATTACCGCTCAACCCACTTAACTATAACTTTTGTTAAACTACAGAAATGTTTACGTTAATCCATTAAATTTTTAGGTTACTGCTACAGCTACACCATGCGTACTAATGCCTTAATAGAAATAAAATAAAAAGGCTTCCACTGTGTCTATCTTTATTAGAATAGTAAATACCATAGTAACAGAAATCAGAATTAGTAATTTTTATCTCGTATTGAAATGGAATCATTTCAGGTAGTGACTATTTCACCGAAAATTTTCGAGTAAAAGAGAATAAAACGAAAATGAGAAATATTCATCTGCGCTTTTTTCAGTTGCTTTTTTAGGGGTTAAGATTAGGGTTTAGGTTAGGGTTCAATTTGGGAATAGTTTTAGAGCAAGCAGGTGAGGTTTGAGTCAGAATTATTAAAAAACTAGAAAAAGATTTCCGGTGAAATAAAACCTTCCATCATTTTATTGGGCATCAACTGCAGTTTAATACTAAATTTTAAAAAAATTAATGAATAAACTTTTAATCTTAACTTGAGTTACTTTTGTTTTTCAGTTAACTACTTAATTTTAACTGAGTTACAAAATTGCTTGAAAATTCTTAGCGAATTAATAATAATAACAAAAAGCAAAAGCAATTTATCAACCCCTTGAGACAAGATAGCAAGAAACTAACATTTGACTAAAGGGCACTTGCTACTAAACCAGGTGAAAAAGCAAAAAACTAACACATACAAAAAGCAAAAATGAAGCTTGTTAAAAGATCTTGAAGACACTTAAACAGTACAGTGTAAAAGCATACTAATCAATATCAGGAACATCGATAAAGGCCATACTAAAATAGTGTGTTTTCAATTTAGTTTTGAACGACGAAATGCTGCTACTTTCCCGAATATCAAGAAGCAAATCATTCCAAACAGTAACTGAAGCATATGAGAGCAAGATCGCAGTTCCTACGAAAATCATAAGCAGTAGATGGCTAATGCAATGCAATTAACTCTTGAAGGTAACCTGAAGCACAATGCTTTAAATACACCAAAGCATTTTAAAAATTAATATGATACTTTATAGGTAAAAAATGAAGTTTCTTCAAAAATGGCAACATATGATAGCGTTGTTAAGAATACTTAAAGCTAAAAATAAAGCGCACAGCAGCATTCAACACTTTGGTAGGTCTACACAACATACAGTCTGTTAACATTTAAGAATTAACTCTTAACGAAGTTAACGTTTCTCATCTACTTGCCCAACACTGCCCTAACTTAACCCTAACCCAAACCTACAAACTAACTGCAATAATCAAAATAAAAATTTCCCAAAACGAGTGAAGTCATTGGAATCTTTGTTTATTCAACCATGCATGTTTCATGCGCCAAGTCATTTCTTAAATTTTAATAATGGTAGTGGCTGCTATTACGTTATGCAACACTTTATTCGTAAGATAATATTACATAATTTGTAACATTTCAGCAGCGAGATATTTTCAAGTGAATTTCGCCACTTAGCTCTTGTGATGTTTATTGAAGCGACAAGACTACAAGTGCAAGAGCGTGTTGCATTGTAGAAGGCAAAAGTCGCAAGGGTAATTATTAAATTAATACTTTTGTTAGGAAGCATTAAGACTATAGAATGCATTAGAAACAGTCATAACAAACCCACACTTTTTTTAGGACGCTATCAAAAATCAACTCAAATCTAGTTTATATAATTAAAAGTTTAATTGGAATGAAATAAAAACCAACTAAAATCTAGTCTGTACTAAAAAATTAGATGTGAATTCATGCGATAATAAATGCAATACAGGTACATGCCAAAACACCTTTGAAGTAGAAAAAGTTTTAAAGGCTATCAAAATCTTTCTTTTTGCATTTGGATTTGCTATCTCTCAGGGTGGCATCGCTGCCCAAACCCTAACTCTAATGTAAGGTTCTGAAAGAAAAGAAAAAATGCACCGCGAATCTTCCTAATCGTGAGACATGCCACCACGCTTAGCGCGAATCAAACCCAAACGCAAAAATCGGCAGACGCACACCCATACCACTACACTACCAGGGAATCCATTTAAATCCATCAAAGTGCCGTATTTAACTCGTAAACGCCATAAAAAAGTTTTAATCTTTTTTTAGGACGCCGTTAAAATCATTCGAAGTTTGGTTTGTTTCATTAAAATCATCAATTTAAAGTGATGCAAAGTTTGAATATACATGACCAATCATCCTAAACCTGCCAAACCAAATGTAACCCAAATTTTTAATAAATTCATCCTAAAACATCTCCGTCCTAAAAAAAAAAGTACAGCATCCGAAAAAAAGTATACCGATATGTTTGTTATATTGAGTCCTAACAGCCTAATGAGTCCCAAGAAAAACTATTAATTACCCTAGCGGCTTCTGCCTTTTTTGATGCAACACGCTCTTGCACTTGCAGTCTTGTCGTTTCAATAAACATTGCAAGAGCTAAGTGGTGAAATTCATGTCAAATATCTCAGTATCTCACAGCTGAAATATTACAAATTAGGCAGTGGCTACTTTGCCTTTAGAGGCAAAATAGCCCCATGCTATTTTGCCATTTGAAATCAAAATAGTCCCAACGGCTATTTTGCTGCAAGTGCCAAAATAACCCTAAGCCTAATGCTAACCCAACCCCTAACCTAAACCCAAACTCTAACCCTAATCCTAACCCTAATCCCAACCCTAGCCCTAACCCAAACAGAGGAAAAACACTATTTGTATTTTGCCTCTAGAGGCAAAATAGCCACTTCCTACAATGTATGCTAATATTATCCTACGAGAAAAGTGTTACGTAACGTAATTGAAGCAACTACCTTTAATAATGCAATAGTACAATACTGAAGTGAATTTGAATGGCGTAGGCCTGTTTTATCTTCACAATGCTGTCTGTCATGTACCAGTAATCACTTTGTGATGAAATCACTCGCAACCGTTAAAGTTACGCAGTTATCGATAGCTGGTTTGGGACTACACAGCAAGCTGGCAAAGTTGAGTTGAAGTATAAACTTTCTTACAGTAGGTCTAGTCTAGATCAACCTGTAGGCTACCTTGTACCATAATCTAACACTAACAGTAACAGTAGACCTAACACTAACACTCAATGCAGTACAGTACGGCGTAGTCAGTAGGCAACTGCAGGCTATCCAACATAGTCAGATAATGGATATTGGTAGTACTGGTAAGTATCGGTACGGTAGCCTAGTTTAGACGGTAGCCAGTTTCAGAAAAGGAAGTGGCTAGTATTACGTTATGTAACGCCCATAAAGAGAATAACAGAGCAAAGAGTGAGTGCTTATTTACTCTATTTTGTTTTATAAATTTTTGTTTTATAAACCGATCAGTGGTCGAGTGGACAGAGCGTCTGCTACTGAAGCGGTAGACACGGGTTCGATTCCCGGTCGAGTCAAACCAAAGACTATAAAAATTGGTATTCACAGCTTCCCTGCTTGACGTTCAGCAATTAAAGGGACAGTGCGAAGCCTCCATCGTGTGTGGTAGACAGATGGGCAGGTGGCAGCTAGACTCGAAGACCGAAAGGTCATTTCGCTGTCTCCTGGCCAAGGTAACTTGGTGAATAAAATGTAATTACAATTACAATAATTACAATTACAATTAGGTTTGGGTTAGATTTTGAGTTTGGGTTAGGATAATTGTTAGGGTTAGAGTTTGGATTAGGTTTAGGGTTGGGGTTAGGGCTAGAATTGCAATTTTCTTATTTTTACGTAACGTAACAGCAGCCTCTGCCTTTAGAAAAACTTACCGATACCTAAAGTTCATACAATAGGCGGTAGGCCTTACTGACACTGGATAACAGATAAAGCTGCTCCTTTTTTATCTTAAAAAAATTTTTTTTCCACACACCCTACTAATTGGATAGCCTAGCTTCCTTTAACTTAAACCTATTGAAAAAAATTGCCCGATGCCTACCATGAATCAGATGAATTTGTTTCTTTGAATTGATGATACAGTAGAAATAAAGAAAAATTGTAGCAAGTGTTACGGTACATGGCGATAGCTTGAAATGCACGTCTTTCTTGTTCTTTTAACTGAAAAAATAAACTGAGAATGCGATTCCACCAGGGAATATACAGTAGGCCTACACTATACACACCGGTGCATTACAGTACGTGACTTACCTAGGCCTATCTGCGATTTACTGCCTTAATCGAACGTGCTAGTAATTCAATATTTACTTCAAAAGCCAAAACTATCGTATTATCTTTAACACTCTCAAGTGGCCGAAGGTTGTTTTTCTTTTCTTTTGGAGAAGGTTGATTTGTTTGAGAAAAATTTTTTCGGTCAAATCGTAGTAATAAGCTGCGAAAACAAACATAAAAAATTTTCAACCCTTCTAAAAATTGCTGTTACCATCTTAAAAGCAGCTTCAAACTCTCTATGCGATTGAACAATTTTCCTGTCGTCAAACTCAAAATCTTGAAATCTTCCAATCACGACAGAAATTTATTTTTTTGTTGCTCAAAAAACAAACATCAGATCACAAAAAATGCACAATGGCAATATAACAGCAAAATTGGCAACGGGGAAACTGCGAAGGGACTGTAGTCTTCAATCCAATCTTCAAATAATCAAATTCATATAAAATGCTGATGGTTGCTAATGCGTTTAAAAAGTTTATTACTCTTGCTAATGCAAGTTTTTGAAAATGAAGCGTTAGCCTACTGCATTAGCACTCTATGCAAGTCTGCTTTTGCGCAGTGCAACTGTATAAGTAGAGAAACAGTAGTAATATTGGCAGTGGTAGCCTAGTCTTGCCAGTAGAACAGACACTAAAGGTGGTACCCCTACCCTATAGGCAGGCAAAGGTACTTCTGATTAAGGATGGCAGTACGGTACGGTACGTCGGCACGGTACGGTACGTTTCAATTTTTGCAAAGAAGTACGGAACGCTGGTACGGTGTGTCTTTTTTGTAATGGTACGGTTACGATACACCTTGCTTGAAAAGGTACGGGTACGGTACGTTGGTAAGCTGTTTAAATTAAAAATCTCGGGCTTTTCGCACATTGCGCCGGCTTTTTGTATGCAGAGGCAAAAAACAGCTGAAGCCGACGCTAAATGTGTGAATTGAGATCGCTGATTCATTGGCTAGTGATTTCAAAATCAGTTAAAGTTGCGAGTACAGTCAAACCTCGGTTTAACGGACAAATGCGGACCAACGACAGTCCGTTGTTGGAAAAAGTCCGTTAAACGAAAACGCAGTGTTTCTCACTATGTTACAATTGTGTGCACCTCAACTGCTAACATAGCTTATCTGTAACAGCAAATCTTAGCTTTTACTTGGAAAACACAATAATGACGCTAAACATCTTTGATGTCGGCTATTGATTTTCGCTTGTAACAATTACATGTACTGCAGTCTATGCTTACGGAACGGTAAAATCCGAAGTCCGTTAAATCCGAAGTCCGTTAAATCGAGGTCCGTTAAATCGAGGGTTGACTGTAGTTAAAAGCAAAGACGGCAGTACGGTACTGTACGCCTCAGTTTTTGCTATCGAGTCAAGGTGTTTTTATCGTTTTGCTGCAAATTTGTCTTTGAGCAGTAGGCTATTTTAACAATAACAATTGACAAGTTTTATTTTTTCTTAATTTATGAGAAAATATTTTCTTAATTTGATATATGCAAGAGATTCAAGATTTTCAGATTAAGCTTGATTTCGTAATTTGGCACCTCAAAACGCAAGTACTGCTGACTGTAGGCCTAGATTTTGGCTGAATTTTTTTATGACTTGGGATAAAAAAGATATCTAGGCTGAATTTTTTGCATGACTTGGGATGAAAAAGATATTTTCATACCATAACAGATAAGCATCAGGCATTAAGCCAAGATTAGGCAACCGACTCTCTTTCTCTTCATGATTTAATTTAAGGAAGTGGCTAGTGTTGCATTTCTACCAATATTGCCCATAAAGATCTGAGATAGATAAATAGAATAAGAGAGAAAGGATGAGCACTCATTTGATCATTCCTACTCTTTATTTTTTAAATTACCATTAGGGTTTGGGTTAGATTTTGAGTTTGGTTAGAGCTAGCGTTAGAGTTTGGGTTAAGTTGAGGGTTGGAGTTCTGAGTTAGGGCTAGGATAGCAATTTTCTTATTCTAATCTTCTGTAACGTAACTGCTGCCTCTGCCTTAATTTAAACATTATAGGTTTATTACATTTTTTTGAGATTTTTAAGTTTTGTTTCATTAAATGTGTCTTATCTAAAAATAAAAGCAAAAAAGCCATTTATTAAAGGAAGGCTTTATTTCACCGGAAATTTTTATCTAGTTTTTTATTAATTCTGACTCAAATCTGACACAAACTCAAATGCTTACTCTAAAACTATTCCCAAATCGAACCCTAACCCAAACCCTAACCTTAACCTTAATCTTAACCCCTAAAAAAGCAAATGAAAAAAGCGCGGATGAATATTTCTCATTCTCGTTTTATTCTCTTTAAATTGAAATTTTTCGGTGAAATAGTCACTACCGTACCTTTATTAAATGATATTGCGCCTCACACTGGTAGAGTTTGAATAATACAGCAATCACATGAATGTTTCTGCCTAGTACTGTATTGTTTGAGTGAACAGCATTAGGCCTAAGTTTGCTAAATGATTTCGTAAACATTTTGGGCAATTTTTGATGTCAGATGTTGTTTGTTGAAGCTGATTCATAAATTCAGCTAATTCTCATATCTAATTCTGAATTGATAACAATACAATAATAAATGAAAAAGGTGGTTTAAGCAGTTAATGCTTGTGCACCATCAGTCAATGAGCATTGAGTGATTGACAACTTTAGCTTTGACTTTAAGCAATGCTAGAAGCAATCATTACTAACTAGTAGGGACGTCCGGTCATGGGAGGCAGGTGAGGCCGTGCCTCACCTGAAGAATTCTACAAAGAAAAACAAAAATAAAAGTATATAATGTAAATAAAATGTTTTCACACAAATCAAAATATTTCTCAAAAGCTTTATTAATTTTTATCATATTTACTTTTTTTTTGTGTATTTACTGCTTTCATGTTGTGCTCTTCGCATTAAAATGCCCTAACTATTCGGTGTAATTGTTATTTCCACGGTGCGCCAGCAAGCATCGCTTCAAATATGCAAAGTGAGGCATTATCGATTGTGCCTTACTTCAGCCAAGCAAATTTTAATAAATGAACTATATACAGTAGAATTTGCTTATAATGGCACCTCTGGGGGATTTTTAAAACCTGCCATTATAGCCGAATTTACGTTATAGCCAAACTGCCACAAACCGTCCTAAAACTACTTGTTTGTTCAACATAAAGGCTTATTATGACGCTAGGTTCACATTGTAATGAAAGACAAGAAATCAGGTTAAGCAAAACTCGTGCAGAAATCAAAACCTTGCACAAAATCCGATGTAGACGTGCGAGGTGTGAAATAGTTTGCGCCATAAAGTGTTTTCAACCAGGCCTTGCGTCATCAAAACGAAGTCCAGCCATCGCGCAGTCGGAAAGAAAAACAATAACGCACAGAATTAACACCCGCAATAAAGTTTGGCAGTTTGTGGCAAAGATAATGGCCTACAGTGTCGTTATAGGCAAAGAAAATTGTCTGGGGGATGGAAAAAGGGTGCCGTTACAGCCAAATTTACGTTATAGGCGATGCCGCTATAGACGAACTGAAATGTACACAAAAGATAGGAATTTTGTTGGGACCAAGAAAAATGTAACGTTATAGGCGAATTTACGTTATAGCCGAAGCCGTTATAACCGAATTCTACTGTATATATAATGTCACAAAAGAAGTGTGTGCCTAAGAACGTGCACAGATAAAAGCCAAAATACAATATAAAAATCAACCAATGAACTAAAAGTATGCATTTTTCTCTCAGACAAATCGCGGACAACGCATAATGCTTTAAAATTAGATTTTGAGGCACGCCTCAAATATGACGTCATAGAATGAGAAAAAGTCAAAGCAGTTTTTTTGTAGTTTTTCGTTCATTGCAAAATTGAATAAATTACTTTTCTAGCGAAATAAAAACAATTTATTACGAGGAAATGAACTAAAATGGAAGAAAATTTAGTCTCAAAGGTGAGAGATTTTTCCAAACATAACTTAAAGTTTTAGCTCGAACAAAACCGATTTTAAAGATTTGGTTGAGACATCAATACAAAAGAATCCCTCATTTCTGAAAGAGTAGATTTGTAATCAAGAAAAGAGTGGTTGTGCCATAAAAATCATCATTTCTGCTTTCATATTTTTAGCAAATAATAATGTTGGGACTGAAACCTATTTTTTGTGACTTAGCAAGAACCAAAACTTCAATCATGTCCACATTCAAAGTCAAATAATTGGCTATCTTTATAGATTTTCAAGACTTAAAGAATTGATTTGGCTTTAAGTGAACAGCAGAGATTAAACAAATAATTAATTACTGAAAAATTTGGTCTTCGTTTAATGGCTACGAAAACAGTTAATTGCTTGTTATTAATTGTCTTAAATAATTTTTTTGCAAACATGTGTCAGGGCCGCAACTGAGACGAGCAAAAGGGGGCGGTGCCCCCCTAAACAAAAATCCCCCCCAAACTGCCCAGCATGCCCACCCAAACTTTGCTTACCCTTGCAGCAGTTTCAAGATGGTGGCTTTTTTTCTAGAAACCAAAGGAGACCTCGCAAAAAAGTAGACCAAATTGGCGCAATGACTTTTCTTTTTTTTTCTTGATATCAACAGAGAACTTCATGAAAACTAGACCAACCCAAAAATTTTGGTCCCTGTAGAAACAAGTTTTCCTCCCCTTAGAACAACATTCTAGTTGCGGCACTGACATGTGTGTGAAAAAAAATTGTGCCTCACCAACCAGAAGCTTCATCGCACGTCACTGCTGACTAGGGTATCTATGCTAAATGAAAAGAAAAAGATACACTGTCAATTGTGGCTCTTAAAACAGTAGAACTACTTTACAGTAATAGATTGGCATGAGGGGTTAGGTGATAAAAACTACAATCACATGAGAGAGATTTTCAAATTAAGAATCCTAAATTTATTAACTCAATGCTTAGACAACTGTAAACTAATCCAGTCAATGAAATTCGTCATGCTTATGAATGATAATTCTAAATTCATAAATGTTATCAAGGTTAAAGAAAGGCAGTGTCTGTTGCACCGGCCCGGTTTCCAACATCTAATCGCTGCTGCACCGGTGGCGGCAATCATTTTCTTTTGCTGTTCAATTTACTATCTATCAGGCTGGCATCGCTGCCCGAACCCTAACTCTAATAATAAGATTTTAGAGAAAAAAAAAAGAGTATGAAGCGAGATAGCTCTCTGCGCTATTTTTAAAAAGCATGTCCTGCGGGTATCGATACCCCAACCCTCTGCATTGTTGCCAAGCGTCCCAACCACTACGCCATCTGGGCTTCGAATGCACTGAGTCAAAGTGCTGTATTTAAATCGAATCAATGCGAAAAACGCAATCCGGTGCACCAGCGATTTGATGTCCGAAATCGGGACAGTGCAGTAGACACTTCCTTAAAGAAATCTATCTGAGTACAAATAACTCAGATACTGGAATGCTAGTAATATTGCTAGACAATCAATTGTGTTGTTAAAATTTTGTTTCTGCTGTATTTAAGCTAGTTTTTGATTTTACATTGTACATAAATTTCTTATTGTAGATGACTAGGCTATATCCAAACTAATGAAGCATACATTAAGTAGCCTTATGTAATTTATTAATTACCAGTATGCACTTTGTAGAAAAGACCAGATAATTTTGACATTTGTAGATTTAAGTGGTTGGCATGAATTTGACTGTTGACCAGTGTTCCCACTAAGCCAATTTTTTTCAGCGAATCGGCGATTTGTTGGGGCAAGGGAAAATAATTTTTGGCTATGTAGTAAACATAGCTTTAGAAAATTTGACAAATTTGTGGAAATATGACGTTTGGTATACTTTAATACCGGATTGGTTCGAAATTTAGAGCACATAAACGTCTTTTTAGAGCTTTGGGCACAAATGTATAAACTTAAAGAAAATTTGGGCACTCGCCGATTAGCCATAAAGTTAGAAGGAACACAGCTGTTGACCAGTTCATGATTATAAAAGTATCAAAATAAATTTTTAAGATATTCACCATTGCCACACGTTTAACTTGATAATTATTTGTATGTATACTAAATTCAAAGTTGATGTGTGTTCTATTGTTTAATTGTATTTGTGATCATATAATTTGGTTTAGAATAGTTCAAAAACAATTTAGTTTTTCGTACTGCATAATCAAACATCAATGCTTATAGCTTGCACGTTGATTTTTTCTAGACCTTATAAGAAATTTTTAGATAGCCTAGTAAAAAACAGTTAGAAGCAGAGTAGCACTTCAAATTATTTTTAAACATGGTAGTCCTTTTTAAATGCTTTTTTTCTCTTGTTTCTGAATTAGTTTTTTGCCTTAAATTTCAAGTGACTGTGGGTTTATGGTATGTTGTTACTAGTACTGTACTCTGTCAGTTTAGAGTACTGATACAGAGTCAGTAGTAAATTGTATCAGTACCAGTATTGATCTGGAGTACTGGAGATGCAGGAAAGCATAGGATGGTCAGTTGGTCAGTGGTATGTGGTGTAAGTCGGTGTTGGGTAAGATGTAGTGGTGGTATTAATTTCATGTTAGGCTTTTTTCTACAGTCAAAGTAGATCAGAGGTTTGCCTATGTGTGTTTAGTATGGCCCTATTAACTCTCAGCTATATATTTTGGTTGTTTCATTTAAAACTGCATAAGTAAAAGAAAAAGGCTGCTATTTAATTAACTGAATCTGAACTGAATTTTAATTTTATTTTTTGTAGGTTAGCTATGTCTGATATGAGATGTTTTGTACTCATGACAGATGAAGGCATAAGTGGTATTAATCAGAGGTGTAAAAAGTAGTCAGAAACAATAATCAAGTAAAAGTGTTGCTACTGACAATCAAATGTAGTGCAAGTAGAGTAGAAAGTACTAAACCATTTAACTAAGCGAGTAAAAGTACAAAGTTAACAGGTTTTTAAGCTACTCAAGTAGCCAAGAAGAAAATTTTCTTTCACAAGACCCTTGTGCTTTCTGCATCGTGGTCTATGATTGTTGCTAAATACCATGTATAAATATGTGATATGGCGCTGTAAAATGAGAGCCTAAACTACTATAACTGCCCAAAAGTTAACGATTTTTGAATGCGGACGTATATCAGCATTTCAGTACTATAAACAACTCCATCGTTAATCCATCGTGACCAATAAGCACTTTGATTTTCTCCATTGATGTTAATGCTCTTATAAAAAACTATTTCCTCAACTGAATTTAGCTCAAGCATAGAAGCTGGAAGGATAGATTACAATTAATTGTTATTGGCTCATTCAAACTACCCTAACCATTAATGATTAGCTAGGCCTACAAGCTATAAAAATATCTGCGTCCTAATCCTTACAGTAACCTACTGGAGCAATACAGCATAGTTGGGCACGGTACTTTGCAAAAGTACCACGGTACCGGTACTTGGTACTTTGCTAAAATCAGTACCGCGATACTCAGTAATTTGCTAAAATTAGTACCACGATTCCGGTACTTTTGCGGTACTTTTTTAAAAAATTAAAAGAAAAAAATTGGACTGATTGACCTCTTTTATGGGATTGTAAATCATCATTTTTAGCAATTAGGTTTGTTTCCGCAACTAGTGCGAACTGTGTAGACCTACAGTTCGTTTTAGAAAAAGTTTGCAGTAGAATAGTAAGCAGTTGCAGTATTAGTATTACTACTACAGTGAGTTCTAAGTACTAACTAGTGATGGAGTTGACTCGATGAAGTATCTAGCTTATACGGACTACGGTCACCAAGCTACGTCTTGTACTAGAGTATCTTGTCACCAGTAATAACCAAACAGCTATTATCTCTAAAGCACTACGTGTTTAAGTTGGCACTGAAGGCTACTCTGACGATACATCAGCTTCCAATTATTGCGCAAGTGACATTCACAAAAAACTTAGAAACTGGGGGATAAATTGCACTTTTGGCAAAGTGTGCTGTTTTGATTTGTTTTTGGTTGATTTGTTGCTCTAGTTACTTTTTGCATTACTTATTTAAAGCTACATTGGAGCTTACCAGTTACCGACCCGTTTGTTTCCCTGTGATGAGAACTAGGGATGTTCATTACCGATTCGTTGCTAATTTCGAATCGATTCCGAATCAAATGTTTCGATTCCAGTATTACGATTCCTAATTTTGATTCACTATTTACATATGACAAGATGTTGGTGCTGGTAACGAAAAATTTTATCAAAATCAAAAGCTCGCAGAAAAGTAAACAAGCACTTAAAAGACAAAGAAATCATGCGAACAACACTTAAAAGGCAAAAACACTTAAAGCACATTAAAAGCCACACAAGAAAAGAAAAGACTATCGCAATCGCATGTAAATTTAAATTGAAGTCTTAATTCTCTATGTGTAAAAACTTTTGTTATGACTAGTATATGTTATACCTGTCCTTTTGTAACTGAAGATTTAATAACAGTAAAGTTATGGTAACGATCTCCACAGAAAGACTTCTGCTGATTCAATATCTGACATTTACATGATCGGCGCCCGGCAAACTGCTAAAAAGTAACCACATCTCCGCAATCACAAAAGTAATTGTGACGTTATTGTTTATTTGTACGTGGGACTTGCGAAAAAGCAGTGAGGCGAGCTGGTGGCTTTTTTTTGAGCACATTTGCAAACACGTGCACTCCTGCATTTGCGACAATACACACAGCCGAGCATGCGAGTTTGCGTGAAAGCGGCTCCGTCTGTACTAACCATCTCTCTAATCATCATGCGAGGCAATTAAATGACGCTGTTACGTAACAATGCTCATGATGCGTGTTTATTTTTCGTACAAAACAGTGCTGCCTAAAAACTTAGCGCGAGTATTTCGATTCAGTAGTATCAAAAAAAGATTTCGGATCATTTGGGAATCAGAATTGAATCGAATCGAAATACTAGAATGAACATCCCTAATGAGAACAATTTCAAAATTACAGCATTTTTTGTTGCTGTTGTATACAGGGTTTATACGGTCAGGGAAAATCAGGGGAAAACATATCTTTTTCGAGTTGGTCAGGGAAAGTCAGGGAGAGTCAGGGAAAGTCAGGGAATTCAATGAAAAAGTCAGGGAAAAGTTGGAAAAAGTCAGGGAGATTTTTTTGGAAAGTTCTTATCTCCTATGAATCAAGATCCATTGTTTTTTAAGATACAATCAATCTTTTTTAAGATACAATTACGACAGGTCACCTGTGAAATTCTTATTTCTGCTGCTGAATTGATGTTTCTGTGTATGTATGCATTAGGTGTGCATAGTTCTTTTTGCTGCTGGTTGATATACTGTTCGTTTATATTCTGAAAGTCAGGGAAAAAGTATGTTTTGCAGGATTGGGTCAGGGAAAAACATAGGGATTTTTAAACGAAAGTCAGGGAAAACAGGTGCGATTTTGACGAAAGTCAGGGGGTTATGTCAGAAAAATTCCGTATAAACCCTGTGTATAGCATATTTATTCTCTTGTCACAGAACAGCGTTAGACGCTAATTATTGGACAATCTGCATGCTTTCATTGTGAAATTACTTCGTGCTTGGAGGAATTTGCACCTGCTTAAGAGTTTCTAGTTTTCCGATGTCCCGTGAATTTCGATTTCTTGCCACTGAATTTGTTGCTTGTTCGAAGCCACATACAGAGATAATCATCGTAAAGCGCCCTACCCAAGGACACAACAACGTAATCAGAATGTGAGTTGAACCCAGATTATACAATTAGAGTTGTCTCAAAAAAAAAGCTTTGGCACTTTTGGCCACGCTTTTGGGGGACTCTCAAGAAGATTCTTTGTCTCTTCTGATTATAAAAATATTAGCTTTTTAGATAAAATAGTTAAAATATTTATTTTTTGTAAGGTTCAATTTCGGGGGTTCTAAAAGAGGTCTAGTTTCATAAAAATTGATTTGTGGGGTTTCCGGGGAGGTGGCACCCAAAAATTTCAAGAGATAAAACCGTGTTTTTAACTCGACAATTTTGCACAAAAATTAGATTGCGGTGTTTCGCTCTAGAACTTATTAGAAGAGCGTACAATGTTCAGGAAGAAAAAAAAATCATTGTGGCCAAAGTGGGGTTGGTACAGATGAAAGGGTTTTTTGAGATAATTTTTCTGTATAAGTATTACCGTGTGAAATACTTTTGGCCGTATTATACACCGTTTGTGAATGAGAACATCTTTGCCAAACGTTCCAGGCATATTTAAAGCCAAAAGCTAATACAAATGGAGGCCAGCAGTAATGTGCAGTAAATTTTTCTTTGTGCAGACCTGTAGCCAAAAATCTGCATAGGGGGGCATTGTGGGGGTATGGGAGCGGATCCTCCAACCATCGCAGGCAATTAGGGTCTGGAGGCAAGGTCCCCAGCCACCAGAGGCATAGGGTGAAGGGGGCGGATCCCCCAGCGCTCGAAAATTTTTTTATTTTTTTGGCAAAAGAAACTTCATTTTTGGCCTATTTTGATAAAAATTAATGCGTGGCTTTAAAATTAGCAGTGCAAAAAATGATCATACCATACTAGTTGCATAAATTGGCTATGTGGGAAGTAGCTATTGCTAAAATTTCAGTTCTCTTATTCACAAGTTGGTAAATCATAAAATCCTGTTTTGGTAGTTTAGCAAACCTCTCAAGGAGTAATCTTTTTCGGGTATATTTTCTTGTGAAAGATATATATGTGTATAAAGGGGCTAATCGAAGGAAGGTCGAGAGAAGTGGTTAGTAATTAGCTTATACTGAATAGCCCCTCCTCCCCCTCGTGTTTCTGAGCTTATATACATTTTTTTTTTTTGATGAAACCTATGTTAAGCATTTTTCAATAAGCAATCAAATTTGACTACCAATTTTCGGCTATTCTTTGAAGTCTCTTTTCTGATTTATAAATTTTATTTTTGACAAATTAGCCCCCTCCCCCCTTCAATAAACGTTTCAAAACATGCTTTAAATAATTTTTTGAATCTATTCTAGTGCAAAAGACAGTCTTAGAAGTGCTAACAACATGGTATTTTTCTTATTCTGCATTTTGGTGGGCTGGCCAATGGGGGCCATAGTCTCCCCTGCACCCCCCTGGCTGCGCTACTGTATTCACACCTGATGTGATGAGTATTCATTACATAAGTTGTCTCTTACAATTTTTTCTCAGCGGTTTTACTTTTGTTTCGCTGGTGCATAAATTCTGATAATGCATCATTTTGCCTTTGCAAGAAAACGTCAATTTTTTAAATGGGCCAGCAAACTGATAATGCTAAGTCCCTGCGATGGTAGTAGCGAGTAAGACCAACAGTTAAACACTAAATTAAGAAAAAAGATTTGTTGTTTATCCGGTATAATCACCAGCATTTTTATAACGTTTCAAGTTTTTAATTAACTTTTTAAAATCCCTACTAACAAATAAAACAAAACTAAAGTACCGGTACCACCAAAAAATGGCAAAGTACCACGGTACCACAAAAGTACCGACGGTACTGGTACCAAAAAAGTACCACGGTACTGCCCACCTATGAGCAATAGCCACTATGTTAATATCAAAATGCTATAGCTTTCGTGGTGTTTACCCAACCGATATGCTTCAGGCTGCAGTAACTGCACCAGCAGTCTAAGTTCCTTACTACTAAGAACTAGGGTTTTGTGGGATAAACTAAGGCAATATGACCACTGACTACACTAACTAGCACTTTTTTGCAATTTTTAGCCGAGTAAAATAATTTACCAAGCATGCAGGCCTTGACTATTGGCTACTGGTATCTAAAGCCTAGCTTACAAACTAAGAAACTTTCAATCTCGTAATTAAATATCACTTCACTAACACTGAGTATCACAACCACCCTTATGGTGAGTTTACTTTGTGACACAGTAGTCAGTAATTAAACTAATATTCTTGTGGCGCAGTAATCGCTAGTACCGTATGCAAATCTCGTCTCTTTTCCAACTACACCTTAAGGTGAAGTAGCGTGGACTTGGACCTGTCTGCACT
This sequence comes from Trididemnum nubilum, assembly GCA_963965965.1. NCBI lineage: Eukaryota > Metazoa > Chordata > Ascidiacea > Aplousobranchia > Didemnidae > Trididemnum > Trididemnum nubilum. Next base: position 14,637,496 of record OZ014479.1, read on the forward strand.
AGCGGTACTTGTCGAGCTTGCGCTCATTCACAATTTGCACCACGGTTCGTACATTTTGCTCGACTTTGCCAAAAAAAAAATTAGGTATGCAGCCCACAAACTACTTTTAACATAAAATGTACGCAAGTAGCATTATGTTACATTAATGTTAATCAAGTGAAAGTAGAAAGTATCCAAAAATATAATTACTTAAAAAGTGCTTGTTACCGGCAAATTCTACTTGAGTAGGCTACTTAAGAAGAGCTACTTTTGTTACTTCACACCTCTGGTATTAATATTAGCCTATCATTGTTTTTATCAAAGAACTCATTCTACTGATTCCAACGCACTATATAAAAGTTAGAAATTTTTGGGGGCCCAAACTTCGAAATTTTGTATCGTTGGTTACTCAAACATGTTTTTTTAGCTTAAGCCATGAATTTGGTGTTGGTGTTTAGTTTTGTGGCTTACCAGTTTTATACATGGCAGTGGTTATTTTTACAACACACTAAAAATAGCCTCATTTATAGTTTTGGTTGTATCACTTCATTTACAGTATAGTTTTGGTTATGCCTGTAAAAGTCTATATAGTCTATTGTCTATTTGTCATCAATTTTTTATCTGCATCATCGGTAACTTGATAACAAGGGTACGGTATATGAATCTAAACCATCATTTTTTCAGTGCGGAATTATGATAACGCTATCCCTGTTACAGTGCAAAATTAAATTTGCCATTCGCTTATTTTTTTTGTCTCATTTTTTCACAGTCTCAAAATGTCATCGAAAATCTTACATCGTGAGATAAAGCGATAAGTTGTTCTCGGCAGGATAAATTCTTTATCCACCGCTAACTTTTGTGTTTCTTACTGTAATGTGATCTGAATAAAGTGTGTAAACGAAGTGTGGCTTAATTAGAATGAAACAAACTGCTGTGTAATTAGATAATAGTGAATGAATTTTGCTCTAATTCCCTTAGTTTTATAGGATGTATTTTATGCATTGATAGAGCGATTAGTTTGGACGTATGAATGCATACAGGTTAAATACCTAATTGTGAACAAGCATCGATCATTTTGTAAAATGTATCACTGTTGAAACATCTGTTTCTGTGTATAGCTGTTTACACAAATGGATCTCATGATGTTGTTAAACTGTTAATAGCACAATCAAAAGTTTTGGTTTCAACTACTGTAAAAGTTGTGCAATCAAAAAGCTTATTGTGTCTTAAGCCAGTGCTCCGCAACCTTTTTTAACCTTTGGCACACTTATGCAACTTGCTAAATTCGGCGGCACACCGCAACAAGCAATGTCAGTAAAAACACAAAATAAGCAAAAAACGATATGAATTTATTCTCGTACATCAGGGGATCTTAAGCTTTTGTCTACTCTTAACAAAATGATGTTCATTCTGGCAAACCAGCAATTTCTCCTATTTTCGGTGGGTCTCCAAAAAAAAAAAAAGTCTCCAGTCTGAAAAACTACCAAATTCTACGTTTCTCGGGTTGGTCTCCAAAATAAAAATAAAAAAAGGTCTTCTGACGTTGCAAATAATATGTATAGACAAATGTTTAGGTTTGGAAAAATATTTCTGTTACCTCGCTGGAAAAATTACAAATACTCTGCGACACGCCTGAAATGACCTTACGACACACCGGTTGCGAAGCACTGTCTTAAGCAACTCTATTTTTGAATTTATTGTGGTTAGTAATGGTACATGTGATGTACAATTCTATTTACATACTAAAGTAATTTTTAGTGCTGTGGCTGATGATTGTAACTGTTTCAAACCTAATTAGCCTACTTCAGACAAAGTCTGTATTTCAGTAGAATCATCCAATATTTAGCTTTTTTATTGATTCTGGCACAGATCCAACTCAAACTCAAATCATTAATTCTTAAACAAGGGTCGGCAACTTTTTTGCAGTTGCGTGATGAAACCAGAGTAACTCAATGGGCTGGTGTAAATTTAGTTGAGTGAAATTTACTACCTAAGTTTCATGAAAACTAAAAAAAAGAGGTTTTGTCCTCGTTTCTGGTCCAAGTCAGAAGCCAGCATGCTAGGGCCCTAGTTTAGATGTTGACGAAAAAGGTCTTTAGTCGTTACGAGCTCTACTTTCAATTTTTACCAAAGGTTTTTGGAAGGAAAGTCCACACTTTACAAAGAGGTCGCAGGCCAGATGAATTTCCCTGGCTGATCCCTGCTTTAAAACTAATCCCAAGCCATAATCTTAAACAGTGGATAAAAAATGCGCAAATAAATACTCCTCATTATTGTTTTATTCTCTAGAACTAAAAATTTTCCGTAAAATAGTCACTCCTTGTAAACTCTTGCATTGCATTATTGTTTAATTTGCCTAATTACAGTATTATTTGCTTCATAAGATACCTGTGGTGGAATGGAGAACTATTTGGAGCGCTAGATTTTTTGCTTTTTTTTAGTTGTTAAATTTCTCAATTATTCAAACAATAAAAAAAAAATTGCTGATTTCAGGTTTATTGATAGTCTTTAAAATACTAATAATCTTTAAAATGTTTGAGGTAACTTCAAGTGATTCTGGCGATGAGGAATGCTTCAGCATTGAATCTGAAAAGCCTAGCATTGATGGAGTTTTAAGCAAATGGACAAATTACATTCATGGCTGGCAAGATAGATATGTGGCATGCAAAAACGGCACTTTATCATACTACCGAAGCAGGGATGAAACTGAATTCGGATGCAGAGGTTCTGTTAGTTTATCTAAGGCTGCTGTTACCGTACAGGAGTTTGACGCATGTAGATTTGATGTTTGCATCAATGACAGCACCTGGTACTTGCGAACCGAAGATGAATCAATGCGACAGCAATGGATCGATGTAATAGAAGCTAATAAACTGGATCCCGAGGATATTTCATTGAAGCGTCAAGGCTCAACTATTTCATTAGGAAGTGCACCTTCAATAGCCTCAGCCACTTCTTTTCGCAAAGTCAATGTTTTGAGAAGCAAACTGGCTGAACTCGAGACCTTTAAAGACATCTTAGACAAGCAAATTGAAACCTTGCAAGGGTATTTTGATGTCTGCGCGGACCAACCTAACTTATCAGGCACTCTTGACAAAATGTCTCTTGCTGGCAATGAAAAGAATAATTTTGAAGGTCACAACCATGTATTGGGAGAACCTAATTCGATTGGAATAGACTTTAAAGGAGAAGCCATTACATTTAAAGCTACCACAGCTGGTATTCAAACTACACTCTCCCATTGCATTGAATTGATGTCAAAACGAGAAGAAATGTGGCAACGAAAGTTAGAAAAGAGTTTAGAACAACGACGCATAGCTGAAGAACAATATGCACAGTCTCTTGCCATGGCGAAGAAAAATATTCGATTTATTGGAAGTCCAGATTTTGAAGAAGGGCCCCACAGTGGCTTAACCGAAGAAGAATTTTACGATGCTATGGAAGCTGAGCTAGATAAGCAAGACAAATTCACTCAAGATCTAGAAAGATCAAGAAACAAGTTGCGCGAAGCTGAACTTCTTCCGAAAAAGACACATCATCGCTTTACTGATGACATCGATCGAAGAGTCAAGAATCATTTGGAAGACTCAATGAAACCACCAGGTGCAGATGGAGATTTGTGGGAATTGCTTGCGGAAGAAGGCGAAATGAAAGTCTTTCGCAAAGAGCTTGTCCAAGATGGGTTAATCTGTGATCCCTTGAAAGCTCTGCACAGCATCACCGGTGTAACAGCTCGAGAAATGTGCCAGTATTTTTGGGACACAGATGTGAGGCTTGAATGGGAAGGCACCATTGAAAACTTCAATATTATAGAAGTTTTGGAGGAGCGCTCCATCATTTTGTATCAAACCCACCACCGTGTATGGCCATCTGCTCGAAGAGATTGTCTTTATTTGTCATCCATGATCGAAATTGAGGATCCACCTCTAATGAGAGACGGTATCAAACCACGCGATACTTGGATGGTGTGTAATTTTTCAATTGAGCATCCTGAAGCGAAACCAGCGTCTGGCTGTGTTCGCGCTCTGATTGAAATTGCTTTGATTTGCCAGACCCATGTTACATCGCCGCCAGATGGTGGTGAAGTGACCCGTGATTGTTTAAGATGTGATATTGTGTACGTCGCTACGGTGAATCCCGGCGGCTGGGTGCCCGCAGCTGCTTTAAGGACTATCTACAAGCGGGAATACCTCAAGTTTTTACGACGATTTACGTCGTACGTAAAAGACAAAACGGAGAACAAAAATATCTTGTTCTAAAAGGCTAGTATTACCAGAGTTTTTTTGAAAGTTGACGCATTCTAACAAGCCAGGTTTGCTTAGTTATTATTAATATTCATGAAATGAGTTGTATGTGACTTTTTTAGCGGAAGTGTTGTTTCAGTTTGTAAAGACTTTTGTGTAGATTATTAAAACACCATCACATGCAGCAAAAATCTGCAGTTTTGTGTTATGTCATCATGTTGTTGCGCAATATGATGTTGGATAAAAGTGAAAATCGATAAAGTGACAGAGGATTTTTAACTCGCTGGGTGCAGTTTAGTTTATTGATTGTGTTTTTCACCCAACTTTTGCTTTAAAAAGATAAAGAAATGCCTTACCTCGTATTCTCGCCTGTCTTTGAGGTTTAAAAATGTTACAAATTACCGTTAGTTAAAAGGTTGGTTACTATATGTTTTAGATTAAAAAAATCAAAAGTCAGCTGTATTGAAAATTGTACTAGATATTTTGTAAGAAGTAAAAAATTGTACGTGAAATGGAAACCCTTTATTTTATAATTTTCCTCGTTTTTGATACTCTGTCAACGAAAGCTTTTGAAATGCATGTGATTAGCAATATTCTACCTAAATGCAAATTGACTGAAATTTTATAATGCAAAAATGTTTCTTCATGTCCTTGTGTGCACTAACACGTTTTCATTTTATATCTCTTATGTACATTAATAATCAACGTTGCTTTTTGAAATAAGTGTAACCTAGAATTTTTTTTCGTCTGAATATGCAAGCGTACTATAGTTCTGTCTGATTGATTAAATGGTCTACATTTTGCAGCAGTTTGTAATACGAGCATCTTCTTTCTTGTTAACCGCAAGCAAGGCTTCTTTGTTTTTTCATCCGTGCCTTAGTTATGCTGATTATGTTCATTGTTGTGTGTGTTTTTTATTTAGATTTGTCGTGTTAAGTTTTTTTTTGCTGTTAGATTTATAGTTAGAGATATATGCCTAACTTTAATGCATTTATTTTGAACTTTTTTTTAACCTATAATTGTTTGTTGGCTAATATTTATGAAGCCCTATTACTATGTCTATTGGTTTTCAACCCATAACAACTATAGGTTCAGATTTTAGGCAGCCGAAGAAGCTGGGCGAATTAGAGAGTTATATTCGAATTTTGAGAAGCCAGATTTAAAATTTCAATCTTCGTCGTTTTACTATTGTGTTTTTCTTTTTGCTACGCTTCAATATTTTTTATAGTACTGTAGTTGTTTGTGTTCTTTATTTTTTTTTCACTTTTTGCGCATCATTTATTACTTAGAAGTGATTCAATTATTTTGCATTTTCCAATTGTTAGGAAAAATATCAGCAAAACGTCAATCATTTGACTTGTGTCGAATGTAAAGTAGTTTTAGCAAAGGCAATGTGCTGAGGTCTCTAATTCCTAACGAATGCCAAATTGGGATAGTCTACACGTGAATACTTTACACTAAGGATACTCTACACTTGAAACTCCATTTTTTAAATTTACAAATCCGCTTCGAATTGGGATTTCAGTATTGCTTGTGGGATTTAGCATGAGCAGTTATTTAGGGAATAAATTCTTCTGCTGTCTTCCCTAAAGAATGCATTGCTTTGGTCATCCTAAGGTATAAGCTTTTTTGTTGCTTTAGAACCAAAACCCTTGCAACTTGTTTAATTATCAAGTTTTGTTTGTAGTTGCGGAAAAAGTTTTTGACTATTTGATTTGAAGCCTTGTCTTTGTGTATCCATTACCATCCATTGTCAACTAATAGTTTTATATTAGGAACGTAGTCGTTAAATACAAAGTACAATAAAAGTACGGAACCTGTATTTAGTTACTTCTTTTTTTTATCATTTTAGATGATTTTTAATTAACGAATCATTTTAGTAAGTACGAATCAATTATCCATCTAATATACGCTAATGACCGAGGTTTGCTTCTGTGACCTCACTGTTACAATCAACTTCTACTGTAGGGGGTAGGTGGCTTTAAACAACATCTCAAACGCTGCAAAAATTAACTATGTGTGCTCTAGTGTTAGAGCGTCAGCTGTAGTAAAACAATATACTCAGATTCAATTCAAGTTGAATCGAACCAAAGGTTATAAAAATTGAAATTCACAGGCTTTGATATTCAGCATTAAAAAAGACAGTGGAGTCTTCTCTGTCAATGGGAGAATTAGCGGGCAACCGGCCGCAGTCGCTGTTGACTTAATTTAGTGCAAAAGTTACTGTAAAGGGCAAAAAAATCTTTCAAACTCCGTGGGGTTCAATGCACCCATAGCTCCACCGCGAGAGGTACGCGGTTGTTTGCTGGATTCAAAGGATAGATCCAGAGGTGCTATTCATATCAAGCGAACCAGTTGGTAAAATTGCTTGTTTGTGAGTTATAAATAAAATGAAAAGCTAGGGTGACAATTGTTAATCAAATGGCTACGTGAAAATTTAAAAATGAAAATGACTTTGTTACCACTTATAAAATTTAACCCCAATATGCGTGCCTTTAAATGTGTTTTGGGTCTTGACCAGGAAGTAAGCTGGCGGTGAAGAAACTAAGTAGTTTAATTATGTCAAAGTCTTCCAAATCTTGTTACTGTAATCAGTTCTTTCATAAGGTTCTACAAATCTACGTGCGAAACGTCATCCAATAATGTTAAAATAGTTTGTTTTTTTTGAAAAATCACAAGCCCAGCGGCTGGAGGCTTCATCCATCGACCCCATTTAAGAGATGCTGCAGACAGCTTTCAGCTTTGAAGTCAGGCCACCTGGGCCCCCCTTAGCAACATACTGAAGCGTCTGTCCTTGTTGTACAGTAGGTTGCACCTTTTTCCATTCTGAAGAAATTTTCGCTTTTAGCAGTGACCTTACAATTGCAAAATTGAAACCAAACATTCCCAAGATTCAAACCTTTTTTGTGAGAACCGCTTTTTGAGCTACACTAGTCAGCAGCCAGCCTTACAGCAAAGACTTTTTTAATTGAGAACCGGTAATTTTTCCAACATTTTTGAGAAAACCTGTTCTCGAAGCATTTGAATAGCACCACTAGATTGATCCCTTTGGTGTAACCTAGCCAAACCAAAATCATTATTACGGTTATACAAGCATTTCTCTACAAAACAGCCACAGTAGTGGTCCATTCCATTATTTAATGTTACGCCAGAGATTACTGTTATTTTGCAGAAGCGTTACATTGTTGTTCGTCTGTCCACTCCGTAATCCTCAGTGTTTGAAGTATTTTATCTAACTATCTGTCGCAAAATTGATCGTATGTGCAGGGTAGTCTAATTTCCAGTCGTATGCATTGAAGCATCCTCTCAATTGCAGTGGACACATTTGTGAAAAATACATAAAAGAAAATACGCTATAGTCAAAAAGTCCGCCTTTGCCGCGGCGATTTGCATCTGTGTTCAAGTTTTTAGTCATGTTATTTAATAGAGTTTTATATCCTCTTGGTTTTATCTGATGAATGGTATGAGCAAGGCAGTAGCGTAGGCGGGGGGGAAGGGGGGCTATAGCCCTTCCCCATTGGCCAGCGGATCGAATTCAGAATAAGGAAAATACATTTTTAACCCTTCTGAGACTATCTCTTTTACTGGAATAGACTGAAAAATAATATAAAGCATATTGTGAAAGGTTTGTTTATTGTGAAAGGGGCTAATTTGTCAATGATAAAACTCATAAATCAGAAAAAAATTTGAAAATTGCCAAAAATTAGTATTAAATTTGATCGTTGTTGAAAAATGCTTAATATAGGTTTCATCAAAAAAATATATAAGCTCAGAAAAAAGGGGAAGCGGGCTATTCAGTATTACTTAATTACCAATCACTTCTGTCCAACTTCCTTCCATTACCCCCCTAATTATGTCTTTCTCTTTAAATATAGACGAAATAGATTACTCTTTGAGAGTTTCATTAAACTACCGGTATAGGATTTTAGGATTTATCAGCTTGTAAATGAGAGTACTGAAATTCTTGCAAATTTCAGGCTACGCGCCTGGAGCAGAGCCGTGGCCGGACGAGTTTTTCATGCAGGGTTCAACATCACTATAACTGCTGTTTATAGTAGCATGTTCATGTAAAAAATTTCGAGGCTGGCTACTTCTTTCTGGCTTCGGTCCTGTATGTGATTTTACTTCGCTTGTGAAATGGTGCTTATTCCTTAAATAGGATGGCGACATTGGCTGTGAGTGGTGGCTGTATTTTTTACTACCCTGCATAATTTTGCATGTTTATGATACACGAATTATAGCTTTGTTGCAAATGTTACAAGTTTTTCCGTGTGAGAAAATTTTTAAAGTAACATTTTTTCAATTATCAGTAATTGCTAAATTTCTAATTTACAATATAATCCCACGTACTATATTTTCAGTTTGATGTTTGATGTTTTGCTGCAGCTAATCGCAAGTTTCAAAAAACTTAACTCTAAACAACATCGGAAAGTCAAGTAGCAGGTTTGTGCTTGAAGAAGGGTTTCTTCGTGATTTTCCATCAAAACAAAGAATCCCATCAAAATCAACAAAACATAAAAATACTGTTGCGTCTCTAATCAGTCACCTCTATTAATTTTGAAGTGCAGTTCTGGCAAAATTTGCAAGAAAGTGCTGAAATGCAAAATACATGTTTAGAGTACGCGATCAGCTATTTTACAATAACTGCAGACAGTTGGAGTTGCCTGTGTTTCCATTTGCGTAAAGGGGCAATGAAGTCTAATTTTAACTCATTTGTTGCCAGACAGAACAATAATGTTTTTTTTTTAACTTGAGACTAATTTTAAAATCTTTTGACTTCTACATCGAACAATATTTACATTTCGTTTTTCTGCTGTTTGTAGAAATCCTACCATCTTTTCAATAATTTTTGAATCAACCATTAGGTGTCGCTCGTGTGGACGCAGCGATGTTAGGAAAGCATAATGCCGCTCTCACACTTTGGCGAATTTGACTGCGACTCCACTGCGAATCAATTCGCAGTGCAATCTCCGTAGAGTCGCAGAGCATTGCGAATGTGTTGCGATTTGATTTTTACTAATGTAGAAGAAAAAATTATTCATTTTCATGATAAAAAAGCAGGTAAAATTAAAGAAAAAAACTTTATTTAGAAGATTAATTAAGCTTATTACTTCCAATGAAGATCTAAATATTAATGAAAGCTTTTACTTAGCAGCATACAAAAAGCGCGAAGGTTGTCCGAAAAATCGAAATCGAAAAGAAAAATGACTAAAACCGGTTAGTCTTTGCGACATAGCTGTGTTGTTTCATGGCATACCTGAGCGGAAACGCGGTATTTTTTCAATGGTACCCTTGGTTCATTACCGCAATACTTTACCATTTGAAGGCGCTACTGGTTCTTTATAGAAATGCAACAGTTTTATTTAAACCAATGTGAAAACTAAATGTTAAATTGGCATTGTAATTTATGGGTAAAATTCAACATCTACGCTCGTGAAAATCCAATAAAATTTTTCAAAACTTTTTAACAGCAAAATTTTGAATTAACTATAAACCAATCAAATTGTTCCTCTTTTCAACGTTTATTGTCATAACTTAATTTCAAAATCACAAAAGCAATAGAGTGGTGAATAACCTTCGAATTACAGTAGCTTACTTATTGCGTATTATTTTTATTTTTGTTCAACTCTTTATTATTTCGTATTATTTCTGTGATTGAAGAGGATATATGCTCTGCAAATGAGCACAGTTTTCGTTTAACTGATTGCCCCCAAAGTCAATTTTACTAAAATACGCAGCTTTAATGTCGTTTGACACTGCTGCTACTTTAGAGTTCATTTTGTTGCAAGCATAAAACTTAAATATATCCAGCTTTAGAGCAGAAAAACTGGACTAAGGAATAGTTTTGCCGAAAATAAAATAGCCGAAGCTGTCTAAAACGTTTTATTTGAGAGACGTTTTAACTTTGTCATTAATTATCAATTTGCTAAAAACGCGCAAATGGATTAGATGTTTTGCAAAGTGCAAGTTTAACAAAAAAGCAAAATAAATCGGAAATTAACTATTTGTTCTGCGATATAACGCATTACTGCTTTCAAAAGCAAGCGCAAACCAAACGGGTAAGCTAATAATAATTGTATAACTACAATATACAATACTGTATATTGCAACACTACTCTTCAACACATTTATCATACTGGCATTTATCATACTACTCGGCTATTAACAGCTGTTGGCAAATTTAGTGTTTTAATTGAATTCGAACAGTTTCGCTGTTATACTGAGCGCCTTCATCAAAAAATTAAAAACATGGCAAATGAATAAAGTAACAATTAGTGCACAGTCAAAATTACTTCAAAATAGTGACAACATTTTACGAACATACTATTTGGATTTCCAACTGCATCCGGATAGACTGGCATTTTACGGCTCAGGCAATTCCTAGTAATAAGATAAATTACATTAGAAGTTCAATTAAGTATAATTAAAATATAAAGCTAGCCTAGCTTGTAGTAGCCTTGTAATAATATAACGGAGTAGTGTTTTTGCATTGTGTTGCAAGATGGTTACTGAAAGTAACCTCTCTACTGAAACCATAAATTTTATAATTGCCCCAATACAAGTCTTACCAAACGACACTCATTCATTCAACCTAAAATTATCCGCATCCTGATGCCGTCAACTACAATCTACGTTTGATTCAAGACAAAGCGAAAGTCAAGAAAGCGCTACGAAAACCCAAGCAGTCACCCATCAATTGAAATGAATCCCAGCAATCAGTTATCTAGCGTATCACCAGCACTATATTGGCTATCTACTGACTGTACTGCCAGAATCAAACAGTGGACCCCAATTTCAGACACACTATGTGATCCAAACATAGCCCCATATTAACGTAGACTTAGGAGGTGACATTTACGTTGTCAACCGCACCATCTCTGAACTTCAAAAAAAATTTGGAAGCAAATTCCAAAATTACTAAAAATACTAAAAGTTTCAAAATCATGGAAAATACTGACTACGACTATTAAAAACCCAAGTTTTTGTGCTATCCAACTCCGCATTAACATTTTGTTAAAAAGTTTTCCAATTTTATTTATTTTGATCTACTTCATCAATTTTTATCCATATTTTAATAGTTATATTAGCTTCAGGCAAGATATTTTAGTTTTAGACGCGACTTTTGCCAAATAGCTGACATTCATGGAATTACTGCAACATCTTGACGTCCTTCGTGGTCGACTCCTGGGAAGCCATGTCAACTTCCACTCATGGAAGTCAACTGTCAACTTCCACTCATGGAAGCCATGTCAACAACATTCATGGAATTATTTATTTTACCATTGCCTTTCCACCACTCATTATTTCGCAAAATAAAATTTATTACAAAACAATCAACTACGTCATTTCCGTTATACCTGATACGATTCGCAGCGCAGTCTCTTTGCATTCGCCAGAGTCGTACTGCAGTCTCCGTGGGTTCGCAGCGTAGTCTCCGTCAATTTGATGGCGAATGCACTGCGAACCCACGGAGACTGCAGTATGACTCCACGGAGACTGCAGTACGACTCCACGGAGACTGCACTGCGAATTGAAAAATTTTTGCTCGTTGGCGACTCCATTGCGAATGCACTGAGACTCACTGCGAATGTGCTACGAATGCGCTGAGACTCTGAAAACTGCAAAATCTTCAATTCGCAGTGGAGTCGCAGTCAAATTCGCCAAAGTGTGAAAGCGGCATAATTTATTTTCGTGTTTTTTCTTTTTGACTTAATGTTTTTGGTGAAATAGGCTGATCACTATTTGTTTGCAATAGGCCTGCCATAAAGCCTACCTCCTACGCCTACTAGCCTACCATTAGTTAAGCAGCTTACCGGAAAAAACAGTGTAAAGTCTAATCTTGCCCACTGCGTTTTCATACTGGGCTTAATTTACTCTGAATAATTACAAAAAAAAAAACAAGGTGAATGACACAAGCCAAAATTATGAATGTTATCCGAATGACCTAGGCGTATTTTTCTAATTTCTTTCTTAGAGCACCAAATCGAATATTTTTGTGTCAAAAGAAGAAAATTCAAACAAATTGGCCAAATTTTACTTTAAAAGGGCATTCGCATCAATTTTTTCACGCTTGAGTCTTGACAAAAAAAATTGGGAAAAGATATTGCACTTCAAAGTTCGCAATTTTCCTCTTCAGTGTTGCCATTTTGCCAGCATTGTGACAGAAGGTTAACTTTTGGAAAGGTGGCTTGAATTTACTTGAAAAGCAGCTAATTTACAGTTATGACCACTTACTTGGTTTTGACTACAACTTTGCCGAAAGCACTTGTTGATAGTTACAAACACGCAGTAACTTTTTGAAATTTTGTTTGTTGCTGGCAACCCTTATAAAGTTTCTATAGGGAAAAAGCTTTTCCAAGGGTATATCTAAATTATCATATTTTGAGAAGGGAAAGTAGTAGAAAGCTCAAATTTGGTGAGGTTAGTCATCATATTTGTCAAAATTTTCAAGAGAAAACCGAACAAAAAATTTTCGACCAGAATGCCGTTTTAAAAGAAGCACAACTTTTTCGCCAAAGCTACAGTAGAAGCCTGGTATAGAACACATCCTAGCCCCGGGTCCTACCAGATTACTCGTTCGTTTGTATGAACCAGGCACTCTGCGTCTACATGGTCTAACCATAGACTCTTTATTTAGTGACTAGAAACAGACGCGTGCCGAAAAAGAGAAAAGCATTGAAGAAAAAAATTTTGCTCTTGTTGCGAAGGTTGTTTTGCGGTCACGCATATTCGACGAATTTGATTGGACATATTCGTAAAACGAATGAACCGTGAAGAAAGAAAGACAAAACTGTCAGTTTCCAGTCCACTAATAAAAAGTCTGTCATGGTTAGTGTCCTCAGTTGGTATCTCACTGGCAGTCATAGGCATAGCCAGGATTTTTGATTGGGGGGGGCCCAAACCACAAATCACATGCAATGACGTCATCAGAAATTTTCAAAAAAGGAGCTTTTTTGTGGGGCAGAAATATGGTAGAATGGAAGATCTGAAGCCTTAGCCTGTTGGCACTTAACCAGGATTTTGGTGAAGGGAAAGGGCGAAAAGTAATAGTTAAAAAGTTCAAATGGCGAACTTAGGAGACGTGTTGAGTAAGCTAGTGTACTCAAACGTATCACAGCCGCTGGGCGATTTTTGTAAGTTTTTGGAAAAAAAAGTTATTTTAATCCCATTGGATCACATTTGGCACGTGTTCACAGCCATTTGAAAGAACTAAATTTTTAACATTTGAAAGCCAATCGAAAAAATGTAATTGTTCAATTTTCTGTTTACTTGCAATCAAAGTCCAAAACACGTTTAAAATCTTGCATTATGGTGTAAAATTTTAATAGTAAATGATTTGGTCCTTGTAGGGGAAGTAAGGCACGTTGCCTCCTGCAACATTTTAGCAGCAAATAATAGTCCACTCGAAGATTTTCCTTGGATATTTTTGTTTTGTCATGAAGTTAATCAATTATAAGAGTACATGTACGGCCAGGGGGCCCAGGCCCCCTCAATTCAAATTCAATAATTTGTTCAATCAGCATTTTCCCCAGCTATTTTTTTAAAGTATTTTGTGCGAACAAACTGGCGAGGTGGAGGTTGTTGAAAAATGAAACAATAGATGGTTACGCTTACCAAAACATGTTATTACCGGTCTGGATTTACATTGCGCGGGGCCCCTGGCACGTAAGGGATTTTTGCAACATCTTCATACCAAATATAAGTGAAGACCAAAAAAAGTCCTACTATCTGAGCGAGGGGCCATGGCACTGTGCCATATGGCAAATACGGCGCTAGTTATTGTATTAAGTTCATAAAAAGTTTAGATGAAGCCTGAGGTAGCAACTATAGGACAAAAACCCTTGATTTAACCCTGGTTATACGTTTAAATTGGTTGGAAAAAATTGAATTAAGGGTTGCGCCGGGCCCCCTGGTCGTCAATATTATTTATTGTTAAGTGCTGTTGCGCGCGTGTACTGTTGCAAGCAAAGATGCTAAAAGAAACTGAAAATGAAGAAACAAGGCTTTTTTGTCAAATTTTGTCATTGGTGGCATTTTGATTGAGGGGGCCCGGGCCCCCTGGGTCATCCCCCTGGCTACGCCAATGATTTTGAGACAAGATCGCGCCCTTAAGTTCTTGCATAAAAAAAACATTTAAAGCAAAATTAAAATAACTTTTTTTCGAAAACGTGGAGGACTCAAGTCAAGTCACTTGACAGTTTTTTGAAACATCCAAGAATTGCATGACATTATTCCGACGTGAACACGTGGTCCTCGCCATTATTATTACTTACTTTTGCACGCGTAAACCCTAAATTAAAAAAAACTGCAATTCCGGACAAGGACAACATACTGGCTATGCTCTCATTATATTTATCATTCGTAGTATTTCAATTGGGGTTTGCATTACCGCCCACGTTATAGCATTAAGTTCATAATAACGTTAAACAAGGGCCTGGGGTTGCAGCTTTTAGAACAAAACTCGTAGATTTTTCACAGGTTTTGCATATAAATTATTAAAAATTTGCATAGATGGGCAAGTTAATGCAAAACGTTAGCTTCGTTAACCACTAGTCCGTTAACAAACTTCACACCTCCGTTAACGTTAATCCGTTATTTTCAGCTTTAATTAACGGAAGTTAATAAAGTCCGTTAATCCGTTAACATTTTGCGTGTAATTTACATTTCTTTTTGTTCACTCGCTTCTAGAACACGTATTGACGCTGTTGAGTTGATTGTAAGGAAATATTTATTGCTATGGTGGTCTTTTTGTGTTTTGAAAGTTACATTTTACAGTCTAATCTAATTTCAAGATAAAAACAAGTTCAAATGCGCCACAAAGCTGCAAGATATTAACGATAAAAACCGTAACGGAAGTTAACAGAACTTAACGGAAGTTACTTTAGTCCGTTAACAGCACTTAACGGAAGTTAATTTAGTCCGTTAACATGAAAAAACTTTTTAACGGATTAACGAGTTAATGAAAAAGTTAGCTTCGTTATTAACGGATTAACGATTAACGGACTTGTGCCCATCTATGAAAATTTGAATTAAGGGGCTCCTGGCACGGAACCCTTGGTCGTCAGTCAGGAGCCCAGGGGTCCCCTGGTTGTCAGTTAAGGGCCCCCTCTGGTTGTTAATTAGGAGCCCTGGGGCCCCCTGGTTGTTAGTTAGGGACCTCGGAGCTCCCTCCTTGTCAGTTAGGGGTCCCCTGGTTTTTGGTTAGGGGCCCTGGGACCCTCTAATCGTCAGTTAGGGGCCCTGGGGCCCCATAGTCATCAGTTAGGGACCCCGTAGCCCACTGGTTGTCAGTTGGGGGCCCCTGGTTGTTAGTTAGGGGCCCCTGGGACCCCCTGGAAGTTACTTAGGGGCCCTGGGGCTTACTGGTTGTCAGTTAGGGACATCGGGGCCCCTGGTTGTCAGTTAGGGACCCCGCGGCCCCCTGGTTGTTGGTTAGGGGCCCCCTGGTCGTTAGTTAGGGGCTCTGGGGTTCTCTGGTTGTCAATTAGGGTCCCCGGGGCCCTCTGGTTGTCCGTTAAAGGCCTCGAGACTCCCTGGTTGTTGGTTAAGGGCCCCGGGGCCCCTGGTCGTTAATTAGGAGCCCTGGGCCCCCTGGTCGTCAGTTAGGGACCCCTGGGGCCCACTGGCTGTCGGTTGGGGACCCCTTGCTCGTTAGTTAGGGGCCCACTAGTTGTTGGTTAGGAGTCCCTGGTTGTTAGTTAGGGGCCCCGGAGCCCAGTGGTTGTTAGTTAGGGGCCCGTGGCTCTCTCGTCTTCATTAACATTATTGTTAATTACTGTTAGGTGCGTAATTACGGAAAAAAACTGCAACTAAACATCACTAGGCTATGTTGTCATAATTTTTATCATTAGTGAAATTTTGATTGGGGGGGCCGGGCCCTCTGGGCCCCCCCCCTGGCTACGCCTATGCTGGCAGTGCAGATTCTTTAATGCATGCTCAGGCGCTGTTTTCAGTACAAGCGCCCGCAGTGTTTGTTGAAATCTTCGCCGATGCAGAGCGGCGCTTAATCTACTGCTGCAAAATTGCCAAATGATCGTGTATTTATAAATAGTTGCTTAATTGTGGGGCTCAGAAGCTGCGTTGTCGTTGTTGATGCTTTCATTTTTGAAAACGTGGATTGATTCTTACGCTGCTGGTCATTTTTCAAATATTTTGCCTCAATGCTTGTTGCTTGCTTTTCCTCTGGAATCGAACTCAAATTTTGGTGTGAAGTATGGAATACACCCTAATGGAATAAATTGAAATCGATGCTTTAGAAACTACAATATGTGGAATTAAAGAATACTGCCAGTGTGGAATTATAAAGAAAAGTGCAATTACGCCTTTATTCACCAAGTTACCTTAACCAGGAGACAGCGAAGATATGTTTTGGTCTTTGAATCAATCTACCACATGTTCTTTTTACTTCGGTCCGCCAAGCAAAGAAGCCTTTGAATACCAATTTTATCCAGTAATTGAACCCGAGTTAACCATTTCAGTGACAGACTCTCAATCCATTCGACGGCTGATTGGTTGAAGGCAACAATTTGAATATGATGTTTATGGACATTTCATCTCCCCACGCAGGCAAGACTTCCAATAGTCTTGAACTATATTGCATTATAAAAAAGCCAAAAACGTCAAACTTAGCAAAAAATATTATTTTTTTAGCCTTCGCAAAACAATTCCCGTTCTGCGGAGCAACCACCTCCTACGTCACAACAAACCTGCCAAGCCACAGATTTGAAATTGAATCATTTTTGCAGATGTGCTGCATAAACTAGAACAATATTTTGAGATTGATTTTGGTAATTTAATGTCTTGATCTGTTGATTTTGAATGAGGTTTGCAGCAGCTTGTCTGAGAACAAATACGGAACGACGATTCTTTTGTCGGTGGGTTCGTGGCAGAATTAGCGTGATTAAAGATGCTTCAAAACAAGCACCTTTTGTCGAGAGATTACTCGTTAAAATAATATATATACAGTAAAATGTTTTGCAATTATAAATATCTAAACTTTTTTTGGAGTATAAAGTGCAGTAGTTTTGCGTCATTAATTTTTTATTAAATTTTTAGTTGTAACTCGACCAAAGAAACCTCAGCCTGCACAACCACGTTCGCCGTAAGTTTTGAAAAGTCATTAAATTACTTGTAAATTAATTAATTACGTTTCACTTTTGGTTGCTTTAGCCAAGCCTTACGTGGGTGGGACACGGCTGATTTTTATTGAAAAATTCGGTTTTAAGCCGCCAGGTTGCATTCTGTAGGCTTTGGGGTGGGTAACAAAGCATGAGTGATGAACAGTATGTGGCAAAAACATTGACATTAAATTATTATTACCCAAAGTTAAAAGTGAAAGGCTTACAACCACAAACAAGGTGGATCTTTATCATTGTGATTTTGCGTGGAATTGCTTACAAAGTTACCCAAGCGAAAGGAAGAAAATAGTTCAATCTAGCGCTGCTGCCCCCCACAGCCTTCAAAATGAAGCAGGAGTTGTTAATTGCTCGTTGTTTCGGCCCAAAATGCCTTCAACTTGAATGCTTTAAGTTATGTATTGATTCAATATTCAGTTAAAATCCTGATTTTTAGGGAAAAAAGCGATTTTCTCTTGAAGAATACAATAAAGGTCGAGCTCTGAAATCCCACACGAAGGTTAATTGTATCTTCCCATAAATCTTTGCAAATGCAACCGATGCCACAAAGTAGTAACGCATTCACAAAATCATCGACAAAAGTTGCGCCTTCTACTCACGGAGCTGCTCAAATAGAGTCTTTATCACAAAATTCAAATGGAAAAGGAGAAAACAATGTCGATCAGCAAGCGTGTCGATGATCACAACACTACAGGAATTGCACGGTGAGCATCCGCGACCGGTTTCGTCCTTGCTCAAGGGACTCAACAGGCGGAAGAACAACGAGAAAACCAAATTAAGCAATGCAGCGACGGAGAACAGAGCTTGCCAACCGACATCGTGCATAGGCATCACGCCAAGCGAGTGTTCCTTGTCAAAAGAACAAAGCCATAGGGACCTCAAGTAGACTGTCAAGAACTACATAAAACCACCAAGGGAACCACAAGGGTACCAGAGATATTGCAACTCCGGGCGGGGAACTACAGCGACTCAAATGGAAAACGAGAAAACGGTTGGCAAGTTCTGTTCTCCGTCGCTGCATTGCTTAATTTGGTTTTCTCGTTGTTCTTCCGCCTGTTGAGTCCCTTGAGCAAGGACGAAACCGGTCGCGGATGCTCACCGCGCAATTCCTGTAGTGTTGTGATCATCGACAAGCTTGCTGATCAACATTGTTTTCTCCTTTTCCATTTGAATCGCTATGGTTCCCCGCCCGGATTTGCGATATCTATGGTACCGGTACCCTTGTGGTTCCCTTGGTGGTTTTATGTAAAATTAAAATCCTTTAAAATCAACGACAAAGATGGAACCATTCCGCAAGTCAGCTTCGACGAAACTTGTTTTGCGAGGTATTGATCCTGCGAAGTCCGTGGCCAACGTTCAACCATCTACCGACGAATCTGCTCCGATGCAACGTTCTTCCCGGCATTCTGAACCCTCAAGATCAACGACGAAAGTTGAAGCTTCTAGCAGGCCTGTACGACTGCAGCAACCTACAGCTTCAAACCCGCAATGTAAGTACTCTGTATGTTGATTATTTTTATTTTGTTATGATCTAGTCCATATTTTAACGCAGTGAAAGAGAGGAAAAATGAACTCTTACTGTTTTCGATGATGTAGGCGCAAGCGTGTAGCGAATTGTTGGGGGCCAATCTGCAAGTATCTCGAAATTAGACCTGTTTGATGCTGAAGATCTTTCAACTATGCTATGCATTCTTGTTCTCTACTGCTCTACCTAACTTAACTGTCATCATGAGAATGAAAGTACAAATGTAATGAGCAAATCTAATTCTAAAGTTGTTGAAGACTCACAAACATAAACTGTTCTTCAAATGCTAAGAGCTTTTTTTCAACTAAATTACATCCTAAAGAAGAAGAACGTTGCAAGCGCAAAGCTAGAGAGAGTTCGGATGCTCTAAACTCTCACCCAGCAAGAGAGCCGATCTGCAAGACTACACTGCCTTAAAATTAACTTCTGATAATTAACAAAAGATTTTGTGCCATTCCATCAGAATCGTTACGTTGTTCACGCTATTGTACAGTGTGCAATACAATCAGGTTTCTTGTTTTGTTCCGATTACGTCGTTTAAAGCAAAAAAAATAAAATCGCGTTTCTCAAACAATTACAAATACTTTGCAATGCCTTTATTGTTATAATTCTTGCTTAAATAATTGGAATTTATAATTGTCAAGCTTTACCCTAATCATTCTTCTGTGCAAAGTGCAAAAATCAACTTACATGATTTATATTGCGTCGTTCAAAACATAAAACACAATTTTGATTTACTGTGCTGCAACCAGGGCCTACGAGAGGGGGGTTCACTGGGTACATCGTACCCGGGCCCGGGCCTAGGGGGGCCCGGACTCAGGGGCCTGGAAGAGTTCAGGTGTCCGCGTTAAGTTTTGGTGTCGCACCCAGTGGCGTATCCATGGCGTATCTATGGGACTAAATTTGAGTGAAAACCTTTTTTTTTTGCTCTTCACCTAATTTTGGGCAGAAAATCGGACTAAATTTCAGTAAAGATCTTTGTTTTTTTATGCTCTTCACCTAGTTTTGGGCAAAAAATCAGAATAAAATTTTGCGGAAGTTTGGTGCCCGAAGAGATTTGCGGGGCCCAGTATCGACCTTCGTACCCCCTGGAAAAATTTCTCTCTGAGGCCCTGGCTGAAACCACTACTTGGATTGTAGCGGAGACGCGTCCCTCCCATCGAGATTTCAGCGTCCTCCCTAAAGAGATTTCAGCGCCCTTCACTAAGAGTATGCGTCTGGACGATTATAGACAAAAAGTGGCTGTTAGCACCTATTTCCGGCCGAAAACGGAGGCAAGTTTTGGTAAAAACTTTTTTTGGGTCCAATAGAATTCGGGAAAAACTTTAAACAAAATTTTATCTAAAACGCAGCCGCATTGCGAATGCGTTTCGTCGAGGCCGCGAAAGCTTTCCCCACGTAAAATTTTACAGTTAAAAGTGCTGCCTGCAACGAAGTTGAAACAATTTACGAATAAGTGTTTACCTTAGGGATGTATTTGTTATTGTTATTTATTAATTTGATCTGTTATTGCAGTTATCTGCATTTATCATCGTAAATACCATATGCATGATATATAAAACTTGCTTGTGTCTTACCAAGTTGTGTAGGTTTAAAGAAAGAATAGCGAAGAGACCTTTGCAGCAATTATACATTTGAAAGTTGTCGCCATAGCGGGCCGAGTTTCATGCTACACACTATTAATGTGTTGAATATCCAGTAGGGTCATAAGTGAGCCTATTACTATTTTCCTTTTACTGCAATAATGAATGCGAATAAGTGATAAAATGATAACACATAGACATCAGACGGTAAGGAAAACCAGGAAAAAATTACCCGTCGAGAGAAAAATATAGAAAATATAAATAAAAGAACTTGTAGCAAAGCGATAATAA
The DNA here is from genome assembly GCA_963965965.1 of Trididemnum nubilum. Taxonomy (NCBI): domain Eukaryota; kingdom Metazoa; phylum Chordata; class Ascidiacea; order Aplousobranchia; family Didemnidae; genus Trididemnum; species Trididemnum nubilum. Next base: position 14,658,254 of record OZ014479.1, read on the forward strand.
AACACGGGGGAGGGACAGTGAAAACATATTTTTATATTATGGCAGGGTATAATCATTGTAGTCAACTTAATATCGAATTGTTTTTGCGGCCTACTGTTTAAAATTTCTTTCTTACGAAAATGCTAGTTGAACCCCAAGTCACGTGATCAGGATAGTCGTTGCTTACCTCTGGCCTACGCTGCCAACACACTTTGATAACTTCACAAAATAATCAAATTCTTGGAAGAGATTTTGAATCACGTACCAGAGTTGTAAACTGGCCTACTAGTTCGGGCCCGAACCCGAAAATATAAGCCCGAACCCGAAAAGTAATTTGAAGCCAAAATCATGCCCGACCCGAAAAGCCCGGCCCAACTTACAACTCTGTCACGTACAGTACGTGACTGGCACTATGCCAATAACTGGCAATGTTGTTAGTAACTGACTTTTACGACCAAAAAAAAACTTCAGGTTTTGCTTCCAAGAAAACTTAATGAACGTTAGATGTCGCTTGTGATCTACCATTGAAACCGCAGAAATTCGATCGTTATGTTGAGAGCTGAAATCAGATAAAAGACAATGATCCTGCGCTTATGATAAAATCTTTACGATTGGAAACAGAGAAGTCAAATTCCTATACTACTATGGTTGTAAGTAAAATTTCCTTGTCATTGCACATTTGTTAACATGAGTTAAATGATCAACAGTGAAAAACTTGACTTGAATGCCCTTTTAAACTAAAAAACATTTTTTACCAATCGTGTTCTATCTCGTTGGTGTGCTACACCATAAAACTAAAGTATACTTTTTTAGTTGTTGTAGTGAAAAAAAAAAACAATCATTAAAATGTTTCGTTGGAATTTTAACTTTTTTTGAATAATATTGTATGTCATTGATTGATTGATTGATGAATGCGCTCGACGCTAACAAACTTCAATATTAAACTACTGAAGCATGGCGGTAAACAGCGGTTCCATGGTGACAAAACAAACGAAAGCTACGCGCAATGCTCGCTTATTGATTATGGCAAACAATGCTAAATGGACAAAAGATGGTAAATTTCAATAAGAAATCAATCGATTTTACCGGTAATATTTCAGTGTTTCGAAAAAGCTTTTGTTATTGTTAGACACAGTTAGAGGGAGTAGCAGCATGCAGGAGGCCTACAAATTACAAAATCGCTTGGTTTTTCAAAGCGAGCTCTTTTCCGTATCCGTTTCAATCCCCTAATCTATTTTTTGAGAACAGACTTTTTTCAGATCAAGCCCAGCAAGCACCCAAAAAGTATGCCGCAATTTACGGTCCCGCTAAGATTATACGAAATCAAACTTCGGTATCGGTATAATTTACTACGAAGAAAGTGTTTTTAATTTTCGAGTATTAAAATTAGCAGCTCATAAGCTCAGTACCGTAGTGAAAGAAAGACATCTCCGTGAATTTGGCTTTTGCCTCCCTTAAAAAATTACGTAGAACGTATTACGTAGCCATTGCCAAATATTTGGGTTTTCGGGTTGGGGTCGGGCCTAAAGTTGACAAATTTTCGGGCTTAATTCAGGTCTGAGACGTGCTTTTTGTCATAGGTGCACAAAAATATAATCAAAATAACTTGGCAACATTGCTAAATTTTTCAGACCTTACCTAACTTTCGAGTTTTTTTTCGGGCATGATTTGGACTTCAAATTAGTTTTTAGGTTCGGGTCAGGTTCGGGCTTATATTTTTGGGTTTGGGCCTGAACTACTCGGCCCATTTACAACTCTGTTCTGCCCATCTGTCTGCACACATGGTGGAAACTTCACACCGCCCCTTTTAATGCTGAAGGTCAAGTATGCTGTAAGTCCCAATTTCGCCCTACCGGAAATTGAACCCAAGTTTACCGTTTCAGTAGCACTGTAGCAGACGCTTTATGCTAAGACCACTAATCGGTACTAAACTTTAAAGAGTGATTGTTGATAGATACTTTCAAAACTTAACATACCGAATTTGAAAAAAGGATTTCTAAACTTTTTCTTGTTTTCTTTTTTATGTCAAAACTTAGTTTCAGATGAAGTGCAGTACCGGTTTCACGATAAAAATACGGTATCATGTTGTAGTGCAATTTTAACACGAAAGTCAAAACAACATGTTTAAGTTCAACTTGAGTAAGCTGCTGCTGTTGTTTCTATTATCCTTTTCAGTGCTGGTGTCATTTTCTTTGTTACCCAACTTGTTTGTGTTTATTTTAAGACCTTGACGTTATAGGTTTTGTTACGCTCTGCACAATAATCGACAACTTTCTCATCCAATTGTTTTCCTATCGGATTATTCTAAATTAAGGCGACTCTAAAAAGACTTCGACGATCACAAAAGAAATTTGAAACCAGCAAGTTATAAGACAAACCGTTCAGCTTTTCATCTTTGTTATTAATGTAGTTAATGTCAGATTGTGTTATTTGCAATGTATTTTATACTTTATTGGTCTGTGAGCCAGGATTAAGCCCAGTAGCCGCCTTTTCTGGAGCATTTCATTATAAATAGAGCAAAGAAGTCAGTTCTGCAAATGATAAAAACACGGGAAAATTCAAATTGTAAGCAGACAGTTGATTTTATCAAAGGAAATTGCCGAAATGCGTATTGACGGTGACATCATGTTTAGCACCAGTATTATTTGTTAATATTATTTAATAGTTAATACGTGTTTTTACTAGCAAGATAGCGGTCAGAATTTCGCTGAAATTTGTAATTAGGAACAGGATAGGAAACCCTTGGTGGAAGTAAAAAAACTCCGCATAACCCCGCATATACAGAAGCGAAAAACTGTTGTACTGTTAGTCTGACAGTAAATCGCATATCAAAACCACAAAGCAAAATATTTATAAACCAGCTGTAAGAAACAAAGTTAAGCGCAATTTAATTCTGAAAAACGCAAAGACTCCTATCGACGATGTTATTGGAGGAATAAGCAAAATTGTGCAAACTATTTTCAGGCGGTGCTGCATAGCAAAAACGTACCAGTATCTCGAAAAATTTGGCTTGGTTTAGGGGAAAACTTATAATTTCGGCCCAAGTCCAAATATGTACCAATGACAGTACTGTGATCTTGCTTTGTATTTGACACTTATCTACTAAGTTACTTTGCTCAAATTACATCACTGGAATTCATGCAATATTGATAAGCCAACGACCAAACGGTATCTTGAGACAAGAGTCTTTTGAAATTGGCTTTGAGAACTGCGCGCTAATGTTTGCCGACTTCAACGAGCATTTGTAATAGTACTTTACAGCTACAAGTCGGCAACGTTTGACGTCATCAAGCAATTGAGGTTTTATTTGAACTGAAGACGAGCGTAAGGCAGCCGTTAGTCGACTCTCATTTAAACGGATAAATAATTTGTTTACATCTTTATGTTTACACGGTAAGCGCTATATTGCAGCAGTAAAGTTGAAAATCAGTATCGTTTACACACTAGTGTGTGTGAATCAGAATTTAAAAAGTTAGATTACTTTGTCCTCGTACAATATCATACTGAAAGTCGAGGTAAAAGAGCATAAAGGAGACTTTCTCATTTCAAAAATCTACCAGATTATCTTGATTCTTAAACATAGATTGTGTAAAAACTAGATATTTTAATTTCAAATTTGCAAGTTTTCCCAACATTTGGGGACTATGAGCACTTCTCTAGATGCCTTGTTGATTTACTCCATAAAATCTACGCAATAAAAGAATTGTCGCTTGGTCCAACTAAAACAATCCAAGGAAGATACCCTAAGATCAAAATAGTTTCTGCCGTCGCGGTATTTTTTGCCTTTATAAAAAATTCAGAATAGATTAAAAAGCAACATGATGTTTTGTCTGGTAGAGAGCAGAAATTCGTATTTTTAATTCGGGGCCTCTTGTCCCAGATTTGAGGTAGCAAACATTAATCGGTCTTTCGCCATTTCAAGTGTTTCCTTCATTTATAATACTCCACAGTATGAATGAAAAAGTTAACGATATGACAGCTCGTTCGTGCGAATAAACCAGGCACTCTACGTGTGTCTAACCACACCAACGCAGAACACTTTTTTGGTTGTGTTTACAAGTCTTTCGTCAGGCTGGGCAACTACAATGGGACAATGGATAGACTGCTCGGCCCCAATAGAAAATATGAATAAAGTCTCTTTCCAAAGGGCCCAACGACGCATTACCAGGTCGAAAATCGAACCTGGGTCAACAATCTTTCCTTCACTAGCCCGACGTTCTACCACTGAGCTATCGCCGCCGCGGTGATTTGGCAGTGAACGATGCAAACTCGAAACTCGAAAAACTCAAACATTTTACCAACTCGAATTTAAGCTCAAAAACTGCTTTTTTATAAGGCAGTGGCTATTTTGCCTCTGGAGGCAAAATAGCCCCATGTTATTTTGCCATTTGGAGGCAAAATAATCCTAACGGCTATTTTGCCGCAAGTTTCAAAATAGCCCTAAGCCTAATCCTAACCCAAACCCTAACCCAAACAGAGGAAAAACACTATTTTGACTCTAGAGGCAAAATAGCCACTTCTTTTTTATAATCGTAGAAATAGTACGTTTATTGATTTGGTCGATTGTGTATTGTTCGGCCTTTTGAAGTTGAACCTGAACACAAATTCGAAAAATATTAGCAAATTTGAGTTTTTTGAAGAAATTCATGGAAATTTTTTGTCTTTTACAAAGTGATTACAAACATTTTCAATGGCCTTAGCAAAGGCGCACGAAGGCCAATGCTGATCAGACTGAGATGATTGGCTGATGTGTAAATGAGTCCAGTGAAAAAATGAAGACCAAAAAAAAATCATCGGTTTTCTTTAGTGCATTTAATCATAAAAAAAAGGCCTCAGTGCTGAATCTTTCGTGTATTTGTCGGATAATATCGATTACAAAAAAGGCGAATACTGGGTACAAAACAAATAGAATTTTATCATAGGCTGCAAATAACTCTTATGAGTGGGGGGAAGGGGAGGGATTTTGAACTACGCCGTACTAGGGATTCTTAATTTTAATCTTTGATTATGAGCATGTGAACCCATACTTCAGGAAGCTTTCGAATTAAAAAAAGTTTGTTATTAAAAATAGCAGGACACCAAAATTAATGGTATTTTATGACTCATTGGAAATGAAAACAAAGAAACTGCCTAGTGCATGATAAATCAGTGGTCCAGTGGATAGGGGGTCTGCTACCGACTCGGGTTCGATTAGACCTGACTTGACAATTTGATTTAGACTCGGGTTCGATTACCGGTCGGATCAAACCAAATACAATAAAAATTGGTGTTTACAGCTTCCCTGCTTGACGTACAGCATTAAAAGGGACAGTGTGAAGCCTCCACCGTGTGTGGTAGACAGTTGGACAGGAGGCAGCTTGAGTAGAAGACCGCAAAAATCCTTTTCCTGTCTTTTGGGCAAGGCAAGTTTATGAATAAGACTGTGATGGCAACTACAATAATTTCGTGAAAAGTTAACCCTGTGTTTTTCAAGAGTTTTATACACTACTTTACTTTCTTCAATTTTATTGCATTACATTGCAAAATGGCTGATATGGATGCAGTTAAAAGAACCTACGATGTTTATGTTGTCCAAGGAGCTTCGACCGCAAAGGCTTTGAGCAACAAAAACTTTAGCAAGGTTTGTTTCAAATTTGTGAATATTTTTTAACTTTACTGGCCTCGTTTTTTAATTACTGTAGTTTTACTCGGTTGGCTATTCAAGGTGGAAACGAAACTTGAATTTAAAGGAGGCAGCTTGCATTCGTAACTTTATAAAACATGGTGATCAAACTGTTTTTGAGATCGTAGGAAAAACACTTGTCGAGAAGTGGCAGGGAGGGCACCTGCAACGTTTTTACAACGACACTGAAAGCATGACCTGTTCTCAAACTTCACTTTGGCCTGGTCACGCAGTTTATGCGTCTCTGGAAAATGCGCTTTTCGATGATTAACTCTTCTTGTGGTTCAAAACAACCAGAAAAATTATTTGGGCTGAAGTCAAATGTCAATCGAATAACTTGAGGCCCGAGATTTGAAATTTAGAACTCCAGCTTCAAATACAAACGCGTTGCCTGGTCGACTATGGTTATTGTTCTAAAAATTTTATGTATTGTTTAAGCTGTGCAAAGATTGCAAAATTGTGGACGGGAAGAAGCTTACCAATGCCGATGTTGACATAACCTTTTCCAAACATAAGTAAGCTATAATCTGTGTTATGTTAAATTCGAGTTTTAAAGATTTGCCCTTTTTTTTAAGAATCGATAAAATTTGGGTTGATTCTGCTAGCTGTTCTTAAATTTTCACTCATTTTCAGTTTCAATTGTTCTTAACTTTATTGGAGAATAAAGCGACACTAATTTATTCTTGCTTGGGGAAAAGTGTTTATCATAGTTATATCTGTAGATCATGATTACTGTTAAACAAATTGATAATAGCAATATAGAAAAAGCTTAAGAAAGATTTGCTGATATTAACAATTAAATCACACAAATAGGTCGCACTAAATCGACGTGTTCTTTATATTTTTTATGCTGAGACTGGCATTGCTCTTAATTCGTGCTTAAATTTTGAAGCAAAACTGAGCCTCGTGTTCGTATAAAATTGTTCTTATAATATTGAGCTTTCTCAATATTGAGCCCTCGTGTTCCGCATCGAAACCCTGATATTAACCACAGACTCACTTATCATTTGAAACGTTGTAATGAAAATCTTGACTTGATGTTTTTGGAAAGAACATCCTGTATCTAAACCTTAGTCCCGGTCTACACTGGGCATAAAATCATTGCAGCGTTCGAGCGTATGTTTAGTTTATTTTTAGCAGAAATTCAGAACGCCGGCTTGCCGCCTAAACAGCGCACAAGCTGCCAGTTGGTTAAAAAGCGAAAACCACACACAAACACACACGCACAAAAATATTGACGATAGAAAAACGCCGTCAAAAACTTGTTTCATTTTTATTAGGACTAAAGGGCAGCAAAATATTACATTTGATCAATTTAAAGCGGTATTGTTGGAAATGGGAAATAAGAGATATGGAGCTGGAAATGGAGAAAAAATCTTTGGACTTGTTGAAGACAAAGCACCAAAAGCTGTTGGAGTAACGGTGAGGTCTTGCAGTTTTTGGTGAAACAATTAACATTATACAAAATCAGTCTAAAATATGTTTAAATCAATTATATTCAAACACCAAAATTTCAAGTATAGCTAAAATCGATTTCGGTCTCCAGAGGACCATAGTCAATATTATCTTTTGCAAATAGAATCCTTCAATGAATCGTATCCACAAAATCGTCACCGGTACCACTTCAATCTGATTTGGTTCTGCATGTACCGAGTTTGTATACCCCAATTGATAATCACAATAGTTTTTGCAAATCCTAAAGTTTGCCTATCCTATTCAAACTGAGCTATTTTCGTGCTGTTTCTTTAAATTTTGAGTTTTATTGATGAAAATATTTCATTGTGATCAAAGTGTGTGGAAAGACCACTTGAAGATATAGATATCTATAAGCCATTGCAACTTAGCCCTATTTTACGCTGGGAAAAGAGCAAAAATGCCCTCCTCTTTTTTGTGATAGTTTCTTTCCGAAACAGCTATTTTTCATCTTATCGATCTTTTTCGATAATTATGAAAATCGCAAAATTCAAAACTTTAAAACTTGTAGTAAGCATCAACCAATAACAGTTAAAAAGCAGAATAAACCTTTTGTAAAATGGTACAGCACTCTCTGTAGCCCCCAATGATTATGCAAATGCTAGTTACTTAAATGTTAACGATCTATTTCTCAATGAAACAGACAACTTCCAAAACTGGAGGAGTGGAAAAAATGACAGATGCTAGCTTGTATACCGGCAGTCACAAAGAAAGATTCGACAAAGGGGGAAAAGGAAAAGGTCGGTAAAAATTGGTTTTTCTTGCATTTGCAGCTTCACTAGCTCATCGATCAACTTACAACCACCTACGTCACTATTTTTAAATTGAAGAAAAGTGGATCCTAGTTTAAGCCACGTATTCTTGCAAGTTGCAACACTCGAAAAGTTGCGTTTCAAAGTTACAAAAGTTTGCTTTTTTGTAATTTATTTACTTCTACTCGAACCCTTTGTGCAATCAGATATTTTTTTTAGTGCATTCCACCCTTTGTGTATAGGTGTGCTGTTCCAATCGAATTTGCAAATAGTTACTTGTCTTGTAAGCAGCGGTCTGTATCAGCCGGTGGACTTGAGCATTGATGATTGCCAAACTGGCAAATGGAAATCCGTCTGTTCCAAAGTCGAGAAGATGGAACATCTGCAATTGAAACGGTAGACGCGGGTTCAATCCTTGGTCGAGTCAAACCAGAGACAATAAAATTGATGTGCACAGTTTACTTGCTTGGCTTTCAGCAATTAAAAAAGGCAGTATAAAACTTCCACCGTGCGTAGTAAACTAGTCATAAGATGGCAGCTTGGTTAACAAAGAAGTATAATTACGGTACATCGTGCTGGCCTAGCTTTACCAATTATCTATAGGGGTTGCTTTTTGCTTGCATAGGTACGCATAAGGTTTTGAAACTACTTACTACGCGTTGCTATGTGTTCGACCCAAACGTCAAATTAAATCTTTCGTTGGGCGTATACTCGCTGTATTACGCCAAAGCGTGTAACGAGTTGGTTAAGTCCAATTTCAGAGTCATTGCGCCTGTGAGCAACGCAGCTTCTTTCGAAAAAATGTTGCAGCGGTGGCGAGCTGTTGGCAATACTGTGTTCGATTGGACCGGCCTTGGATTTGAATCTCTGACTTCCCGCTCTAGAAACGAACGCATACTTGTTGACCAACTAGCTGGTGGGTGTAAACTTATCGCTCGAAATCAACTACCAAGACATAACCAATTCGCCTTACATCGTCATCGATTACGGTTGCTATCAAATCCGCGTGGAATTTTAAGCAAGTCATGAATTTTTTCCAGGTATTGACGGGCGAGTGGAGAGAGTTGAAAATACCGGCTACGTTGGCAACTACAAGGGCGAAGGAACGTACAAAGGCAACTGAACACTGTGGAATTTGCTTGTTCGATGTATTGTAGATGATGCCCGCTTTAGCTAGTATGTTTGCTTGAAGTCAGCTTCACGGCGGCGATTCGTGTATTTTTTCCGAATTTTACTTCAACAATGTTTTATTTATTGTCATATCAAGAATTTTTTAATTCTGAAATTTTTAACTTCAAATTCATCGTCGATTAGTTTGGTTGGTTCGTTCGAATTTATCTCAAAATACCAGAGATTGATTGCAACGGTTTATAACCAGATTCTCTCATTCGCTTGTCTTTGCCACCGCAGCTCATACATCTTTTGTGCAGCAAACGAATGAAGCAAGATGGGCTGTTTTGTAAAAAATTGGTGCAGTTTGGCAGTTGTAAAGTACACTACGCATATTGAATCTCAAAATTTCTAGAACTTCTGGTGTCGCAGACTAGTCTCGGCAAAGTGCTAATCAAACTAACTTTTTATTTTGCTGCCCCGTTCTGACGAAGGTAGTTGTTTTTATTAAGTAAAATTTTTTGTGATGTCATGAAGTATTTCTTCGAAGATGTAAATTGTAAAAGTCCCTGTCGCTATGCAAGTCATCAGGGTCTGGCCAGTTTAGCTCGAGTAATCTTGATTTAGTTGTGCTGATAAAAGCTAACACCCCAGCACTGTTTAATGTACATGAAGTACTAACATTCTATTCAACTTTAATAATCAAATTAAATAAGCGACAGCAAAAAGTTCGAACTACTTACAGTACGTGTTGCACTTTCATTATATGCTGTAGAATGCGTTCATTTGTATTTTGTAACGTTTAATAAAATGTTCACATTAACAGTTTTTCATCGTTAAAACGCGATAGCAGTTGAAATGTTTACGACACAAGATTAACCGCCAATTTGCTCTTTTCTTCAAACTCTTAAAAGCCTTTCTTTTAATCGGAGTAAATTGAGCCCAGAATAAAGAAACTTAAATGATAAAATTACTCCAATGCAGGGCCTTAGAAACGAATCTTATGACGGGGTACGAAGACTGATACCGTGCCCCTTTGCCAAGGCCAGAGCCGGAAATTAGAAGACCAAAAAAGTCTTAACAGGAAATGAAAGATTAGGCCTAAACCGAACAACTACTAATTGAGTGCTCTAGCAATCACTTGAGTGCGCGTGAACTTATAGGTCCTTCCGGGCCCCCTAGCCCTGTTGTACTAGAACTTCCTGAACCCCTCTCTCGCAGGTTCTGCCCCGATGACAGGAGTACATGCTGTTTTCGACAATCGTTTATATTTTTGAAAAAATTGCGGAGAAGCTAAAAAGTCGTTTGAAATGTAATGGTACAAACGGCACACTGACACACTAGTAATTGCAATATTGTTTTATTTCGCTTTCAATAAATAATTTGCAACATTAATTAATAATTATTCAACCAATTCTAAGCGGAAAGCTGCATAGGAAACTAATTGCGAATTAAAATTGCACTGGAAATTTGAACGATATAATCATTTCAGATGAAAAACTAAAGCATAAAAGCGATGCTAATTTAAGACTGCGTGTTATTGTGAGTGCATCCTTAGCTTGTTTTATCCATCTGGCAGATGGGGCGCTGCTAAGGTGGTACGACTACCAGGGGTGTACCGCAGATAAGCGATAGAGCAAGGTCCATCAAGTACAGAGTATAACCGATGTTGTAGTGTCATATTTTACTGCACGATTGTGCTGATAAATGAGTCAGTAAAGCCCCACTTTCAACGTTGCACCACGTCAAAAAAGTCTAGCGAATGCTAAGTACATTATAAAACGTAAGAATGAACTAGCGACACAAAACAGGAGGCAAAACAAGTTTTAAACATGCAAAATTCAAATTTTGAGGTGACGCAGAACAAACTTCTACTTATCTCTGCATGCTTTTCAGACAGAAATCTTTGATGGTGATTTCTGTCCGATTTGAAATGCGAAATAACAGGCTCAAAGCGTATTTAAGCAACTCAAATAAGCGCAGAACTGATAGGAAGAATGCGCTGCAAATTTGAAAGTATTGTGAAAACTGTTTACGAGAGTCTCAAGACTTGTCGGCGGATACTTTCGTACGTTTGCTGGGCGGGTCTTCCGATGCAGTAGAAGAAGGAGGTCTGCCATATCCGCCTCCACCGGGTGTCTTAAGTTGAAAAATATCCTAAGCACAAACGCTGTTAGGTTAAAAGGGCATTCAAGTAAAGTTTTTCATTGTAGACCAAAGTGTTGGGAAAAGTCTAAAATGCCTTCTCACCAAATTTGAACTTTCTGCGTGGTGCAGTTTTCAAGATATTGCAGTTCACAATCAACAATTTTTCTTGTACTTCAGTGTTGCCATTTTTCCAGTAATGTTATAAAAGATAAACCTATTCAACGTTGGCTTGAATTAACTTGAAAAGCAGCTAATTCACAATTCTGACCCTTTGCATTGTTTTGACAACAACACTACCGCAACACCTATAGAAAGTCAAAACCATGCAGCAACTTTTTAAAATTTTGTTTGTAGTTGGCAACCTTGGCAAAATTTCTAAAGGAAAATAGCCTTAAATATGAACTGTCCTTTCTTGGGAACGGAACGTCGTAGAAAGACCAAATTTGGTGAAGTTAGTCTTGACTTCTGTCCAATTTTTTTCAAAAAAAGAAAAACAAAAAACAAGCAAATTTCCGGCTCAAATGTCCTTTTAAGCAAATCTATACATGTCACATTGCCGTACACTAATTACAGCCTGTAGTCGGCTGCCTACTGAATGGGGTCTTAATGTTGTTGAAGGTGCACATTTAATTTATCCTCCTGTCACCTGATAGCGCCAAACGCCAATTATTGAGCGATCCTCACCCTTTTCATTGTGACAACTACTTCGTGTTGGGAGAAATCCGCACCTGCTTAGAAGTTTCCAGTGATTAAACGTTCCCGGGATTTCTTCTAATTCTTTTCCACTAAATTTGCTGCTAGTTCGAAGCCACCAAGCAGAGATAATCGTCGTTAAGAGTGTAATCCAAAAACGCAACAGCATAACCAGGGTGCCGGTTAAACGCAGATCATGTGACCAGGGTCGTCGTAAAACGCCTCTCCCTCTCGGTAATGCTGCCGGGTGTAGCATATAAAAGATTATACAAAGGTTTACGTTTCACACATATCGTCTGTTGCCATTCACGTTAAACGAAAATTGAGGCTAAGTCACGATCTACCAATACAAACAGAACATAAAACTATCCCAAGCAAGCAGTTTTAAACATCAACTTATTCATTCAATTCGTTCGTCACGCTGAGTCGCAACAAGGGAAAAGCTGCTTGGTCTCAATGGAAACGTTAAAGACGTAAAACTAACTGGAAAAACGCAGAGCATCTTACCCACGGGTGAACTTCGCATTTGTTCTTTCCTCCGAGAGAAAGCGTCGCACCATCTCGACGTATCAGCTTGTTGCTCCCTTTCTGTCCCGGATATCCACCTGTGATGGACAAGAAACGTAAAACGAATGACGTGAATAGGCAATGACGTCACCAGCAGTACCAACCGTTCATGCCGTATGGGGCAAACACACGACGCTCCGTCAGCACAGATAATGTAAGATCCTTGCGGAATAACAATTCTCGGATTACTCCGTCTCCTCCGTTGAACATGCCTCTGCCTCCACTCAAACGATTGAGCATGAACTTCAACAAAATGATTGGATACCTGAAAGTAAGAACTCCTTAACTGTAATTACATCCTTGTTCACCAAGTTGGACCTTTCGGTCTTCGAGTCAAGCTGCCACCTGCCCACCTGTTTATCACACACGGTGGAGGATTCACATTGTCCCTTAATGCTAAGCGTCAAGCAAGGAAGCTGTGAATATAAGACCAAGAGACCACAGATTGGTTTCTTACAAAAAAAGTTTTTATACATTTTGGTTTGACCAGACGGGAATCGAACCCGAGTTTAAAGTTTCAGTAGCAGATGCTCTATTTACTCGATCACTGATTTGTTCCTTAGAAAATGGAAACGACGGTATCATTTCGATCTGCTCTAAGCTTCCGTCCCATCACAGGCAACTACTGTGGAATGCACTTTTTTCTATACAAGACTCGGTCATTTTCGGTGAGACTGAGTGTTCTGAAATTTTAATTGGAAAATAAAATGACGTAAATTCATTTTTGCTCGGTCAAAGGTTGTGTTGTGTAAAAGTTTTGTCGACAGCAAGAGAACAGTTCAGTCCAAGGGCACCACAAACAAAAAAAATCTGGTTATTTCTTACGATACAGCATCGTAAAACAGAAATTGATTTTTAAATTTCGCCATGTTCTTAATTATTATTTGTTCATTCCGAGGCTAGCACTGTTCGTATCGTCAAGGTGTAATACATAATTTTTAAGATTAATTTTTTTTCCTTTTGAGCAAAAATGAGCCTCGTGGTCTTACATAAAAAAAAAGATGTACCTAATAAAAACATGCTGCAATTTCATTCCATCCAAAGAGATAACAAATTCTCACTCAATTTTCATCTACTTGAATAAAATTGCAAGCATATTACATACGGATGCAAGTACACCCCGACTTCGAAATCAGACCAAATTTCAAAAAACCATTTTCCGGCTTTAATGCTTGCTATACGAGTGCCGAAACCGAAAGTTTGCTAGCTTAAAATCTACTACGGGTTTTAACTTTTAACCCCTCATAATTTTTACCTCCGTTCCAGCAGTTCCGGGTCAGTGATTCTCGTATTGGTCATGTGACTATGGACTCCACTTCTACCGTGCCACGTTGGACCCTATGAAATATGTTGTTTAATATCCACTCAAATATTGTTTATCCAGTTATCCTGGTAGGTGTCGTACAAATGTGCAAATCACGTAAGAAACAAGGTGATGACAAAAAAAAAGGTTTCAGGGCGTTTTCTGAGCATTTTGGGCCAGAAAATGGGCGAAGATTAAAAAAGATCCTCCGCCTTATCAATCGATTGTACTCTATTTGCACTGCTGGGTAAAATCGGTTGGAAAAAAGTTAACACCGGGCGCTCTGCCTGCTAAAATTTTACCGCAGCCCGGACTTTGGACACTCCTGACTTACGTTTATTTTCCACTTACCGCTCCAGCTCCGCCGGCGACAGTTTCGTAATAGCCGAAGCTGTCGTCTCCAAAAGTCGTGTTGTTCATACAACCCTGAGAAGCGGCACACGTTCCAAACGCCTTTAGTATGACGTCAACAAGTCGCTGTGACGTCAGGACATTACCGCCAACGACAGCGGCATTTTCATCCGGATCAAGCATGCAGCGCTCTGGAATTTTAACTTTGATAGGCGCAAGGCAACCCTAAAGAAAAGTTGTAAGATACAGCTGTATGCGAGATATAGAAGAACAAAAATTGATACAGCTCAATCCTGATTAAATCCATTGATCTTACCACGTATTGTTATCAGCTAGGTGGAGTCCTCGAGGACGTCCTTGGCCTCAAGGACGCCCTCGAGGAAACATTTTGAAGTCCTTGGCCTCGAAGCCTCAAGTCCTCAAAAACTGCCCTGTCCTCGGCTCGAGGGCAGCAGTATTTTTTGAAAGGTTAAAATTTTGTAGATCGGCTGAAAAATTTTTTTCTACACTGTTTTTTTTTGGAGATCGCCTGAAGAAAAATTTTGAAGACCTTTTTTTTATATCGCTTGAAAAGTTTTTTTGAAGATTTTTTTTGGAAAACACTTGCGTTTGTGTCCTTGGTCCTTGGCCTCGAGAGTATCTGTCCTAGAAAGGGCTGTCCCTGGCCTTGGATTTTTTTTTGTCCTTGGCCTCGAGCCTTGTGTCCTCAACTCCACCTCTGATTGTTATGGTAGTTGCGTTAATTCATTTCATCTCCTGTCACAAAACAGCGGTACAGACGCTAACTATTCAAAGATACCCACTTTTCAGTGTGATCAGTACTAAGACACGCTTTATACTGGGCGTAAAAGCGTCTTTATTTCAATCAACTGGCAGTTTGTACGCTGGTAAAGCAGCACACCAGCTGTACCAAATTTGATTAAAATAAACTAAAAAAAAAAACGCTCGTGCGCTCACAATTTCACGCCTAGTCTAGACCGAGCAAACATGCTTGGACGTTGCTTTTCCCCCGAATTCTCAGCCCAGCTGTGTCCTGTGGTGTGGCATTTCGCTGTACCATGCTCTTAACCACAGAAAAAAGCGGGCACTCAACCAACCAATTAGCACCTGCTTATGAGTTTCCAGTGATCCAATGTTCCTGTGGATTTCTTCAAATTCTTGTCCACTGAATTTGCTGCTTGTTCGAAGCCACCAAGCAGAGATAATCATTGTAGCGCGTCTTATCCAAGGACGCAACAACGTGACCAGGGAGTGGGTTGAACCCAGATCATGCGATCAAGGTCGTCGTATAAACGATCTTCTGCTTATTGTTTTTTTTTGCTCGGTAATTAATACAATGCTGTCCCATTAGACGCAAACATTTGAAAATGGCAAACCGACAAAAATAATATAAACATTGAAAACACACTTTTTTAATGTCAACTCTTAAAAGATGCGGACATTTCGTATTTAAAAAGTTTTCAAAATAAGCTAGCAGATTGGACATAATAAAGCGAGAATAAACAAAAATTTCCATTTTGATTCTCACAACAAGTTAAAACACGCATTCCCCAACTGCGCAATACATGAGTAACATATCTCTGAGAAATGGCATGCACAAAAATAAACACTTACTTGATTTAATGGAACGTCGTACCCACAAGACAGCGAAGACAGTAAATAATCGCAGACATCGTAATAGCGCGGGGGGCGTTGAGGTTGTTGACGAGCATGGGTGACGTGTCTTCAAATCAAACTCTGCACTGCCCTCTTGTGGATCGATACTGATTTTCAAGTTGATTTTAGAACCATCGTCCAAGGTGTCGACTCCGAAAAGGACATCGGATCCGGACTGGGTGGCTACATCACGGAGAAGGTTGCGGACTGCAACTCCGCGTTTTCTTGAATATGCTTCATGTAAGCTTGCACAACATCCAAACCGTACTCCCTAACCAGCTCGCATACCAAATGAATCCCCTAAACATATAACATTTTAGTCTTGTGGCAGGTTTTCGTCAGAAATGAATCTATTATTTCAACAGCTTGGAAAACTTAGTCTTGAGTTTGAAAATGTTAAATCCTGGTTACGCGCTTTCGTCCCCTCTCTTTTTCTTTTAGTGATAAACTTTGAGTCAAATTTATTCCAAAATAACCAACCCCTGAAACTTTTGAATTCCCTGAGGTTATAACTTCCCAATGTGAGGTTTGTCGAAGCCATCTAACCAACATTTGGTCAATTTTCGGTGCATGTTTAACTTAACTGACGTCATAATTTGAACCGTCTATGACGTCATTAGAATAACGATATTTTTGCTCCAAATAGTAGTGACGTTACAATAATAACGTCATCAACACGAAAGCGGATTTAAAACAATTTGGCAAAACCAACCCACAAAAGCAAACCAGGCCGCCAAAACCTCTGGTTTATGAGTTAAGCATTTTATAAGCATATGCAACGCCTATTTTCTCCCCTTTCCGTGAGAATTAGGATTAACAGACATTTCAATTGAAATTTACTGCCGTTCTTAAAAAGTTTTGTAATGCGTGGGCAATGGGCATTGTGGGGTAAAACTCATGCGAGAAAAGGCCTCTTCAGTACTCCTTAACTAAAGCAGCTACAAAACTAAGCCTTATAACTAAAGTAAAATTATATTAAACACACATAACACCAGCTTCTCACCCTCTGGTGGCAGCAACTTGGGCCCTCAAATCAGCCAGGTTATCGTGAAGGTTGCGAGTCCCACTACAGCCAGGAAACTTGCCAGGAGCCATTAGTTCCGCAGTCACTTCTGTGAAAAAAAATTGTTGCAAACTAAGTGAAATCCATCAACAAACAAAACGCTCAGACTCTGGTACTACTGCAATCTTTAAATGTTACGAAATTCAAATACAGCTATTTAAAAGCGAATTTTAACTAACTAAACGGAAGCTTACTGTCCAGTTGGTCGAGCGGTAACGCATTCGTCTCCGAAGCGGGAGGTTGAGATTTCATATCTCGGGCTGGTCAAATCGGACACAGTGTTGCCAACGGCTCGCCACCGCTGCAACATTTCTTCGTAAAGAGCTGCGTTGCCCGCAGGGGCAAAGACGCGGATATGGGCCCCGCAACCTCGATACACGCTTCGGCGAAGTACAGCGAGTATAATGATTTGATTTAAACGGAAGCTTTTAATTTTCACCAACAAAAAAATCAAGTTTTCCTCTTAATATTCCAAGTTTTATTTTGTGTTCGTTTTTATTTTTCGAAAATTTACAGAGCTCACTTCAGCCATTTCAGCCTATTCATCTAAAACATCCTGTGCGGTATGTGTAGCTTGACCAAACACTTTAATAATCGTTTAACGTGCTTTACATAATACCAGCGCAACAGTCTCGACTCAAGCCACCAACGGCAACCTCTTCAAACCAGCATTACGAAAAAACTGTCCACTCCCATGCTTCGAATCTGTAGCCTAAGGATACCGGTCCTGGTGGCTCTTTAAATGGTTGGTGAAACGGTACGGGCAACAAAAAAATACGTCCACACGCTGCACAGTCCTCGTCTTTATGCTGTACGCGCTGTATCCTTGTGTTCATACTCCCTCGCAGGCTTATAGTTCACCAATTATTTCCCAAAAAACACTATGTAAAAAATTATACTACGCCGCGCTACCCTGCTAGGAAAACAAATTTCAATAGTATATGCGGTGTATAAACAACCGCGCGCAGCCGCGTATGCTATTCCCAGCGCACTGGCATACTGAGGCCGATAAGTACCAACACGTTTTAAAATAAAATTGCTCTGAACACGAGCAGGTAGTCCAAAACACCACAGTTGGTCCAGCGATATCGCGTTCGTATCTGGAGTGAGATGTCTGAGGTTTAAATCTCGGACATTGTTGCAAACGGCTCGCGCGCTGCGACATTTCTTCGAAAGCTGTGTTGCCCGCAGGTGCAATGACGCGGAAATGGGCAACTCATTACACGTTATGGAAACCCGTTACACGCTTTGGCGTAATACGATTATTAAACGTTACACCTCGTTACACATAATGGAAACTCGTTTACGCTTCGGCGTAATACAATGATTACACGTTACAATGTCGTTATACGTTACAGAAACTCGTTAAACGCTTCGGCGTAATAGAACAAATACTCTGCAGCTCCTGGCAAAGCAAGAAAATTGCTGATTTCTCTTTCCTTACCTTCTCTTGAAAGCTCCGTTCTTGACCAGTTTGAAGGACTTAAATACCGCCCCCTCTTGTTGGATACTGGTGGAGTCGAGGGCATCGAACTGGAGTCGTGCCACCAATGTCAGCGTGGTGTCCTCGATTAGCAAGGATAGAAGATCGGCTTCTTTTCACTTGGAATAAAATACCTACAAAAGTCAGTTGATAGCAGGGTGTCAAAGTCAGGCCCCGTGGAGATCTGTGGGTTTTATGTGAACATTTGCGATGGATATGCAATCGTGCGCATTTAGCCTTCGTCGAATTTGCATTGTAAAACATGGTGGATACAAATATGCATGCACTTCGACATAAGTTGTCTTAACGAAAACCCACGTAGCTTATTAGTTGACTAAACCAAGACCTCAAAACTCTATGACCAAATCGATCAGTGATCGAGTAGATAGTGAAACGGTGCACTCGGGTTCGATTCCGGTTGAGTCACTCCAAATAAGAACAGTGTGAAGCCTCCACTGTGCGTAGCGGACAGGTGACAGCTTAAGTCGAAGACCGCAAGGTCCCTTCGCTGTCTCCTGGACGAGACAACTAGGTGAATAAAGACGTAACTATTATTATTTACAAAAACAAAAAAACTGTTCTAATTTGTTAAATTAGCTCACCGGTGTAATGACAGTGAAGTCTGGCAAATGTACGCCGCCAGCTACTGGGTGGTTGGATAGAATGCAATCCCCCTCATTAATTTCTATCGCATTCATTTGGTACTGAACAGCTTGTTGCATTGCTCCCAGATGCACTGGTATATGAGGTGCATTCGACACCAAACCACCGTCGGGTCCAAACAACGCGCAGGAAAAGTCCAGCCTTTCCTGAAACAATACTACGGTTCGATCAAATCATGATCATGTTCTTTTTCATTCATTCATGAGTATAGTATGAACCAGACACTCAGCGTCAGCCTAACTAAATCAACGCAGAGCGCCATTATTTGGTTCTGTTTGCAAGTCCTTCGTCAGGCTGGGACCCCACGAGTAGACTGCTTGGCTCCAATGAAAAATATGCGTTCAGTGAAGGACAGAACGACGAACAGGGAGCCAGCAATCTTTTCAACACTAACCCGACGTTCTGCCATCGAGCGGTTGATACGCATGAATGATTATTCTGAAGCAAAAATTACATGGAAGCCACTGGAATGTACTGAACTACCTTAATAACTCGTTATGGTTAATAGTATTTGATTATATTTTGACGTTTGCCAGTCAGAGCAATTTTAATCGTTTGCGTGCTTTAGGCCTAAATGCTACCAACGCGAAACCCCAGATAAGAGCTACTAGAACGGCGAATAATTTAAAACCAGCAATGCAAAAAAGTTGTCCTTAAACAAAGTTCGAACCGGTTCGAATCATGTGGGAAGACAGCCTTCTTGCAATGCTCGTTTTAAGCAGCTGCCGTTCTTGTGGGTTCTCTTTAAGACTTTCACGCTAGTAGCCTATAGGCCAGAAAGCACGCAAACGATTAAACTTAACAACCCGATTCTCGCACCTAATTTATAAAGCGTACTCTTACTGTTACAATCCATCGCTTTTTTTTCTCGAAATAAATACAATACTTTGACAACCCCACAGCGTTGTCTCAAGTGGTGTACTAATTGGACGCGTGACTGAAAAGTCTCGCATAAGTGCGATTCGCGCTGCGTTCTTTTATTACTTTTCTGCACAACCCTGCAATTGAGTTAGAAGTCAGGCAGCATCGCTAGCCTGGGAGATCGGAAATATGCTTCCCGTACTTACAAAGTTTCAGCTATACCTTGATATTAACTGAGATAGAAGTTCGTTGGAGAACTTTTCCCATTTGTTCAGCTATGCTCATGAATCTGAAATATACATAGTACATGAAGCAGTAAACTTGCCACAATCGCTAACCGCACAAACCGAATCGTACAAAATTCAGAGATACGTTGCTAAGTGCGATGTCATTGCAAACCAAACAAATAAGAACTAATCGTACGTAACGTTATGCCAGAACAAATTTCTAGCGTTTTTCACGTCCACTTTTCAGACAGGATTCCTGGTTGCAGCGTCTGCTTATAGCTAAATCATGCCAAAAGTACCACATTTAAAAACAACAGTGCAAATCAAAAGAGTCTGTTTCCAAAACAGCATCGGTAACATATACTCTTCGACTGGCACGATTTTTCAAAACTAAGCACTTTTTTTTGGTATTTTGAAAAAGCAAATAAGTACTAAGTAGCTTAGCGTGAGTGGTGAAAGTTTATCGAGAGTGATTCTCCTGTCTTAGTGAAGAAAATCATTGGTTTTAGTTTACTATGATTGACTAAAATAAATACTTAGTGTACGGTATAAATCGATAACCCAAACGATTCTAAATTATCTGAAAAAAGGACACCTTCAAAAAAAAATCTCGAGTCAAATTTCATCCACCAAAATCAAAACATGAACCGTTAACTTACCGGTGCGAAAAGATCGATAGTTGAATAGAATCGAGTTCTTTTTCAACTTTCTTTCTTACTCCACTGCCGATTGTGATCACAATGTCACCTGCCAAAATAAACAAGAATTCTTGCACAGCTTAAAGTTTAAAAACAGTAAAGCCTCATTTAAAACAGCTAAACTTTTAAACGTTTCGCACTTGGCTACGGTCCATCATCAGTCAAAAATAAAATCTTATTTTTTCTGATGATTGGACGTAGCTAAGTCCGAAGCATTTAAAAGTTTTACTGTTTTAAATAAAGCTTAAAGATTGTAAGATAATGACGCGCTTTCATTGGTCTTTCTTTCCAGCCAATCACGGTTCGACTTTTTTCTTATTAATGGTGGTTCTTTTCCAGTGTTTTCCATTCTGACGATTCTTCTTGACAAGTGTCAGACAAAAAGCTTCGAAGAAATAAGAATCCTGATTAAAGCAAAATAAACAACACTAAACAAGACGGATTTTTTATTGCTGTTGTTTAAATTCATATTCAGCATAAGGGAGGCTTACACGTCATATGAAAAAATTGAAGTTGAAGATCTAAAATCTTAAAATTATAAATTTTAAATCTGTTTCACCCGCAATTGGGATCATGAGCGGTAACACGCCACTGCTACCTAGCAATTTTTTGAATCAATTAAAGTCAAGTCTCACTCATAGCAAATTTATTTAAGTACAGTAGTACTCTCTTTTTTTATGCAAACAATCTTACGACAACAAGAGGCTCATTTTTGCTGAAAATTTACGAACAAATTACAAACAATGCTAGAGTCTCGATATGAACAAAAAAATTAAGAACAACGTCCACATTAAAAGAAATTAACTTCTGTTATACAGTACCGTATCGTACCAAAATGTATAAGCAGGTTTCAACGATCATAGCCAAGACTAGTTCAAAATCATGACAAATAAAAAGCCAAGTTAAATAAATATGGGTCAATCTAATCAAATTTAATACCAAATGAGGAGAAAAATTCGTGAAAATTAAAAAAACAGCCAGCTTCAATCTAACATTTACTGGTCTTTAGAAAAAAAGAGTGCATGAGAAAAAGTCTTCCTTCTTTAGTCAACCGCCTTTAATGACCATTGGCATCGCGTTTTGTAGTTGCTTGGTCAGCTGTAACGCGTAGTTAATAGTATTATATGCTGAATGTTGATCATTTTATTTTACTTAACCAGACTCTTTATTTAGTGGATTAGAAACAGACACGCAGAGAAAAAGAAAAGCATTGACGAAAAAAAGACTGCTCTTGTTGCGAAGGTTTTTTGTGGTTACGCGTATTCGACTAATTTGATTGGACATATTCTTAGAATGAGGAAGCCGTGAAGAAAAAAGTCACGGACGAATCTGAATATTTTGGAACAAATGAACCGTGAAGAAAAGACAAAACTGACAATCTCAACTCTCCAGTCTACTAATAAATATTCGACTACTAGACTAAGGCCATTTCAAAGCAAGCAATTTAAACAGGATCATTTCACATAGCAAAATGAGCGCTTTTCGTTAAAAAGTTGCTAAAATTTCTTTTTCGCATATATCTACCTTTGTCTGTTATCTTTGCTCTGCAGTTCGGTTCCACTATAATTGTACTGTTTTTGTCGATGATGATAGCAGGGCCTTCTATGCCGTGGTCACAGGACAGCTTCTCAAGTAGGTATACATTGGTTTTTTCATATCCACTCTCAAAATAACACTTTACCATCTAAATACGAAGTTACACATTAAAATTCTAAACCTAAAACCGCAATATCGTCAGTTTCGCCGACATGGCTACTCAGAACGGTAGACTCGGGTTCGATTCCTGGTCGGGTTAAACCAACGACTATAAATCTTGGTATTCACAGCTTCCCTACTCGACGTTCAGCAACTACAGATACAATATGAAGCCTCCACCATGTGTGGTAGCTTCATTCACACCGAAAGATTCCATCGCTGTCTCCTGGCTAAAGCAAATTGGTGAATAAAATGTAGTTACAATTACGCAAGGTCAGATTCTTAAGATCTTTTCTAGCGGAGCGGGAAAATCATCGTCCAAACACGGAAAACTAGTTAATGACTAAGCAATAACTTTAACGATATTGGCTATGAAGATGGAGACACTCCGTAGCCTCAACGCTGTAGGCCTCCTAAATGTAAGTATAGCTTTATTCAGTAAGTTCCTTGGCCAGGAGACCGCGAAGAGATCTTTCGGTGATCGAGTCAAGCTGCAAGCCTGCCACCTGTCTACCACACACGATGGAGACTTCACACTGTCACTTTTAATGCTGAATGTCAAGCAAAGAAGCTATAAATGCCAGCATTTCTAGTCTTTGACTTGACTCGACAAAAATGGAACCAGAGTATACCGTCTTAGCAGCAGATGCATTATCTACTAGCCGACTGAAATCGGCTTTCGAACTAGCTTGGTGTTACCATAGTTGGTTTTCCACAAGTCACCCAGCAAATTGCACTAACCTGTCGTATTGCTCAAATACTGGTTCAAAAAACTCGTGGTTTCGGAAAATATAGATATTTACGTTATCTTATATCGAACCTTTTCGATTGGAGCTCGTTTTCCAGATGGTTTCAACGTGACGTTATCTTCCACCCCAGATAAACCCGTGCCTCGTACTCTAACGTCATCAACAATGATGGTTCTTTTCGAAATCAAAAATCCAAACTCGTTTTTGTGCCTACAAATACTTCATATGGAAAAAAAGTAGCGTAGATGAAATTTCAGCAGCAGCGGAAACCCTGGTCTTCACTGGGTATAAAATCGAGAACGTTTGAGCTTTTTACTTTTATTTCAAACACAAATTCTTCATTATACTCGCTGTATTACGACGAAGCGCGTAACGAATTGGCAATGCCCATCTCCCCGTTATTGTCCCTGTGGCAACATAGTACCTTTCGAAGAAATGCCGCAGAGGTAACGAGCCGTTGATAACATTCTGCACAGGCCCGGCGCCAGGATAGCGTGACTGGGGGGCAGAAATAAATTTTGGGGGGGCACGAGAAGTTTATTTTGTGTGAATTCGAGAGGGGCATGAGAAATTTATCCCAGTCTGCCCGAGGATTTTATCAAATTTGTCAAATGAACAATGTGAGGAGCAAAGATTCAAAGGAATTTTCCGGCCCAAATCGCAAATTCAAGCCGTTTTTCCGGCCGAAAACAGGTGATCTTCAAAAAAAACAAGGTCTTCATCCCAAAAACGTCACGAAATCCGGTGTCAGTCCAAAAAAGAACACCAATTTGGGCCACGATTTGCGCTCCAGAAGCCTGAGCCTGTTAATTTCTTCGGGGCACAGACCTCGCTTGGGGGGGCACGGCCCCGGTTTGCCCCCCCGTGGCGCCGGGTCTGATTCTGCATGATTTGACAGGGCCCAGATTTAAACCTGACCTCTGGCTCCAGAGACAAACGCGTTACTGCTCGACCAACTGGCCGATTAAATTAGTTTTATCAAACTGTGTCACGTAAATTCTACCTGTGAAGAAAAGTAGATAGGAAATCTCCATGTTTTGACAGTTTCTTCTTCGATTTGCTATTTGATGCGGGTAAACACATGATTCCACAATCAGTGCGATCGTAGCGCAAGTTCAAGTAAACATCCGTTTTAATTTTTTCAACCGGAAAACCTTGTTTGGTGAGCACTGTCTTGCAGTTCGAGACAAGTTCGTCAATAACACTATCAACCGTTTTCATATTTTCTGTAATTAAATGCGAAATATTTCATCAACCACGCTTTTTCAAAGACAAGTTTTAAACTGAGATTAGAAGTTGCCAGCAGCTTTTAGCTGACTCGAAGACTGTAATGCAAGGCTGCCCTAAGTGCATTTTGCGGGCCGCATGAGAACTTCTCCGGCCAAAAATTACTTTAAATTCGGTGAAGCGCTGATTGTGCGGCTCACTGAAGTTAAAAAAGGATAATGCGGCCAGCTCCTCCAAAACTAATGGCATCCCTGTCGTAAGGTTACTTCGCTGCCTTCGGGCCAAAGTAACTTGGTAAATAAATACTATGTAATATTAATTAACAAAAAAGTGTACCGGACTACTCAACCGCGCATCAGTCAACCTTTTTACATGAGGTTTTGCAATGGTTGATGAAAATTTTTAACACCATTTCGTCATAAATATTGGTTATTACATCACAGAAGCTTGTATCACGAATCGTATTACCTTATAAAAGTAATCATAACAACCGTGATATCTTTTATGACTAAATGGTTTAGATTTTTTTCATGAACACCATCATGGCCCAATTTAAGCCAATTTCTTGTCAGCGAACCAGCAGTTTGTTGGATCATGGGCAAATTAATTTTGGCAACAAGACAAACATAGCTTAGAAAAATCAAAAATTTTGAAGAAATACGACGTTCAGTATAATATTGGATCAGTACGAAATTTAGGGCACATAAACAAATTTCTACAGCTTTGGGCACATTTGTTATGAAAAAATTAGGGCTCCTCAAGTTATCCAAAAAGCTAAAGCGAACACTGATTACCACTCGTTTATTTTAGAGTAACATTCAGATATCATTTGTCTAGAATCAAATCTGGTCTGACAATGAGTAATTGCATGGTACGTCTTTATTAACAAGGTTGCTTTGACCAGAAAGCAAAGGGATCTTTCGCTCTTTGAGTCAAACTGTCACCTGCCCACCTGTGTACCACACAAGGTGGAGGCTTTACACTGTTCTTTTTAATGCTCTACGGCAAGCAGGGAAACTGGACATACCAATTTTTATAGTCTTTGGTTTGAGGCGATCGGGAATCGAACCCGTGTCTTCTGTTTCACTAGCAGACACCCTATCCATTCGAATAAAGTGCGATTCGGTCAGCATCCATTCCATCACGGCACACGCAGTGATACAAGCAACGTCAGACCTTTAATCTTCTTAATCATCACCCAATGGGATAGTTTCGACCGATATTGCGTAACACACCGATATCTGACAAAGCACGAAACTTTAAGCTACGTACTTTCTTCATAAGAGCAAGCAAGAGGTTTTTGGGCTTCGTGCACGACATCTGCTAAAGCCATTCCATATGCTGACAAGATTCCAGAATATCTGCAAACGTATTAAAATAATGTCGACTCTTAGCGTTATAGCAGGGTCGCGCACTAAAGTAGCTTTTTTTATGTAACGGAATTGGTTCAAATCAGCAGTCAGCAGAGGCGAAAATACTACGCAGGAAAATAATCAACGTAAAGCAGCTTTACCGACAACGCGTATTTTATGCGCATGCGGATTTTTCTGCACCAACCGATTTAAAAAATCTGCATGCGCGTGAAACACGCGTGGACGGAAAAAGCCGTTTCAGTCAAAAAAAGCAAAAACGTTTACTTTTAAACTCTAAGCTGAAGAAAAACTTCAAACACGCTAGTAGCAGCGATGAAAGAATTGTTTAGGTCACTTGTCAAGATGAAGAAGTCACAGCAAAAGTAGTTTGATAATCGGCTTATATTTGTTCGAATTTCACTAGTAAAATATAGAAAACGAATCTGGATTTACAAAACAAGACATTCATCGCTCAGTAACAGCACGAAGTAGAAATTAATCAGCATTCGTTAAAAAGGCGACAGGAAGTTGCGAAAGACCTTACGGTCATGGAGTCAAGCAACCACTCCCTTGTCTAAGAGGCAATTTATATGCGAGCATCTAGGTTGATTTTCATTATTTTGCCTCAGTGAGTAGCGACATTTCGACGATTTTAGAAAAATGACGAACCGTCATTAGCATGAGCCTTTTCATGACCCCAAAGCAGATATTTGCCAATGTCTTGAAAAGGAACATGCAAACTGCGTAAAAAATCTTTGATGCTAAAGTTTGTACGAAGATAATAGAAAGTTTTTGAAGCAAGATTTAAATTTTTTGTGCCACAGTGCCCTAATAATAAATATCTGCATTTCCGCAGAAACGAAGTTCAAACCTTAAACCAAACACCGTAAATTTAGTAGAGATTACTTACTTGTGTATAAACACTTCACTCATCCCCAATAAACGGGCAATGGAGCAAGCATGCTGACCCCCAGCGCCCCCAAAACATGATAGAATATGCTGGGATGTATCATGGCCTTTAGCTTGGGTGAGAGACCTAATGGGACGACACATTGATTCGTTCGCAACGTTGACGAAACCAAGGGCAACTTCTTCAACAGACAACGGCACATGCTTTGAATTATTTGACTTCAAGAACTCGTTTATTTCATCTGTGAAAAATGTAGTTACGTATTAATGTAAGGTACCAAACATCAAAAAGTATTTGACTTTCTGTCTTCTAGGACAAACTAAATAAGTAACTGAATTGTCAAAACGAAAGAATTGGCAGAAAAACGGTCAGCGAAAAAATGAGCGGAGCCAAAAAAGAGCCGATTGAGAGCTCCTTCATCAACACTTGCAGCGTGGAAAAGACGTCTTGCCATTTTTTGACCACCAAAAAACTTTTTAAGCTAAAAACCATAGTCACATCGACAGAGTGGAGTTTAAACAAGTAGTGTTTGGTCATAATTACAGAAAAATGCTAAACATTTCCGACTCCCAAAAACATATTCCTTCAAGCTTCGAAGCAAAGCAAATCGCAAGGGATATCAAACTCAAAAATAGGAATGTAACGATCAACCGGAATCGTTGTTTCTTCTGGTAGCGATTCGGACAAAAATGTATGACATTCCTGATCCGACACCGATTCTTTTAACAGCACTTCTGGCAACCATTTTTTAGACTACCAGTAGTTGTTTAATAAACACACCAACACATTTTCTAAATAAACATGTTTAGTAAACAAACACAACTGCTCATTTTCTGCTTAGTATATGCATTAAAAAACTTGTTTCACAAATAACACCATAAACCTAGCGTTTACACACATCATATACTCGTACAGTAGACGTAATGACAAGAGAAGGCTTTAGCAAAAGATTTTTTATTATGCTAGTACAAACTTGAATTTCAAGCAATTTTTTGTCAGCTAAAGAAATGTGGTACATACCGGTATTACAGTATATTGATGTCACAAAACAAGGTACCGTACCAGACAGGCAAGTGCCTCATACTCAGATAGATTGCATTTCTTTCGATCAAAAATTCAAAAAGAATTCCGATTTTATACCAAACACCAGAATCGGTAATCGAATTGGAAATCAGTAATTCTGCTTGGTATTGGGCAAAATTTTGGTATCGGTACATCCCTAGATTCACTACTCAAAAATTATTATCAAAGATATGCCAACAGTGAAGATTTTTCTGTAGAAGGCAAGTGAAATTGAAAATGATTATTTTGAAAAACAAAACAATTTATACCTGTAAGCTCATTAAAAGCCTTTTTGGTTGCTTCTGAGTCAAGTGGTAGTTTCTCTGAAGGCCCGAAAATTTTTGGAAAATAACTATAAACAAAATAATTCAATTTTGCAACAGACAAGCTTCCACTACTTTTGTTTTGAAATATGTTCAAACAAGAGCAAATAAAGAGTTGAACACAAGAAAAACGTTTGCAGATTTTTTCAGGCACGGAAGTCTGCAGTAGCCCAATACAACAGTTCGACATACACACGGTAAAGCTGATAAAAGTGAAGAAGTGGAATAGAGTGATCTGCTTAAAACAGCATAAAGAAGTCTTAGGAACATGAGGCTGACAATTTTGAAGTTGCTAAAATTTGTGATTAAAAAAAATCCGAAAGTTAGTAAGTCACAGCAGCAACATGTCATGCACTATCTTGTTTCTGCTTCAAGACTTTCTAATGGTGACGCTGAGGACTTACTTGGGTAAAAGTCGTCCCAGACACAAATTTGCATCTGTCACTGTTAAAGGTCCAGACTTTCGGTAGCAGGTAGGGCCAGGATGAGCTCCGGCCGACTCCGGTCCAACCACAAACATTCCGGAGCGAAAAAACAACTTGGAACCACCTCCAGCAGCTACTGTGTTGATTTCAAGCTGGAAATGCAGATTAGTGAAAGTTCGATATTCTGAAGCAGCTATGACCAATGCAGAATTTTCAATCGTTTGCGTGTGTTCTGGACCAGAGTTCTAAACGGGCCCAACTAGTTCTCACTTTTCAGGCCCCAAATAATGATTTGAAGCCTAAGGTAGGCTCAAAAGATCTGAAACCGAATACGATTAATTGCTTTTTTTTAATAACTTTTAGATGTGATCAAATAAAACTATTGATAAATTGTGATGCAATAATAATTATGGTCTTCCAATAATCAAATTGATGCTTATAAATGAAGTCTCATTCAGTTGCAAAGTTATTTCGCTTAAGCTTTGATAGTATTTAAAACAAAAATACGTATCGGGCCCGAAGTTGTTTTTTTTCAAACTTAAACCCGAACCCGATCCGAAAAGCCCAACCCTACTTACAACTCTGTTCTGGTCTATAGGCTACCAGCGCGGAAGCCTAGGAAGGAGGCATCAAACCGGCAAATCTATGGCTCAAACTGGTAGAACAATACAACGCTAAACCACAGGCCGCAGATTCGAATCCTGTGCAAGGAAAATTTTTTCGCATTGCCTGTTTTAAGCACACACTATTCTGCTTTCCTGGTAGCCTAAAGGCCAGAAAGCACGCAAACGATTGAACACTGAAACTCTGGCCCGCAATTGTCAAAAATAAAAATTAAATTTCTGTTACCGCAGAATCAGCCAAAATAAGTCACGGTTTAAAAGGTACAAAGCTCCGCTTTTCGTCTAAACAACAAATAACACTCCAAAAGTTCATAGAAAAACTGGCCGTCAATCAATGTCATGACTCAAGACATGAATCTTGGTAGAATTTAGGTCCATGCAACAGGCAACTTCTGAATGATTACTCATTGAAACAATTTTATTTATTTAAGCGATTACATTATTTCACATTAAAACAAGTCAAAAAATAAATAAACAAGTAAAACCACCCCATGACGTCATGATAGCTTACTCACATAACGTAGCAGCCTAGTACAGCTCCTGTTTCAAAAAATATCACCTCTCCACAGCTACGCTAGCAGTCATTTGAGGGTTGATAGGCCTACACAACATAGCTAGCATAGCTGATGAGAGGTGATAATCTTCGAAACAACAGCTGTACTAGGCTGCTACATTTTGTGGGTAGGCTATCACGACCGACATGTGGTGTACCTCAAGGGGTGGTTCATCTACTTTTGTCTTTTTTTCCAAGAAATTCATCCTTTACCACATGGCAGAGTTGGAAGGGCATGTCAATCTTTTCTGTACTTAACTGTATTAGTTTATTAAAGTTATGTGGCAATGAAAAGCTATATTCTCAGAAAAGATTACGTCCGTTGAGCTAAAACTGATCAAAGATGGTATTGAAATGGTAGACTCACGACTCCGGTTGGGTCCAACCAAAAGCTTGAAAAATTGATATTCACAACTTCCTTGGTTGACGTTTTTCAGCATTTCAAGTGAAGGCTCCACCGTGTATGGTAGACAGGTGGACAAGTGGTAGCTTGACTCGACGACCGAAACGTCTTCTGTTGCTTTTTGGATAAGCCAACTTGATAAACTTGTATTTCATTAAATTTTTCTACCTGTGGCGCCTGCAAGGTAACACCGCCAATTGAAGTTTCAAATACATGCTCGTATTCTCCGTTATAGCGGCTAACATCTGTAGATGTTCCTGTTAAACAAAAACTACGTAACGCTTTTGCCTCTGGAGTGGGAGGTTCGAGGTTCAAATCTTGGAAGATGGGCCCAACAAACTCGTTACAAGCTTCGGTGTGATTTAACGAGTATGATAAAGATTTAATTTCTTTGACTCATTTCTTGAAATAGAAATATAGCAGCCACAGATTTAAATAGTTCTACAATGTAATAACAATAACCAAAGAAACTAATTTAAATTTCGAATTAGAAAAATCAAAAACTACTAGCTGGCCAAGGTTTTGCATTACCATTTAATAAGCATTGATGATGAAAAAATAATTTCGAAATCTCCAAGGTCATACCTTGTTATGAACAAGTCACCGCTATAACAGTGCAAGATATTGTAGCAACTTAAATGATGTGTGACGCTGCATTAACAAAACAAACAGCATCACCTACCTACCTCCCATGTCAAAACCAACTACGGGTTTGTCTTTGAAAGACGTCTTTGCATACCCCACCACACCTCCAGCTGGACCAGAAAGTATAGCCCTGCTGCCACAAAACCTGCCAAAAAGAAATTTACGAAATTGAAGATATTTTTATGCACTTTTTTTATGTGAACTCAAACCAGAGATGATATTTTGTTATTAGGAGGCTACGCCATATCCTACAATCATTCACACGTCGTTTTCAGCTAAAAAACACCAATCCTCAAGCGCTCTAGTTAAAAACAAACTAGGTTGCATAATTACACTCATTTTTTATGACAACCAGTAAATTTTGAGTTTAGGCTGCCTGGTCGTAATTTTATGCGAATCTTCAGCTGCATTTGTTTTTAAATTGTAAGAGCATCAATAGCAATTTTAGCAACCATGTTTATAAATGTTTCATTCCGAATGTTCTGTCAGCTTGAGTAAACACTTATTTGCTGCTTTTGCGGCATCAAAAAATTGCAAAAGCGAAAAACGAGATTTTCAATTCGAACAAAGCCAAAATTTTTCTCAGTCGCTTGCTCAATGCGCAACAAGACCTTCTAATCTCGGAATCGTTGCAATTTCACTTGTAAATAGTGGAAAATCACTAAAATTTTAACGTTTTAAATCAGTACAGAATTTAGTTTCTTTTTAGATTTGAAATTTATTCTTTTCGTACGTTCTTAATTTATTATTTTTTTTACTGCTGAGGCTAGCATTGTCCTTAAATTTTCAACAAAAATGAGCCTCGTATTCTTATAAAAAAGAGTAGGAATGTATTAAGATACGAAGTGCAATTGCAACATCACCACAATACTGTAACGGCATACAGTATGGCAGAAACCCAATTTTAAACACAAAATGTACTTTTCCATACGAGTGAGTCCACCATCAGATTGCATAAATAGAGCATTTAAATGATCCCCGTCAAAACCGGACTGAAAACTGCTGACATAATTCTGAATGCACGGAGTCAAATAGGCATCAACGCAGCTGGTGTAACCACGAGGCACGATCTTGACCATAGGCATGACTTTTGATGACAAGGACACGTGCTTAAAACCCATTTCCATTGCAATTTTACCAACTCTTTCTTCATGTTTTGAAAATCTGAGAGAAAAGCATGTTTTTGCCACAACCCATTGTGATGCAAGATTGTTTCGAGTAAGCATGATAAATTCTTCTGGTTGATTTAAGGAAAAATCAGAAGTCATTGTATGTTATTGGCTATGCTGCCGAGCAAAAAATGAAACATCTCAAAAAAGGGAATTACAGGATAAATATAATTTCAAGCTAAATTTACAACATAAAAAACAAACAATTTATAACACCCACAATAGAAAAAAAACAAAATGAAAGTAAGCAGATAATGCTTCTAAAGTTTTCAAAAAACAGGATTTTATAACCTTTCAAAGGGAATGAGGCACCTAGCCAAGAGGAATCGGGAAAGGGTCCATCTGTGAAAAATTATATTTTACCTGGCAACACTACAAGCGAGAACGCTTATAACTTTGAAATACCTTGGAAACGCTTGGTCATAGATAGCTGAAACTTGGTAAACATAACCTGTTTCTTTAACATTTGATCATATTTCTCGTTGGGCACTTCCTTTCAAACTTACGTATATGCATGCATAAGCACAACCGCCAAACTATAAATCCCTTTGTCCAATATCTTTTTCAGATCATTCCGCAACTGCTTTTCATCAAGATCTTTCCAAACGCGCAACTGACCAAATAAAAGTTTTGAAAAACTATCTAAAATTTTGGTAAATCTAACCAACACTTTCTAAACATAAGTAGCAAACAGAATATGTTGAGGAGTTAATTTAAGAATTCCATGAAAGCTCTATTCTCGTTCCTAAGAGCTATTTGATTAATCTTTAGACAGAAGATAGGAGCATGTACTTGTTTAGCAAATTAAAATCACACCATGGCAAAACCAAACAAATTTAATTCAGCGACAGTTTGATCAGTAATACCAAAAAAAACTCTTAGCCAACTCTATGACAAGCATTTTCGATTCTGTCTTCGGAGCATAATGTTCTGAACGTCGAAATATCTTTAATATAAAACACAAAGCCAAAACAATTTGAAACATAGCTTGAAGTTTCGCAAAACTACTTCTCAAATTGTCAAAAGTAATGAAGGCGAAAAAGCACAAAGAACAAGCATTTAAAGCATCCAAGAAAATAACCATAATTTTCTTTTCCCTGCTGCTTCTTCTCTTTGATGCTTTAAATGTTTGTACTTTGCGCTTTTTTGCCATTCATTGCATTTGACAATGTGAGAAGTAGTTTCACGAAATGTCAAGCTATGTTTCAAGTTGTTTTGGCTTTGCGTTTTATATTAAAGATTCTGCCTTCTTTTGATCAAAAAAATCAAATCTCAGCTGAAGCAAGCAACATCTTCTTTTCAAAAAAAGTTGCAGCTGTAAGAAGCTAGGCAGCACTGTGGACCCACAAATCGCAATGTCAGCGCAAGAATTGAATCTTTGACCGCTTTCAGAAACAAGCATGCAATCATATCAACCAACTGACCCTTGTGATTTGGCTCAAACAAAAATACAACAATGCAGCATAAGCAACCAGAATAAAATAACCTTAAACAATAAGTCCATTATTATTTTGGGTATAAAACTAAATCTGCATTAACTCTCCATAACCATTTTTTAGCTAAGCAGTGGATACCTATCATCAGATCAGGATCGAGAAGCTTTCAACAAAGCAGGTTGCAAGAAAAACCAGTAGGTACCATCAGTGATGGCCATTTGAGTAGTGATGGAATATCTAATCGTTAAGTGCTGTGGATATGGCCACTTTCATCTCCTGGATTCCCCAGCCTAGCTGAGGCTCTATGGTGTAGCAATGTAGCATTCACTGCACTTTGAGTCATTTTTAACTTTTCAATTATTATTATAAACAATGCTGACATTTTGGTGCAAGCAAACTCACAATTGATAGGAAATGCTATATATAACTATCCAAATGTAATAATACCTTTTCTGTAGTTGTTCCCATAACAACAGTGTTACTTAAACCAAGTTTACATCCATTTTGAAGCAGTAGAACTCGTTCTTTGACTTCAATAATGTCTTCATATAACACATCAGGTATTTCAATTTTCTAAAACCAATGTAGAATATTATATCTATGATTAACAGTTGAACATCATGTTAAATGATACATATAGATTGCAACAATTTGTGATCATTTATATCGCAAATCAGTTGACATTCCATTTTGGAACATGCAACCTCGTAGAATTTTACAAGTTGCAGAGTGATTTACTTAAAAGAGTGCTGAAGACAAAATCAATAGGGTTATCTAAAGTTAGGATAGTCACATTGGATTAGATTGGCATTGACTCCATCCGTCTTAACCCAGTCGTTCCAAAGATATTCTACTTTAAACACCATGCAGGGGTCTTTTTAATCATAATTTTTATTGGTAACCCTGATAACATCGGCAACACCTCTATCCTAAAGCAAAGTCGCAATTAGGCTAAGCCACAAAGACCTTTAAACCTATCCATTATGTAAATTAAAATAGGCCTTTGTGGGCTAGGCTATTGCATTGAAACATCAGGGTTGCCAATAAAAATTATAATTAGGAATGCACCTACATCGCGTTTTAAGTAGAATATCTCTGGAATAGCTGGGTTAGGAAGGATGGAGTCAAATCAATCTAATCTAATACAATTGCCTAACTTTACATAACCTCATTAATTTTGCCTTCAGTCTTCTTTTATGCTGCAATAAACAAACTACAAATGCATATTTGGCATTGAGAATTGTCATTGTGTAAGAAGCACTAACTGCGATTTCATAGCATCTTTACATGTCAGTGTTCCCTTTAACTTTTTGGCTGACCAGCGAGTGCCCAAGTTTTCTCAAATAATTGTGCTTAAAACTGTAAATGTACAGCTATGTGCCCTAAATTTTGCACTAATCCAGCATTAAAGGTTATATACCGTATTTATTCGAGTATAAGTCGCATGCGTGTATAAGTCGCACCCTCATATTTGACATGAAAAACAGGACAAAAATTTTTTTAACATTACTCATTCATTGCAGTTACGTTACAAAGATTAAAAAACATTGAAGTCATCACTGCTGTCACTGTCCTCAAACAGTCCCAGTTTACCTCTGGAACATTCCATGAGGGTGGCAAGCGATGCAATGTAATGTGACTCATGTGAATAGGCGATAAGTAATGTGATCATATGGAAAGCGATAGTGTAGAAAGCAATAGCATGAAAATATCTCAGAAAAATTTTGTATTGCATACAATGCACTTCATATATTTGTGTATAAGTCGCACCTGACTTTTTTGGCAATATTTTGGTACAAAAAAATGCGACTTATACTCGAATAAATACGGTACTTTTAATTTTACTTTTGATGAAAATTAACCATCTTTCCACAATTTGTCAACTTTCCAGAAGCTAAGTTCATCATATTGCCAAAAATTATTTGCCCTTGAGCCAGTGCTGTCGTCAGAGCAAATTAACTGAGGGCACTAGCCAAAAGTGGGGAGGGGGCACTAAAACACATAGAACTTTTCCACATAAAAACTGATATTTTACGGCTCCAAATCATACAGTATTTTAAAAATTTTGTATTCACGCCTCAAAAATGAGATGCATTAGACTGGCAGCATTTCTTAGCTAGTTTCGAATGCACCCCATATAACCACTTGAAAAATCTGTCTGTAGCAGTGAGTGCGGCCAGAAGTGCAACCAGAATTTTGCTAAAAGGGAGGGGGCTTTAACCAAAAATAAAATTTTCTTGCACCAAAATTTTCTAATTTAGGCCTCGTGCTGAACAAATTGAGGCAACTTAAGTGTATCACAGAGGGGGCCTGGGGAGCAGATCCCCCAGCCGTGAGGCGATTTTTGTGATTTTGCTGCAAAATGGCAATCTTAACACCATTTCAAGTACTTTTCGCATGCTTTTGAAGCCATATGATTATCAACAATAAATTGCTGAAATTCAAAAATCATTGAAAGAGTTAAATTGCCTAGCCCCTTCAGCCCCCCTTATACTTAAGGTCAAGTCCAAAACACATTAAAACGCTAGTAATTTTGGGTTAAATTTTCTAAACAACTTGGCTAAAGGGGGCTGAAGCCGCCTTAGCGTCTTTCCCCTGGTTGCACAACTGACTGCGACCTAAAAAAAATTTTGAATGAGCTCTAAAAAAACAAAAACAGCTGGCCTTTTAAAACATGTTTTCAGGTGTTGCTTCAGGTCATAATCACAACCAAAGTACCGGTAACAATTCTATAGGCTTACATTTCTATTCTGCAACACATTCGTAAAGGCGTGTTAATAAGATGGATCATTGCGTCACATTTACGGTGGCCAGCAATTTTGCAAAGAATGGAGAAAACTTCGAACAAGAATTATGTTTGAACATTATTATTCCTTTTTCCATTATTGCCTGATGTTTTATTGTTACATGATGTTCCAAAAACGTATTCTGTGTAAACCGAAATGGGGGGAACAAGCAGTTGTTAGGGACGGCATGCCTCCCATAGTGACAGCACTGCCCTGAGCCTACAAATTGCTGATTTGTCGACAAAAATCAGCTTACTAGGAAGATTGCTACATGTTCACTTTTTGGACCTTGTTCTTGGCTTTGGTGCTTGCAAAGCTTTGCATATTGCTTGAGTCATACCAAAAAAAGTGCCAAATTACAACAGAACTGCTCAAATCAAAGCGTAAATAAATTTTGCAAGCAATAAACTTTAGGTGGCACATGAACTTGTTTATTGGCATGTTTGTTCGATAATCTGACACTTTTTAGCAATAAAAACTTTTTCACAAGACGACTCAGCAACAAGTGGGCACTAAAATCATGCTATATGTATAAAGACCCATTCAAATCGACTAGGTTAATTAGTGATTACGTAAAATAAGACAAACATACCAATAATTTTGCAAAACATCATCTAATTAGGTTTTAGAACCAATCAGAAATTATGGTTTTTCCTAATTTCTGATTTTCAAAGTTACGCTTGCAGGCTGCTGGCTTAGCACTTTCAACAATAACGATAATTACATACATGTACAATAAATTGTCTTCAGGAAATGCACATTTATACTTAAGCATTAAAAACAAGTTTTACAAAAATCTGAAAAACATCATAAATACAAGCTTTAAAACCAATAACATCTATGTTGTTTGGTGTGCAATTTGCACTCTCACGTTGCAGCATCCTTTTGTTTCTGGACAATTATTGTTAGCGCACTTTTTGTATGCACCCATCTGTCAAACTGCTATTAGTTGCATATCTCTACAAACTTTTTCCAAGCTTCCATCCATCCCTAAAGGATCTGTTGGCATCAAACAATCAATCAAATATATCAAGCTTTTGGTCTACTATACTAACCAAATCAAAAATTTTTGGTCTTGATTGATTTCCAATATGGAGCAAATCACGTAAACCCTTGGTAATAGCTAGAGCCATTCGTTCTCCTTTTCTTTCCAGAAGTGCATTGGTACCAACTGTTGTTCCCATTCGAATAAATTCAATCAAACTTGCATCGATTGGTTCCTTAATGGGTCTTTTCAGTTCCTGAATGTATTTTAAATAATTCTAAAAACAGTTGGGAAAAGCTTTAAACGACGAAAACATAGAGGAGCACAAGGAGTGAAAGAATCACAAGGAACACAAGAACCCTAATCCTTGACATCCTTTCACTCCTGGTTTATATCTTAGTAGTGATGGTTTAGATTGATTTTGAGATTTGGGGGGACTGATTTTCAAAAGTAAATAAACTGTGAAGATTTTTGAAACACACCACTGAAACTGTAAAAGGGGACTTTAATCACAAACAAATTAAGCATGAAATGGATTACGAAACTGAGATAAACAATCAACTAATCTTCAGCTGAAATACTTAGCACTTGGTAATTTAGACTTGTTTCAGCCATAGATATCACAAACAACTATTTTATAGTATATCACATATTCTATTTCAGTGTTCACACTAAGATGATTTTTGACAGTGAATCAGCGATTTGTTGGATCAAGGACAGATACTTTTTGGCAATATGATAAACATAGCTGTAGAAAAGTGAACAAATATTTGAAAATATGACTTTAGTATACTCTAAAGCTGGATTGACTCAATATTTATGGCATTAATCATAGTTTTACAGCTTTAGGCACAATTGTTTAGAGAAAAATTGGGCAGTTTCCAGTACATCAAAAAAGTTGGAGGGTACACTGTTTCATTTCAAGAGCATCAGGTAATCAAATGAAAGAATAATACATTATAATAACCATCCAGCAGTGTCACATTATGACATTGTTGGCAGTGTGGCATAGCCAAGATAAAGGTGTCATTTTTACGATGACCCTGTTAGCATTATGTGGGTTCAACCTGCACCCTGATCATGTTGTTGTATCCTCAAGTAAGACGCTTTGAGATGACTACCTCTGCTTAGTGGCTTTGAAAAGCAGCAAATTCAGTGGGCAAAATTCGATGAAATCCACAGGAACATTGGATCACTGCAGCTTCCTCCAAACACAATGTAGTTAATAATTATACTATTGCAATGACAAGTGTGCGATTGTCCTACATGCAATAGCTAGTGTCTAACACTGCCAGGTACCAAGAGGATAAATATGCACTGCAACGCCAACACATGCATGTTAAATGGGTAGGTTGATACCTGTTCCATTATTCTTCTGATTCCTTCTCGTGGTGCATCAGCATAATTTTGTGGATCAACAGAGAGTAGTTTCAAAACTCTAGTATTTCCATCTATAATAAATACCGGTACCAATATTACATTTCAGATAGGTTTAACAATTGACTGGGGACAACTTTACTTTTTAGCAAATGTGTTGTGGACTGTCTAACAAAAAAATCTGCTTGCAGAATAGCAAAAAAGTGATTGCAGAATAAAACTAGATCCAGAGATGCGTGCTTACCGAGAAGCATGCCCACTGA
The DNA here is from genome assembly GCA_963965965.1 of Trididemnum nubilum. Classification (NCBI taxonomy): domain Eukaryota; kingdom Metazoa; phylum Chordata; class Ascidiacea; order Aplousobranchia; family Didemnidae; genus Trididemnum; species Trididemnum nubilum. The sequence goes on from OZ014479.1 coordinate 14,696,926, forward strand.
ATGACCGATACATGTTAAATAATGAAAATTGATTTTTGGGAGATCCATATGAAGGGTTCCTGAGGGGGTGGTACCCCCAAATTATGTTGAAATATTAGCCTCTTAAATATCTACTGACATAAAAAAAAACTAGCACCCAAGTTTAAAGCCATTCTAAAAACTGATTTTTGGTGAACAATTTGGGGGTGTTGGTACCCCCAAACTATGTCAAAACATTCGTCTATCAAATATCTACAGGTATACAAAAAACTAGCACCCTAGCTTCAGCAGCATAAAAAAATGATTTCTGAGGAGGGTCCATTTGGGCGGGTTCCCCCAAACTATGTCAAAACATTTGTCTTTCAAATATTTGCTGATATCAAAAAAAAATTAGTACCCTAAATTAAGCCATTCAAAAAATTGATTTTTGGGTACAGTAGTCCATTTGTGGGGTTGGTACCCCTAAAGTATGTCAAATCATTTGTCTTTCAAATATTTGCTGATATCAAAAAAACTAGCGCCCTAGCTTAACTCATTCAAAAGAATGATTTTGAGGGGTCCGGGGTGGTATCCTCAACCTGTGTCAAAACATTTGTCTCAAAGATTTACAGATATCACAAAAAACTACCACCCTAACTTTAAGCCATTCAAAAAATTGATTTTGGGGGTACATTTGGGGGTTCCCAGGGGGTATCCCCAAACTATGTCAAAATATTTGTCTCTCAAATATCTATTGATATATGGAAGAGGCTTGGCGAATGTTCCATTCACGCAGACATTGTGAAATAAAGCCTAAAAAAACTAACTCTAAGCCCTAACCCTAATCCTAGCCCTAACCCAAAGCCTAACTTAAACCCTAAACCAAACCTATAGCCTACGTATAATAATCAAAATAAAAATTCCCGAAAACGAGAGATGTCAAGGAATCTTTGTTTATTTAACCGCGCGTGTTCCATTTGCCAAGTCACTTCGTTGATATATATCAAAAAAACTAGTGCCCTAGCTTAAGCTGTTCAAAAAATTGATTTTCGGCATGATCCATTTGCGAGTGGGGGGGTGGAACCCCCAAACTATGTCAAAATATTTTCTCTCAAATATCTACTGATTAAAAAAAAAGCTATTGCCCTAGCCTTACTTTCAAAAAATTGATTTTTTGGGGCCCCATTTTGGGGGGGTTCCAGGGGAGCAAAGGTATACCGATCAGTGGTCGAGTGGATGGAGCATCTGCTACTGAAGCGATAGACTCGGGTTTGATTCCCGGTCGGGTCAAAACAAAGACTATAAAAACTGGTATTCACAGCTTTCCTGCTTGACGTTCAGCATTAAAAGGGACAGTGTGAAACCTCCGCCGTGTGTGGCAGACAGGTGGCAGCTTGACTCGAAGACCGAAAGGTCCCTTCGCTGTCTCCTGACCAAGGCAACTTGGTGAATAAAATGTAATTACAATTACAAAGACAAAAAAGTTTAGGGATAAAATTACGTTTGTCGCTTAACAACTTCAGACTTTACACAAAAACTTGATTTTGATATGGTGGTATAGGAGAAGAGCGTACGAGCTTTAGGAAGAAAAAAAGGAAAAAGCAACAAAAAAAGGGGGAAAACAGTGCCAGAAGTGGGTTGGTAGGAATGAAAGAGTACCTTATGACGAATGTCAGTAAGTATAAGCCATCCACTTTTTTTTGGAACCTCTACAATCCGTCTATGAGCATGCACGTGGTTTCGCTCCTCTAATGCATGCATTCATTAGGGTTAGGGCTAGATTTGGGGAATAGCTTAGATCGGAGAGAACGCACGTGTCGCAAGCTCACACGCGAGTTGCACAGCTTCTGAAAAAAAGCAAATAGTTCATACTTAACAACACCCTTGAGACATATAACCATGTGAAATAGTTTTTGCTGTACTTGAGCTGTTTTTCAATGAGACTGCTTTTTATGCCAAACTTTCGGGATGGTTTTTGTGTCCTGAAACCGAAGTCACATGATTAATTGCCTCGAAATTTGGTACAAAACATACAACTTATTAATCTCAAACTGCTGTCAAAATTTCATGTAGCTAGACCTAACCTGTAACTGTTTTCAAGTTATAAGCAAAAGTATGAAACTTTGCATTTGATAGTTTGAAAATGGCTAAGTAAAAACAAAGGAACATGTGATGCGAACGTTGGCTATTCCACTTACAGTGTACTGTAGATTAACTGATATCAAAAATGGTTAGAGGTACAAAATTGCCAACACTAAGAAAAAATGCAAATCCCACTACTGGATATGGTAGCTCATCACATCATGACAGTGGCAATTTTGCCACTTGTGAAAACAGCCACACGCTATCTAACCTCTATTTACAGTAGCTACCATAAACCTCTGTAATCTATATCTTTTGGAAGGCTTTATTACACCGAAAATTTTTATCTAATTTTTTATTAATTCTGACTCAAAGCTAACCCAAACTCAAATGCTTAGGCTAGCCTACTCTAAAACTATCTCCAAATCAAATCCTAACCCAAGCCCTAACTTAAATCCTAATCTTAACCTCTAAAAAAGCAAAAGAAAAAAGCGCAGATGAATATTTCTCATTTTCGTTTTATTCTCTTCAACTTGAACATTTTCGGTGAAATAGGATAGCCTAGTCACACTGCACTATCTCTATTACTGACTTTCAAAGGCTGGCCAAATTTGCTCATCAATTGGTACTGGTACCAATCATGAGCAAGCCTAATGAGTATGGACATTCTCTATAGTATACAGCAAGTTTTTAGTTAGGCTAACATACCTGGACAAACAGCATAAATATCGGTAAAAGTTCCACCTCTATCGATGGCAAATTGAAATTTCTTGTTTGTAGACATTACACTCAGTCAGCAGTACCAGCACTAGCAAAAAAGCAACACCAAAACTGATCAGCAATGAATCAAGAGTTGACAATGACAGTAGGCTAGCAGCCTAGTACTGGTATGAATAGGCCTATTCCAGATCTACTGAATCTGCAACTCAGTAGGGTACCTAAGCATTCTCAGTAACAGAACCGAAGCCAACAGCATATCTGGCCGCCTACCAGTACCAGTGCCACAGAGACCAGCTGATATTGATTAAGCAACCAGTATTTTGAACCTATTGACACTGCTACAGGCTTACAGCTTAGCCTATACTACGATAGTACATTAGGCGCAACCATAGCTCCTACTTCTTCAACACATGGAGGCCTAATTACAGTAGCCTACTACAAAAACTACGCCATGCAAATGCTAATCTGTGCGCTTGCTCCTTGCATTCTGCATTGGAAGGCTTTATTTCACCGGAAATTTTTATCTAGTTTTTTATTAATTCTGACTCAAATCTAACACAAACTCAAATGCTTACTCTAAAACTATTCCCAAATCGAACCCTAACCCAAACCCTAATCTTAACCCCTAAAAAAGCAAATGAAAAAAGCGCGGATGAATATTTCTCATTCTCGTTTTATTCTCTTTAAGTTGAAAATTTTCGGTGAAATAGTCACTACCTTCTGCATTTGCTGATACACAGTACTGGTAAGTTGCACACCTTGATGATTAGCCCCAATACTTAATTTGTGAGGGGACGCGTCCCCCATCGAGAGTTAGCATCCCCCCATCGAGAGTTAGCGTAGCGTTTATCCCCCCAATCGAGATTTGGCATCCCCCCATCGAGATTTCAGCATCCCCCATAACGAGATTTCAACGCTCTCTCTGTTGAGAGTAAGGGTCTGGATGATCAGACGAAAAAGCGGCTACCAGCACGAATAAATCCCAAATTCCGGCCGAAAATAGTACCAAATTGCGGTGAAGACCTCTTTTTTTTTTTTGGTCTTCTCTCGATTTAGAGGACAGAAACCCTTCAGTTTTTGGTGAAGACTTTTTTTTATATTCTCTGTTGAGAGTAAGGGTCTGGATGATCAGACGAAAAAGTGGCTGTCAGCACGAATAAATCCCAAATTCGGGCCGAAAATAATACCAAATTGCGGTGAAGACCTTCCTTTTTCTTTTTGGTCTTCACTCGATTTATAAGACAGAAACCCTTCAGTTTTCGGTGAAGACTTTTTTTTATACTTGGTCTTTAATCGAATTCGGGATAGAATTTCAACTTGAAGTGCATAATTTCCACAAAGTTTCATTAAGGCTGCGTAAGCGTCCCCCCATGCAAAATTTTACTGTTTAAGTACTGGTTAGCTTTATCCACTATCCAGCTTGGGAAGTTCGAACTTTAATGCAATGCGCCAGATTCGTAGGTTATTCTGTTTAAGTAACCATGGCGACCTTTACAATGGTTATATGTAGTTTATCACAACTGAAACATGTATTATGATGCACTACTTTAGGATACTAGCAATTTCAATTGCTTCAATTGGATATCATAATTTACAAATCCTTTTAACCACAATCGTCAAACCATGGTTAACTGTACCGTAAAAACAAATATTCAAAATTTCTTAGCATCTGGAATGACGGAAACTTTTGCGCCACGCCGCTCACAATCATCAAAATTTTTGCTGATAAAATCTCACTCCCTCTGATTAGGCTATACCATCTGATCGAACAAAAATTAGGCTACTCATTGAAGCTGAAAGAGTGAGGCCAATATCGGCAAAAATTCGGTCCAAGTCGTTGGAAACCCATTTTGCCAATAAGACTTCTTATTTTCTTAGTAGGCTAAAGGTTTATATTAATTAATGTTGTGCGTTATTGTCAAAGACATAGCCTAGGCCTAACTCAGATTCTTCAGCCAGTCAGCTGTCTAGGCTGCTACTGTATTTTAATTTTTTTATGAGTAGGCGATCATGTCACACATGTGATTATAAGCAGCCTACATTACTGGAACTGTAGGTTGGTTCGTGAGCACTAGGCTACTACTAAAACATACAATATCACTACAGACAAGGATTGCATAATTACAACTAATGAGGATCAAAAGGACCCTATCTTAACAATCCTGGTGATCTGGTGGTCTTGTAGTTCTACTGTAGCCTACTGTGTACCGGTATATTTTAGTATTGTATCATGCTTAAACGTAGTATAATAATTATCATATAGCCTACTTTGTTTGAGAGACGTCATGATGTTTTCCCTTGTCTCAATGTCTGCTTTTCAAGTAGCAAGAATATAATGACATCACAAGAAAAAAAATGCTTGAACTAGAAAAATTGTTTATGCTTTGTTAGTGAATGCTGAGTTATTTAGTCCTATATGCCCCCAGATAGAAAAAATTTAAGCACTTCCAAATTTAAAAAGAAAGTTGGTTAGTTAGGCTACATGGTTCATCTTTCTTGTGTTCATAAAAATGAGCAGCTGGCTGGATCTAGTGAACCAAATCACGAGGTCACAAACCTTTAACAAAGTAGGCCTATTTCTTCACAAATGCTCATCTATCATATTATCAATATCAAACAAGGGTCGACGACAACAGACCGCGACAAACTGACCGCGAACAACGCCGATTGGCTGAGAAGGGCGATTCTAAATATATTTTGACTATCCCCAGAGCCATCTTGCCCAAACCCTCACTTTGTCAAGTTTGTGACGAAATCGCTGCGACAAAATCAGTGACGAAAACATGTAACGAAACCATTGCTTCGTGGTCAGTTTGTTCGCGGTCAGTTTGTCGCAGTCAGTTGACTTGGCTTGATCAAACAATAACCTTTTTTTCATTTATTTTACAAAAAATACATTCAAGTTTTTGACGTTTGGTATTATATGAATACCGGTAGCAAATGGAAGTAGAAGCATTACAGGCAAATTACACTTGTAGTCTTACCACTTCCACAAAAATTTGCCACTTCCCCTGCTTCCACATCTGACATATCTAGTTCTTCCGCATCTGATTTTGCCTAATGACAAGAAGATAAATACTGTATACTATGACTTACGCCTATTACTATAACAACAACAAAAATTGTTTGATGAATTATATTTCTTATAAATTACTTAATAAATTACAAAATATGATTGTTTAACAAACTAATATTGGTGATTTAACATTTTTTTTACTGCAGTAGCACACAATGAAAAAATAAATTTGCTTAAGCAAAAAATAAAAACAAAGAAAAGTGTAAAGAAACAAAAGATACATATTACAATTCATATACATTATGCAAAGTTTAAGAACAAATTTTTGTACAAAAATTTTCAAAAAATTAAAAATTTGGCTCTGGTATCTAATAGTTCAGGTACATAATTGTCTAGGCTCCTAAAACTCCCAGCGGATAATAAACTATGCTTGATAGTCTTGGTCTGCTAAAAATTTCTGTATAATAATGCTTTTTAAAAGTCACTCAAGCTTTTATCTTCAATTAATGGATTAAGCACTTATTTTTCCAATGCTTTCAATAAACACTGTTTTAGTTGTAAAACCACATCATTGCCTACATTACAATAATTACTATTCATAAATCAGATACTGGAAAACATACAAAATTAAAAAAAAAGTTTTATGCAATAATGTTAAACAGAATATCATATTTGCAATTGTCCCTGCATAAACTTATAGCATCTAAGTAATTAACATCATTATCAGTTCAGTTTTAAACAAGCTTTTTCCCCATCAACAAAGCTGGAAGAATTTCATATGGTCATTGACTTCATCATTCTTCGTTCTTTAAATTCGATTGCATGTTTTCTCCTTCACCAGTCCTTTTTTTCATTCATCTTCTACAGTATTTTTTCACTAAATTGTTTCAGTCATCTTCTTTCATCCAATTTCATCTTCCTAATTAATAAATAACATTGACCAGTAATAATTAACTTGTGACACTATTTTTCGATTCCCAAATATGCCAGTGCATATTGCTAGATTATGTTTATTGTCCTTTATATTGTAGACCAGTAGATTCAGCTTAATTTGCATTAGGGGATTGAGTAGAGAAAATATTTTATATTTAATTTGGACAACTTTTAGATACCCATAATACCAGGTTAATTTATAAATACTGCCACTAGTTTTGGAATTCTTTTTTGATCTGCTAAAGTTCAATAATGTCCGCTCCACCACCATATTCTGCCCAGGATCCTGCTTTCAACCAAGGTGGCCACCCACCCTATCCTTCCCAGCCACCAGCTGGTCAACCAGGATACAACCAGCCTCCTTATCCTGGTGCATATCCTCCTTCTCAACCTGGGTATCCTCCACAGTCTGGATATCCTCCTCAAACTTATCCCCCTCAACCAGGTTATGGACAGCCTGGTTATGGTCAGCCAGGTTATGGTCAGCAACCTCCAAATATTGGTAAGTTATGGTATGGCCTAAATTGTTTTGATTTTGCATGGTTGAAGTATTAGATAGTAGCATATTTCATATATTATGTAAATGCCAGTATTTTTGATCTTCTAAACAACATTGGCAGCAACTCTTGAATTGCTCAAATAAGTTGAACTGACCAAATAAATTAGTCAGTTCACAGCTTCATGCACTGTAAATTGTTTTAATTATTGTTAATGCATTCTAATCAATCACAGGCTTTTTTCTAGGTGAAAGAAATTTGCTATCCATGCAGTAATTAATTCAGAATATGTTCTATGAAGGAATTTTACTTTTTTTTATTGTTGTTCATTAATATGTGTATTGTGTATGTAATTTGCAAAGATAGCAGCATACTATTTTGGTTCCTGTGTATTTCTTTAGCTTGACTGTTTGCTCTGCACTCTGCAGTGCACTTACTCAGCCTTTTAAGTTTGTGTAAAGTTGCTGGAGAAAATTATATCATTCATTCATGCATTTTTTTTTATTCTTTACCACCACAGTAACTGTAAATGAATAACAAAAGTAAATAACACGTAGACTGTAGAGTCGGGAAAAGGAAGTAGCCATTTCATCCACTCTACTTGAGTTTGCTATATGTAATTTTTTGCTAACGACTTGCACAATTACACTGTAAATACTCATTTGCGTAATAATTGGATAGATTTGTTTCAATTTACAAATTACATTTGTTTAAATTGAATGATTGTCATGAATGATATTTTGTGGCGTGTTGGTTAGGCTTCTTGTTGTCATCTTATCCAATGATTTCAAGAGTTGTTCTAATTAGGAGCTTATTGAAACCAATATTACTAACGCGTGTAGTTTGAAATTTCATAAGATTAAGAGCAATATGTTTGTTTCTTTGTGAGTGCTATCATATGCTTATTTGAGCTGCAACCATTAACTTATTTTACTGCTGCCCCCACACCCCTAATTCTGTTTTGTGAGCCTGGAAAAATCATAGCGTAGCAAGCTTTGCAGTGCACGTTGATCTTTGCTAAAAGCAATTAAATATATAGCCAATTTACTTCATGTGACTTATAACTAGATGTTTTTGCAAAAGCCATTAAGTGCTTTTGAACTCACTTAGTTATTTTGAAAGGACTTGCAATGCTATTTGCGAATCTTTACTCCAGCTTGACTTGTCTTTTCTCGATTTTGCTGGTTAATCTCTTCCGAAATATTTGTATGTTAAAATTCCAGACCATCTACAATCTACAGCTTTTGCTTAGCGTTCAGCATTAAAAAGAAACAGTGAGGAGTCACCATGGTTTGAACTAGACAAGTGGGGGAGCACTGGAACAGTTTAAAAATAAGGTCGAAAATTTTGCTGTCACCTGGCCGAGAAAATTGATGTACTGTAATTACAATTCATTTAAAGGGGTGAAGCATCCATCTAATTCTGGTAGTTGATAATAGCTAAAATGGAAATATATTTTTCGAAGTTTTTCGTTTTCATTTAGGGCTGCGGTTGCTAAGATTATTATTAACAAATAGAAAGAAATATTCCCCTACAAAGGTTTTGGAACTTTGAATCTGTTCTCCCTGCCTAAACTTCCAAAGAAAAAGATAGACTAAATAATACTAACCCTTTCTGTCACATCATGTGACCCATCAAATTTTGGTAAAATCCTCCCTTTTTCTGGAAGTTCAGGCTGGTAGTGTTATGGATTCGGTTTAAATCTACGTCTGCTAGGTACGGAATTCGTAACATGCGACTTGGTTCAAAATATTATCTTTTTTTGTCCGAGGTCAGCGTGTTACGAATTCCGTACCTAGCAGACGTAGATTTAAACCGAATCCGTAACAAAGTTTCGATGAATTTGCGTTGCAGACGTAGCACGTAAGCAATAACTGACAATTTGACAGTAAAATCCAATGTTGATTTGGAAGCTGAGACTTGGTATGAATCGAAAATTTAGCTTCAGCACTAATGGGAAGCGTAAAAGAAATATTGGGGTAGAGTAAGTCGGTTGGATAACATTCAACGTATGACAACGGGCTCTTGAGCAACGGCTCAATGCTAACTATTAAATTTGTCTTTTAAACATGCTGCAAAGGCAGCGATAACTTGGCTTCAACATGAAAATTCCCTTTTACCGACTACTCCTTGGTCACAGAAAACAAAAATATAGCCTCTGCTCTCCGCAGACACTAAACTGAAATGTGCCTCAACACCGCAAAATCTCGGCTTGCAAATTCCAAAAATTTGCATACAACACAGAGGTTGAAAACGATTAATCAAAAATTTCTTACGTCATTAAACAATAAACAAACAAGCACTTACGACACAACCGGATTTGTCAAGTTTCAAAGTCTGCGAATTTTAGATAATTTGCTTGTGGCCTTTTTGAATCAAAAGATAAATTAAGATGATGAGCCATGGCGTTGAGTGCGAAATAGAACAAATGAAATAACCAGGGTTCGAAACTATACTAAGATAAAAGAAACAAAACGGCGCTACAGGTAGAACAAATTGAGGGTTTCGAAAAACTTTTTCAGGGGTTATCTCTTTGCAATCGCTACCCCAAGGTGAGAACAAAAAATTATAAAATTATTTTTCGATTTCAGCTATTGTAAACTACCGAAATTGGCTGAATGCCTCACCCCCTTTAAGCTCTAATCTATGGTACTTTCTTTTTCAGTTTACGTGGAGAAAGACAAGAACCGAAACAAAGGATATGACGATTCTGATTGTTTCCTCATGGCTTGTTGTGCAACTCTTCTCTGTTGTCTTCTGTGGGATTAAGTTGTTCACTCAATCTTTAGGCTCATCGCCTTGTGTATAATGATTTTTTCCATTTGTATATAGTAATGCTTGTTTAAATATTGCTTTTCCTAGCTGTGTCGATTTTTTGAGGGTATATTGCTTTTCGATCTAATTCAAGTTGCTTATCTAGATTACTTTTTTCAGATTTTATTCAAATTGCACACCTTTCTTACCTTTTTGATAGTTTTTGTTATGAATAGTTTTTGTAGTATGGTGCATAACTATGGCCAACCGTGACTTTTATGCGCGAACGTTAAAGCGCGGGATGATATTAGGCGCCAGAGGTGAAAAAATTTTTTTTCCAAAAATTTTTTTTGCAAAAAAATGTACTTTTTCCAAAAAATAATTCTTTAAAAAAAAATTGTTTGTTTGAAATAACAGTTGTTTTTTTTGAAGGGAATGCAATGAGCGTGATAAATGTAAACTATAACACTTGTATGAAAAGTTTTACATGAAAAATTGTTGAAAATGGTTGTCAAGTCTGCAGCAACTTCTAATTCAACTCGCACTACATAAATAATTAAAAAGTAAAACAATAATTTGAAGCAGCATGCTATCCTGTTCAACTTCAAAAGTTCTTGATGCAATTCTGAAGAAGTTAACTACAAGAATTTAACATCGTTTTTACGACAGTATAAGTGTATTTACAACAAGGTGTAACGATTAAACTTAAAAATATCTATTTAAACATTTAAATTATTCCTAAAGTGAAATAGGCAGAACTAATTTAATAGTTCACAGAGACATCACGTCTTACAATCCTATTTCATTCGACAACACCTTAATGCTCTGTCCACGTTTAAATGGGTGATCATTTCAACCCCTAGTGACGCAGGTGAGGCGGAGCCCCCATCGCGGCAGCATTTCCGTGTTTCGAAGGCAAGGCAACTGACTTCATCATCAGTGTGAAGAGGAGACTACACAATGCAAGGAATTTTGATCACTGAATTAAGCTAACTCAACTGGTAAATTTGAATAACCAAGCTATCGGTATACTTGGTTATCGTCTTCATGTCGTATTTTTAGCTACTAAAAAGGCAAACCTAAAGTTTTACCACCTACTGCACTGGACTCAAGTTTCACGTTTTACCAACGTTCATCGGCAGTGCTAACGTTCAAACCGAAATTCAAAAGCTAAACTAAGCTGGTCTATGAAAATAACAATATGATTTTTAAAAAAATTTAAAAACTTTTTTTGAAAAATAATTTTTTGAAAATATACTTTTTGAGAAATGTTTTGGAAACAAAATGTTTTCAGCCACGGTGCCTAAAAGCCCAGGCGCATAATAGTCTTCCGCGCCAAAAAGTCGCAGACCGTAAGTATGGTGCGAACTTTTTTGTGGTTGAAGTAATGTAAGTTTTGAAGTAAGAGCAGCGATTTCATTCATGTAACGTGTTATAAGTATCATAATTTGAGGCGAAGAAATCAATTTTTTTTTGTATCAAATATCGTATCATATGGTACCTACTATACGTGAATGTGTATTTTCTTTGAAGCTGAAAACGTCAAGCTCATTTTATAGTACCAGTATGTTGTGAAGAAGCATTACCGTACAAATCTACTTTGCTATCCAACGTAATGGACGCTGCCATAATTTCCGAACAAGAATGTTATCGTATATGCTTATCCTGATCTTGAATTGAGTTATAAACTAACCGCCAGTCGATATGTGGTTAATTTTCATTTGTCTGGCCGGAGAAAATATTTCAAATCTCAACCTTTTTTAATCTGAAGCTTGGCATAAAAATTTTGATTATAATCAGCCTTTCATATTTCACCACTGTTATTACTTTGTGCGAAACGCATCTCTGTTTACGTGGTGTTCACTGTTCAGCAGTCAGCAAAAGCCTGTTAGCTACTCTTGCTTTCGGTTTTATAGTACGTTTTATCTAAGGTGCTCTTTGGTATCCATACTATTTATTTGACTCGATACTAGATAATGCTAGCTTTTATTACTTTGATGCTTCACTCAGTCTCAGATGTTTTTGTTGATTTCACTCTAAGAAATATAAACAGTGTCTAAATCTAACCTCTATGATTGTTCAAAGGGATTTAGGTCGATTTGTTCTAAATTGGTGGTAAGAAAAAGTGGTTGGAAAATGATTTAATTCGAACATTTTGCTTGTCTGCCTATTAATGTTTAGTTTCACCGATATGGGCAAAAACTTGGCCGACTAATTACGCCTGTTTCTCGGGCACATTTAGCGTGCACCCCGATACGGACTGTTTGTTACTGTATGCTGGAGCTGATATGAATTTGGTCCAATTTGTGAGATATTTATGTTAATAGATTTACGAAAACTCATCGAAGGTAAAAGCGGCCCAGCAGTTTTCTTGATATCTACCAAAAGCACCTTGGACTTCGGTATTTGTCAGGGTGACCAGTTGCCGTAAAAAGGTTCACTGTTCCAAAAGAAGCCTGAAAACGATAAATTTGGTTCTATATAAAGCATTATCCGGTAAAAATTGAGACAAAATACATTCATCAATCCATGTTAACTGATGATTTGACGTAGGGTAACTTCTGCGAAATCATAAAGCGTTTCCCTTGTCTGTGGATGAAATCGTTTGATCACTGCTTGTGCTCACCCGTTTAGCAAAATGACGTTATAAACCTTGAAGGAATTGCACGCTTATACAGTATACTTCAAATATTTAGGCAAACATTAGCATCATTAAAATAAGTTCTTTTTGTAATTGCTTGAGGTAATTGTGGATTTTCTTACTACTAAATAGGGAATAGTGCTATCCACTTACAGTGCGCACTTCGATTGTAAAAATTAAAATAACAGTTCGACAATTGTTGACTGCTGGTTGTATGCTGCAAAGCGGTTAGAAAGTATTGTAGTGCATATTTATCCTCTTGTCATACGACAGCGTCAGATGCTAACTATTGAACGATCCGATACTTCATTGAAATGACTACTTCGTGCTTGGAGGAATCCGCACCTGTTTAGGAGTTTCCAATGTTCTTGTGGATTTCTTCGAATCTTGTCCACTGAATTTGCTGCTTGTTCGAAGCCACCAAGAAAACATAATCATCGTAAAGCGTCTTATCCAATCTCCGAGGAGGTAACAACGTGACCAGAGTGTGGGTTAAATCCAGATCATGCGATCGGGGTCGTCGTAAAAACGCCTTTACCCTCTCGGCCACGCTGCCAATGTTCACTATCAGGAGCGAGTTTAAGAAACAGGTGAAATTTTAATCAAATATTGTACAATATTTGCTAAAAGACCATTTGAAAACCGTTGATAAGACTTTACGTTAGGCGAATTTGAACCGCCTGTATTTTTTATATCCTCCTCCTATCCGTCGAGTAGATCCATATCTTGTGATTCGGAAGACTGCAAAGGGAAAAAAAGCAAAACCGCACCGACAATATGGTACACAAATACAATGCTATTGAAAGATTTATTGCAGCCAACAAACGATAAATCTCATGCAAGTCGGAGACAACCCATAAAGTAACACGGAGTGAAAGTTGTTATTCACAAAGGAATACAATCAATTGCGCTCATTTGAGTTGCGTACTTTCGGAACATAATATTAGAAATTTTAAGGGAACATTTTACTTGGAAACAGTGTAAGAATTTCGGCTGTAAAAGAGAACTTTAGAAAACAATCCAAAACGACCAAAACTTTTATAAGGAAACGGTATTCTGTAGTTAAAAAACAGTGACGACTTGAATCACTGATAAACAAACTGGAAGTTAAACTTGGATCTCGGCTTCATAAATAGCGTTGTATGCTAGAGAAGCAACTGATAACTCCAAACCTAGAAAAACTATTTGACAGTTTCTGCTTCAAGCATACGAGGTATAAACCAGGTTCTCAGTTTAATAACCAACCCAGAACACCCTTTTTTTTAGTTTTGTTTTTACAAATCCTTTATCGCGTCGGGAGTCGCAATTTCGAAAAAGTTTTGACAACCCTTCTTGACTATTTATGGTTTGACATTTACTAGGCAGAGCTAAATAATACAAACAAGCACTAAAATGATGCGAAAAACATGACGTTATTTCGGTTAATATTGACAAGACGTTGCAGCATGTGCAAATCGAAAAACTCTTAAATTTGACGTACGGTCGTAGGAAAAGGTCACATTTTATAACCTCCCTTAGAATTCGATCAAAGCAAAAGTTTGGAATCGTCCAGTTCTCTTCGTTACGAATTGTTTGAGTTAAACCTTCAAATCAACAGGAAAGGATCGTCCATGGACTCAAAACTACCAGCACTGACTAGCTAGAGCATTAAGACCGAAATTTTTTTTGGTGGAATGGAGTTTGAAAGTAACTCGGGATTTAACCAACTTTTCATAACCTTTCAATTTCAGCCTTTTTAATATAAAGGAGTACAGCAGGCAAATTTAATGTTTTTTTCATTTCGTCCATACTACTAAATTATATACGGGTCGACTCCATTCCAATTGACCCATATGCTACAGAGATATTCTCCTTTAAACAGATTATCGTATTCCCCGACTTAAGTGTAATTTGGACAATTTTAGTGAGTAAAATCGACTCAAACGGGGACTTAAGTAAGGCCAATCGTATTAGATTAGGTGGGCGTTGGCTTCATCCTGACCCATCCGTTCCAAAGATACCCTACTTCAAACACGACGAAGGGGCCTCTTTAATCATAATTTTTATTGACAACTCAGACATTGATAACATTCGCGATGCCATTTTAGTGCTATCTTAACGTAACACCGCAATTAGACTGAGCCACAGAAGCCTTTTAACCGGTAGATTAATATAGACCTCAGTAAGCTAGGTACTGCATTAAAACGCCAGAGTTGCCAACAAAAACTGGAGGCCCCTACGTCGTGTTTGAAGTACAATAACTCTGAAACGGCTGGATCACGAAGGTCAACGCCAACGGATTCTAATATGATTGGCCTAACTTTAGCAACCCCAATGATTTTGCTTTCAGCCTTCGTTTGAGTACCGTCTATGCCATCGCAACGCATCACTGAATTCTGCCTTGATTAGTTTAGCCGCGAACTGACCACTTTGAGCTTCAACATTCGGTTGAAAATGTAACCTCCGTAGGGATCTCAGATTAAAATTCGGAGGACACGACGACGATGCAGAGGTCATTCAACCGCTCAAATCACAAATGAAACACGAATCAATTCGATAGCCTTAAAATCGCCTCGATTCCAACAGCTCATAGGCTGTTTAACCGACGTCATCGACCGCATTGGGTCGCGTTTTTTGACCCTCGATGCTAGGAATGTGTTTTAAGTAGATTATTTCTGGAACACTTGGATCATAAAGAATGAATTAACACAAATATAGTAGTATTAACAAGATTTAAGATATTCATGTAGAAGACGTTAGCCTTTATATCAACGAAGCTATTATTGCACTAGTTTCCGGTTGATTTTGCCTGCTGTCCTACTTTGAAAGCAATACCTTTGAAGAAGCTAAAAACGAGGGATTTGATTGCTCTTAGGTGACCGTTCTCCTAAATAATTTCACAATACTGATATTGTACTTGAATTAAAACGTACTGCTGCAGAAACAAGATAAAAATAGCTATGATCGTAGAAACAAGAACTCTTGGAACGGCAGTCTGTCACGTAAAACGTCTCTAAACATCAAATACTCTTTAGTAGCTTAAGAAGTCAAAATTTGTCGTGAAACATTCCTTTGAGATGCTTGGAAAGTTCCCCATCTCGTTGCTTTTGCCTTCTCTGAAGCGCCATTAGTTCTTTGTTCACAGCGGACTTGACTGTAGGGTCTAGTTTAAGTAGTAGATCGAAGTCTTGTCTGCATTCCTTTTCGTTGAGGATCAGAGCATGAGCTTTGCCACGTTTGAACAGAGCTTTAACATTGTTCTGAAAATATGACAAGTCATGTTGAGATGCAATATGTTTAAGCAATTTTATTTGCCACTAATAGCTCAAATCAAGTTGAACCTATCGTTAGTTAAGTAGACAAAACGTCTGCTACAGGTTCAATTCCAGGTCTAGTAGACAAAGATTAAAATTTTAAATTTTACAGCTTTTCTGCTTGACGTTATTCATTAAACGGCGTTTTTAGAGTACGGTAAAGTGTAAAGGCCTCTCTAGAGTGTGGTAGACTGTAACCACCGAAAACAGACTTAATAAAACTTGACACAAGCGGAGTTCCCGAACACGCCTTCATCCAGGCCAGGCAACTTGCCGATTGAAGATGGATTACAATAACATAAATATCTTGTTTGTTTGTTTGTTCTGTTTGTTGTTTTGTTTTGTGTTTTTTGCGTTGAAACTGGAACAGCGTGAAAAACGTTCAACACCTTGCAGAAATCTTTTAAATCTTATAGCCATTGCCTTTGTTGAAATGAAAACCTTGTTTAAAAGTAACACCGGAACTTTTTGAGCAATTTACCCGATCAATCTTCAGAAATTAAATAATATTTGGACTAAAAACGCTTAAGGGCTCAACTCTTTCACTTCCGAAGTTGAACCAGTGGTCAATACCAAGTACCAACGTGATCCGCCGGAAAGGTACGGTAGCGTAGGGCCTTCGTACGAGGATCTGACGTTATGGATCCTTGACGTACATATGGACACTAGCAACACTGCAATTGCAAAAACAAAAAACTGCAATTGCACACTAGCAACAGCTGCAATCTGCAGACCACATGCTTCACCACAGCCCTATTGTGTACTTTTGCACAGAGCAGATAAACTGATATCACTGAACAAAAACACATCTAATGGTTGCTCGAAGATTGCACTATGCCAGACATCTGAGATAGAAAAAACAACACCTAGAACGAAGAAAGCAGTTTTCGCACGGGGAAAACGATTGTGCTGTTTACACAGCATCAATAATGCTGCATCTCGCGTACGCTTATCTAGTCCAGCATTGCGTAAATTTAGAAATCGAAATATTACTTACATTTCCATCAATCTTTTCCAGCACTTCTGTACACAGGTTGATGCACAGTGTTGTCTCTCCTTGTTGTAACTTGCACTGGGCGTAGTTGAGAAGCAGAGGAATTTGCTGCTTGTCGAGTTCAATCCATAAATCGGTCCCAGGACGCTCCTAAAAAAAACAAAAAAATTTACTTTCACGCCAGATATTTCTGCACTTTAGGCACGCAACCAGGATTTTTCCAAGGGGGAATCAAATCCGAAGCTAAAATTTGTCTGGGTCAAAAACGTATTAACCGGGAGATGTATTGAGCAAACCGTTGCACCTCAAGTACATCATAGAAACGTAGTAAAAAAGGTGTAAAAAGTAGTAAAAAACAATAGTCAAGTAAAACTGTTGTTACTGACAATCAAAATGTAGCGCAAGTCGAGTAGAGAGTACTAAACCATTTAACTAAGCAAGTGAAAGTACAAAGTAAACAGATTTTTAAAACATTCAAGTACCCAAGAAAAAATTTTTCTTCGACAAGACCCTTGTGTTGTCTGCATTCTGGCGTATGAAGGTTGCTAAATACCACGTATAAATATGCGATATCGCGCTTAAAAATGAGAGCTAAACCAACAATAACCGCCCAAGAGTTAGCGATTTTTGAATGGGTAGACGTAGTATCAGTACTATAAACGGCTCCATCGTTAATCGTACCAACAGCATGAATGGGGTACAATATCTCAAACATAATGCTTAACAGCAGTAACACAACGTGGTTAGTTGGTTACTGATACTAATTACCAAGCTGTGTCCTGTCCTCGTTAATATGAGACCTGTGCAATTTATTCAGCAAACACTAAAGAACAGTGAAACACTAAAATGAATTTAAAAGTTTAAAACACTAGTTTACCATTAAAACCGTTCAAAGCTAAAACAATGGAAACCTATTAATTCGGTTACCATTTATTACTAAATCAAAATACGTTAAAAATGTTAACATTTTCTTTGAGCTCCTACAATAACAATTTAGTACTGAAACTTTGGAACCCTTAGCTAAATGCACCAAATGACCACCATTCCGTCCCAGACATTCTTGAAGCAGGCGAGCAAACCTATCAATAACTCTGGCACATTCTTCTCTTTTTATTTCACAAATGTTCAGCGTAATGGCCAATTTCAATTCAGCAATAGTTTTGGAATTACTTTGATGAACACTATCCTTTAATAAGCCCCGATAATCAGGGGACTCGAGTCAGGCGAACGTGGCGACCATTCTGTATCACGCCGCCCGCTAATCAAACGATCAGAGAATTGTTGGTTATGGTGATATTCGCGGTATGTGCAGAAGCTCCATCCTGTTGGAAATATTGCACATTTAGATTTTTTTATTCCCTGCTGTGTTTTAAGGTACATTCACTCATCCAGAATATATTACTTTTACCAGTAGGCGCAGCTCGAACATTTTGTTCAACGTTGCCAATTAAAAAAAAAAAGCCCAACTAAGCGCACAAACTACTTTTAACTTAAAATGCAAGCAAGTAGCGCTATGTTCTGATAATGCAAATCAAGTGAAGTAGAAAGTAGAGAAAAATATAATTACTTAAAAAGTGTTCGTTATCGACAAATTCTACTTGAGTAGGCTACTTAAGTAGAGCTACTTTCGTTACTTTACACCCCTGGACAGGGGTCTGGGCGATTATTTTATGGAAAAAAATCGCCCCTTTAACGCTATTTGAAAGAGAAATCGCACGTTTTTAGTAGCATTTGAAAGTACTACATGGCAACGATTCTTAAAGTGTGTTTCTAGGTTTCATGGCCTAATACTAGATAAAATCAGAAATAAAAAAATTAGAAAAAAAGTGTCCCATTCACGGTAAACGGGCACCACAAAATAAAGACTGATTAATAGTGTGTTCAGAAATCGCTAAAATATAGCAAGGTCTAATGGTTTAATAGGTACACGCCTATAGCTACACGCAGCAAGGTGATAGCTATATATTATATATGAACACAAAACAAAAAAAATTAGTAAAAAGGAAAATGACCAAAAGGTGTAGGACAAAGATCTTCACTGTACAAGTATCGTGCGCTGTATCCGGATTCCGGATATATCGGTGAATGGCGGTCAAAGATAATAATTTTCGTTTCTGCTCACAACCCATAACCATTTTTAATCGAAACGCATTTTCGGGAAGCTATTTAAACATACTTTCATTTGCAAATGCTTGAGACAACCAATACCATTCGCATATTTCTTTTCAGCTTCGTCTGTTTTTCCTTCTTTAAATAGTGCATTTCCTTGCTCGTGAAACCTGCATAAATAAAACTGATTAAACCCAAAGGCGGTTATAGGCCAACAAAGGGTTTTGGGTTCCTGGCAAATTTCTGTCAAATGCCAAAGTTCCTGTACGCCTCAATACGAAACGTCATAATTTACAATATTAGCCCCATTTTAAAACTCTGCGAAAATGGTTTTAAAAAGTCTATTAGGCAGACAAAAATCTATGAATTAAAAGGCTATAGCTATTTTCCTTCGTCAACAAAAATAAATTTTTGAACCAAACACTCAACTCTGCAATTACAATAAGCGTACGTATACTGTATACGAGTACTCGTATGCGAAAAACCCAGAATTGTTGCCTTTCCCCAGCCAATTTTAAACTGGGTGGAGAACACTTCTTGAAAATTTGTTTTTATTGAAGTACCATCAGTTGAAATAGTCATCACCTCAAATCAGGTGTCTACATTTCTAACTTTACAAAAAACTTCGTCACCGGTATTTAATGTATGAAATCTCTCCAACTGTTGCTATATCAGCTCAAGGTCTTTTAAATGAAAAACGTTCAACTAACTTGGGCACGTTGGCCATCATTTCCTCGGGGTTCATTTGCCAGAGCTCTTTTTCGTAGGTATTTGGTTCTTCAACTTTGATCAATTCAAATTCAAAATCAAGGGGTTTCATGTCTCTTTGTAACTCATTAAGATCGTCATAGCCTAAACCATCTTGAGCTGCATGCAAACCACAAGAATGCGCTCGTTGTTCTTTTCCTGCAAGAGTGAACAAATTTATTTGACATGGTTTCGCCTTGCTTTGTCTCAACTTAACCACATTAATCCATCTAATCAAGTTTCTTAGTGAGATTGTTACCAGCAGCACAATACCCCTAACTACTTAACTGTGCATTGCCACATTTTTTATTACTTACCGTACTCTTCGGACTATAAGGCATACTGGAGTGCAGAGGTTGGCAGTACCGACTACAAAAGTGCCACGGTACTTTTTTAGTACCAACACCGATACCGACCATACTTTTTCAAAAACGGTACCGTAGCACCAGTACCACGGTACTTTTTGAATAAGTATTTGGTATTTTGAGTTTTTTGCTATTACCCATCAACTGAAAATTAAACTCTCTTTAGGCGGCTTTTATCAATCAAGCGTATTTGCGTGTCGAAATACGCTTGTCATTTAATTGCATGCATTTTGCTTTTTTTTTTTTAATTTACATTGAAAAAGATATCATGCGTATTTTCGCTCGTAAATACGCATGATCAGTAAAAACCGCTTAGAGTGGAGCTTGTTAATTATAGAACATTCGAATAAACTTTTCGCTTTCTTATACAAAGCAAGCAGTAATACTTGCCTAGAGCTCGAGAACGAGACATAACGCTACAAAGATTTTTGGAAGTTTCGCAAATCAAAAAGCCTCGACTGCAAATTAGTTAGGGTAAAACTTTCAAAATGATGCGACAAAAAATCTCTTTATTCGATGTATGGTAACACTGCATTGCCTTCAAGAACAGCGGTCGAACGGGTGTTCTCTGCAGGGAAAAACAAATTAAAACCCCAAACAGCTTGGCAGACCCAGCGCCACGGGGGGGCATACCGGGGCCGTGCCCCCCAAACGAAAATTGTGCCCCCCCCATGCGAGGACCGTGCCCCGAAGAAATTAAGAGGCTCGGGGCTACTGGAGTGCAAATTGGAGTTTGCCACTGTTATTTTCGTGCTTTTTGTGGACTGACACCGGATTTCATGTGATTTTTGGGATGAAGACCTTTTTTTTTTTTTTTTTTTTTTTGGAGATTACCTTTTTTCGGCTGGAAAAACCGCTTAAATTCGCGATTTTGGCCGGAAAATCCCTTTGAATCTTTGGTCTTCACCTTGTTCATTTATTTGATCCAGACTGGGATTAATTTCTCGTGCCCCCCTCGAATTCACACAAATAAACTTCTCATGCCCCCCCAAAATTTATTTCTGCCCCCCCAGTCACGCTATCCTGGCGCCGGGCCTGCAGCTTGGGTTAAGTGATGATCAATTCGAGGTAAGGAGTTTTTTAAAGTAAATGCTTGCTCGTAATCTTGGCTTGTCGTGTTTTTTTTCAATAAAAATTACAATT
The DNA here is from genome assembly GCA_963965965.1 of Trididemnum nubilum. Taxonomy (NCBI): domain Eukaryota; kingdom Metazoa; phylum Chordata; class Ascidiacea; order Aplousobranchia; family Didemnidae; genus Trididemnum; species Trididemnum nubilum. The sequence continues at coordinate 14,718,178 of OZ014479.1, forward strand.
TTTTTAAACGCTCTTTAACAATTCTTTGACAACCAAGTTGAATCACTAACAAGTACCGTACCAAGTACTTTTCAAAAATAGTACCGGTACTGGCAGTACTTTTAGAAAGTACCGTGCCCACCTCTGCTAGAGTGTAACATTGTAAAGCGCAGTGTCAATAGATGGCCTTCTTACTTTTATTTCAACATAAGGCGCATTGAAATACAAACCGCACTAAATTAAATACACTTACAAGGCTTTAAAACTACAAAAAACTCTAAATAAAATCGTGAAAAAAAGACATTATAACCTCATTCATAAATAAGGCGCACCTTCAATATCTTGGGAAATTTTGAGTATTTTAAGTGCGCTTTATATGGTTTTAAAAAATACAGTATTACTATTTTGTCAAGGTTTACTTCATCGAAAAAATTGGTCAAGTTTTTCAACACTTAATACCGACCAATATAACCCCAATTTTAAGTAATCCTAACCAGAACTCAAATTCCAATAGCCTTACATTAACCCTTCAAAATGTAACCAAAAAAATCACATAAATATTTCCCAAATTTTGTTTCTTTAAAGATCAAGCGACAAGAAAAACGCCACTGCAATTTTCTGGTTATTGGGACTGCGGTTATTGGGAATTTTGGCAGATGAGGAATGATCGGCTTATAACTAGCAAACGGTAACACCTAGAAAGTTGAAATTTGGACTCAACATAAAAATTAATGAAAGCGTCAAGCGTCCCAATTTTGGGGATCCTAGGTCACGTGATCGTGAATTGAGACACAAAAAAACGGCGATTTTTGAAAAGTTATTGATTCATTTATTAATTCAAAAACCACTTGACGTGCGAAGCTGAAATTTGGACACACTGTGGGTGCATACGAATGGTTTATGTAAACCGAGTTTGGGGGCGCTTGGTCACGTGACCAAAATTTTACAGGCCAAAAATGGGCAAAATGTTGACGAGTTTGAACCCAATATATCTCGGTAATTATCGATATTGATGAAAAATGGTTTGCAGATTTCGAGAACGCTATCAACCACCTTTCTTTTGGTTATGTTCGTTTATTCCAACTTGAAAACTATTTCTCTTGTTTTGCATCTTTTTTCTTACGTTTTTTAGTTTTTGTTTTTTTTGTTTCTGATGCTATCTTCTTTTAAACCGCTAAAAGCATTGTATTCAAAGTTTGAGCTATTGAAGATATGAGAGAGGACTAGTGTGCGACTGAAATTGGGGGTGCCAGGTTGGGAGATCCCCCTCAATCGGGTCCTCCAAAATTTTGAACTTTTAAACCGTTACAGCTACAAGGTTCAAATTTTCAGAAATGGGGCCGCCAGAATTCAAACTTTTAACCACTGACGGATAAGCAAATATGAAATTTTCAGGATAAGCAAATATGAAGGAAAAATAAAATTTGACAAAATTTGGAGGTACCAAAATGAAGGGATTTTCCTCAAACAAGAATGCCAAAACTCAAACTTTAACCACTTAACGCTAGACTGATAAATTTTTTAGAATACGTAAATATGAAAAGATAAAATTTGACAAAATTTGGAGGTACCGCAATGGGGGGTTCCCTCAAACGAGGACGCCAAAATTCACACTTTTTAATTGTGCAAGCTAGACACATCAAAATTTCAGGATACACAAGCAAATAGATAAGATAAAACTTGACAAAATTTGGAGCACCAAATGGGGGTCCTTCAAAATTCAAACTTTTCAACCATTCAATCTAGACACATGAAACTTTCAGAATAGAATATAATATAATAGAAAGAAAAAATCAGAATAGGTGAAGATAAAATCAGAATAGGTGAATAAAATACAGTATGACTAATTTCAAGTGCCACAATTGGGGAGTCCACCTTAAGCACTCAAGCTAGACAAATAAAATTTTCAAAATAAGTAAAAATCTAATACGAGAAAAAATTGAGGATCTTATACTATAGGGTCCTCCAATTATGTTAAAACCTCCCCCCATTAACTACAAAAGCTAAACAAATTAAATCTATTGGATAGGTTAATATGAATCAAAGAATAAAGATAACAAAATTTGGTTGGTCAAATTGAGCTAACCATGCCAAATGAGCCACTCAAAATTTTTAAATCTTTATTACAAAGTACTCCAGCTAGACATATCAAATTTTAAGAGTAGTGGTAGGCTAATACAAGAAAAAGATGAACATGCCAAACTTGGCAATGCCATGTCAGATAATCAGCCCTTAAATGGACCTTCAAACTATAAGATGAATTCTAGCAATGAATTGGTATCACAGAAAAGTAGAAGAGTCACACTTATGGGATTACTCCAACACTTAAGACCTTGAAGCACTTGAGCTTAATGGCTTTGTTAGATTTAAGCTGATTGCACAGTTTTTTTACTAAACTATCGCTGATGAGATTGAAAAAATCTACTTGCTCCCCAAAGTTTTTGAACGATTTTATTGAGAAAGCTTTGGTACTGAATAATGGATGTAATACAATATACTGTGGGTCATTCCACCTCAGATCACCCAAAATTTTTTAAATTTTTTAAATCAATCTTAAATTAAAACTTCTATTTAAGATTAAAACATAAAATCTCTCTCACTGAGCAAAATCACTCCACTAACACTTCTCACTAAACGACTATACAAGCAAACCCCAGATACACAAACTCGGCTTAACTGCCTACAAAACTAATACCTAAAATCACCCACTCTTAGAATATTAGAATGAAAAACAAACCGCCTATTTATACTACGGCAAAAGCTATCAAATATCCTGAAAAATCCATGATACGTCACAATAGAAAAAATACCGAAGCAGGACATCCTGACGCGACCGACCTGACGCGAGACAACTCACCCCGGGAATCCTGACGCTCGGGACATCCTGACGCCAAAAGCTCCCAACTTTCGCGCTCTGCTTCGTTCTTTCTTTTTCTTCTTTTTCGCGCTACGCCACGGCAACGCTTTTCTCAAAACGATTAACGTTCGGTTATTGAGACGTAAGTATATATTTTTTTGTTAATTCCTATAATAACAGGCAAAAATAATATCATAATCGCTGCATTATTTAATTTCGATTTGCGGTGCTTGACTTTGAATTATATTTTTAATATTTTCTTTAACATACAATTCCTTTTAGAGCATTTTTCTCTATAAATTAACCACATATATTATTATTCATGAAATATCTACGAGGTCGTTTAATAAAAGCAAAATATATTACTTTCAAACGGGGCATTCGATCATTATTTGAAACTTATCGCCAGCATTTTTACAGATTCGCTAACTTGGCTTTTGATTTTAGCAAGATTCTTTTCGCGAAAATACAACTCGCTTTTGAGTTGTTTCTGCAAAACAGAGATTCCTATGAAGTTAGCAATTAACGGAATATAACATACTTACGTCTCAATAACCGAACGTTAATAGTTTTGAAAAAGTGTAGCCGTGGTGTAGCGCGAAAACGAGAAAAAAGAAAAAGAAACGAAGCAGAGCGTGAAAGTTTGGAGCTTTTGGCGTCAGGATGTCCCTGGCGTCAGTATTCCCGGGGTGAGTTGTCTCGCGTCAGGTCGGTCGCGTCAGGATGTCGCGGACCGAAAAAATACACGAGCTTACGATAACAAATTTCGACCTAATTATAACATCACAATTTCAAGTTTAAATGTAGCAATTAAGACATGCAAACAACTAATTATTCCGCTGACTAATAGACGAGAGTAGAATATACTAGGAAGGAATCATCTCGAATATTCCAAATCAAAAAAAGTGGCAAAAGTAGTAAATCAGTCATGTACACGTTAACACAAAGCAAATAATCATATCTAGGCATTCAAAATTATTGTTGGTGACACTCTATCGCAATGAAATTGATCATACAATGATTTGTATTGGTTACACTTTTATTAACATGGAAATATGAGTGCAATGTGCATTGAAAAAAAATTATATCAGTAATTAGTTCACAGCTGAAGTTAACAAAGCACTTATGCCAATGGTTCGCTAACTTTGTCTCCGTGACCTCAGTTTTCATAAAAACTAAATTTCACCCACCTTTGACCACTAAAAAATTGACTAGTACAACAATATGCACATATCCAGAATATCGACTTTGCGTCGGTTAGTAGTATTAGGCTGGAGTATGAAATAGGTCAGAAATCACTGATCTCAAAAAACAAGTTTTTGGCTTGCTAAACCCAACTTTATAACACTATACAGTGAGACACGAAATCTTACTTCGTTAGTGATGTAACAATGCTGATTGTCATGAACTAGATGTGCTTCAAGTTCAAAGCAAAAGCTAGTATGTACCATGTTATATTATATATCAATCCTTTCTTCATTGTTTCCTTATGAAAGTAATTTGTGTACGATATTTAATGTGTAACGACATTTTACATGAAACCTACAAAAACTGTGTGAAAATAAATATTAATCAAATTTTGTATTGAAAAGTAAGCGACCCCAAATAACTTTTTTCAACATTACCAGGAGTTGTGACCCGCAGTTTTGGAACCATTGCATTAACCTGCGCAGTTCACTAATAAGTGTTGCTATGATGACTACAACAAGTTTTTATTTTAACCCCTAAAAAAATGAAATGAAAAATGCAAAGATGACTATTCCACATTTTTGTTTTATTCTCCTTCATCAGAAATTTTCTTTAAAATTGTCACTTCCACTATAAAATGCGTTCAAAGAGATTAAAACACTGCACTATACATGCATAAATTTTGAGTATTTAGAAAGCTGTTAGAAGATATAAAGAAAAAGTCACTCAACAGCCAAGTGAAATCATTTGCTACTTGATCAAGGAAATCTCAACTTGCCCAAAGCAAATAAGAACAGTGAATTTTAAGTATGTTTAAATTTTTGAAACAAAAAATGTGCAAAAATACTTAAGTAATAGCAAAACATTGAGTTTGCACAATACGTTAAACATTGAAAAAAATTAAAACCCTTAGTGGGGTTACTAAAGTTGAGAATAAACTTTAGCATGTTTAATTTTCTGAACTTTTGACTCGTTTGTTTAAACCTCAATTTTTCATTTTCTAAAAAATGCCATAAGCCTGCTATTACTTGTGATATCTGAAAGAACCGTTAATGTGGCAAGCGCGAGAAAAAACCTTGGGAGAAAAATAACATAACATTTCGTGCCAAAAAAGTTGCTAAGTGGGCCTGAGTATCATACAAATCTGTCACTTTTCTAAAAACTGACGTGAGCTTGCTGTTACTTGTGATATCTGAAAGAGAAGTTTATGCGGCAAGCGCGGAAAAAATTTTGCATGTAGCATTTCGAGCCAAAAAATTTGCTAAGCACGCCTGAGTATTCACCAAATCTCACTTTTTTTTCACTTTTTAAATGCCATAAGTCTACTATTATTTGTGGTATATGAAAGAGTGGTTAATGCGGCATGCGCAAAAAAAATTTTTGCAGGAAAAGACTGTAACATTTTATTATTGCTAATTATGGCGTGCGTGAATATGGAACAAATCTACATGCCATTGCTAGTTAAAAATTGTTAATTGTAATTAATGATGTGCTTGTGATTATGCTAAGTGTTAATTGCTGTGATTGTGCTAAAACAAAGCAAGCAAACACTTTCTCTACTTTCAATTTGACTTATTTTCACAAAAGCGGTAATGTGCATTTTTAAATAATCTTGTTTGATGTTGTTCACTTCATATGCTGTACCGGTATATCATTAGCCGGAAAATACATTACCCAAGGCGATTTCAGCTAGCCTCAAGCAAGCGTTATTTCAAATCTTCTTTGTGCTATAAATACTGCATTTCTTGAACAATGAAAACTTTTAAACACATGTACGGTTGCAAGGCGACTGGACTATAAACTTTACTACAGTGCGTATAATCAATTTGCTGAAATTCGGCTAATTACCCCCAAATAAAACTTAAACCACGAATATACTACAAACATTACCTCTCTGAAATGTTTACATGTTATAAGGAGGATGACAGAGATTTTTTTTCCACTTTTAAAAATAATGGGTCATCTGATCCACAAGGTCAATTTCGAGGTCAAAGTAAAGGTCAAAAAGTCATTGCCCCTAAACGTACATATTTTGGAAATTTTTTAACAGAAATGGAATCCTTGGGCAATTTCCTTCAAAATGACACCAAATTTGTTTAAATCCCCCGAGTGATTGCAAAGATATTGCGATTAGAAATATGGCGCGTACCCCCTTTTTTCAAAAAAAAAAAAAAAAAAAAAACAATTTGTGAAGGGGCGTATCTCCGAAACTACAGCTCCGATTTCAATAAAATTGAAAATATTGGCTTTTTTATATAAACTGTACAAGCAAACCAAATTTCATGCAAATCGGAGATTTTGAGTTAAAGTGCATTGGGTAATCTGAGATGGAATGACCCCTGTACTGTACAATATCCAATATGTTGGCTGTTGGGTCGCACTGCTAAATAGCGTTCTACGAATATGGATAGCTGTAAAATGTGTGCATATTTCTGGGTGAGGCAAAATTTTGATTGACATTTTATAGATACCGTTTCTAGACATTTAAATTTTTAAAGCTGTTAACCACAAACCTGATCAAGTAATGGAACATTGCGAAATTCAAAAGTGATGTATTTCAGATCAGACCATCAACAATTATAAACACCCTTAACGCAATTGTGAAGTTCTTTAGTTCAGTAACATTAAATACTTTTGCCAAGTCCCCAGATAATACTTGTGATGTCATATTCTAGTTATTGGATGGTACATGGGTAAACTAAGAAGTTTTAAAAATTTTAGATCAATTTATGCTAGATTGGTGTAGATATGAAGCTTTGAACTACGCAATTCGCAAAAGCTTGCCAAACATCAAGTGACATCAGTTATGACCAACAATATGGGTACATGTACTACTAAAAGGGTCCACGACAACTGACCGCGAACCAACTGACCATGAACAAACTGACCGCGAACAACGCCGATTGGGTGAGAAGGCGATCCTAAATATGTTTTTACTATGCCCAGAGCCATCTTGCCCAAGCCCTCACTTTGTGACAAAATCATTGCGACGAAATCAGGGACAAAATCATGTAATGAAATCATTACTTCGCGGTCAGTTTGTTCTCGGTCAGTTTGACGCGGCCAGTTTGTCGCAGCCAGTTTGTCGCGGTCAGTTGACTTGGCTTGCAACTATAATGTATGCCAACTAGCAGTGATTTGATTGAATCGCTAACCAAGTTTTCTTAATCAGCCTTGTTAGTTGTAAAAGTTAATATCTGCAATGGCTTATGAAAAAGTTAATACAAGACACAGCATTTATCTGCAATGGCTGGTCAGCTACTAGCCTAGAGGATTCCTGGTAATGGCTTGATTAGTGGATTCATGGTAATAGTTAATAACTGTAAAATGAATTAAAGTTACTCGTGGACTAATGCCAGTAGCTAGAAGACAGTTTGTTACTTGTAAACTTATCGCAAACATATATAAAAATAGTGCTGCAAGTCTGTAACAGTATAAGGTAACTAAGGTTATATGGCTCTACGCTGCTTGCTTTGCATTCAGAGAAAATCTCTGTAATTGTCATTGGTGGAGGTTTATACAGATAAGGTAAAACGAGAGATATCATGTAATCAAGTTTTTTAATTTCTCTGCAACTGCTATTGCTTTAAGCCATGACAGACCACTTATTCCACAGCGTTTTTTTTTTTTTTTATTTCACTAGGAATGTACATGCAAGTCTAGCAAAATCAACAAATAAAACTAAAAACTTGATAGTTCAATAACTTCCAAGCAAAATAAGTTTAATTCCAGTAGCAATTTGAAATTAGCATATACCAATAAATGACCTAGATGTAGCGCATAAAAATATTGCTAATACTGTAAACTTTTCAGACACAATGTTTGCATTGAGAAATTGTCGTTTTCCTGCTCTTACTACATTTAAGTAGTGAAGACAATTACAAGTTAACATTTTTATTTGCTATTCCGATAAGGGTTATCGTCCAACTTTTTTCAAGTAGTTTTGATTCTTTACGGCTTTTATTACAAGTTTGCAATTTCTTCACCAATAACACACAAGGAAACAAGATTTCTAGCCTCATATTTGTTATATTTAACAGCTAAAAGGTGAATAGTTGACAGTATTGCAAAAACCAAAGCTGACTGAAACCCCACGTGCTTTCTGTGGTAACACCACAGCATGTCTTTTGTTCACAACTGACGTCATTACACAACAGAGGTAAATTGCAATTTTTTTGTTTTATTTTGGCCAAATGACTTTTTAAGAACAATAAAGCTCTAAATATTGTTGCTGAAAAACTTTTTTTGATGTAGCAATTAAAACTAAAGTAGCAAATTTGCGTTGGCACTTGATCCCTTTAACTAATTTTCTAGTAAACGCACTGCATAGATTGTTTTCAGTCATTAGACTCAAAACCATTTAGTTATTGAACTACGGCTAAACTATGTCAGTCACGAAAACGAAAACATTTCTGACCAACGTAAGAGAAAATGTAAGGGTTTTATTGGCATACCTTATAATTCAATTGCAGTAAGCTACTAGACTTTTATACAAAAATCTTCTACATATACGGTTTTGTTACCTGAATACAAATCTCTCAAACTTCGAGATATAGTTGGATAATCACCAACGCATTTGAGAGGGCAAGAAAATCTTGATATTTCACCATGGAACATAGATTTTATACAGTCTTCCCAGCATTCCAGTTTGAAACTACGTCCAATTAAGAGTTCAAAAGGTTTTCCAAACGTTCTCGAATCATCGACCACTACCTCTTCCTGTTTAAGCAAATCACAAATTGAACAAATTTGATGCACAATTTTTAAAAAATTGAAACAATATGCATTTACAATGCCTTAAGGCATCATCATCATACTTGTGATTCAACATGATTTTTTGATCTATAGATGTTTTCAATAAGCTCATGCAGCAGTATAAAAAGTCTTTAACAATTATTTTGAAGACAACTGTTTCAACATGTACTGTTTCAACAGTTATCAGTCACTTTCAGAACTAGAAAGGTAAAATACTTTTATCCATGCAAGTGGTAGGTAGGTCTTAGTGAGATGCAAGTGAGTAATTTGACCACATGGTCCTTTCAAGCCATTGCAAACTTTATCTTTGTGACCTGACTATGCATGTTATTATAGTAAAGTACACAACCATGCCTGCCATTAACTTGTAATGTGCAAGATCATGATAACGAAAAAGAAACATACTATAGGACCACTATTATACGTAGTTTGAAGCCCAGTCTGTCATTAGCTAAGCAAATCTTGCAATGAAACTGAAGACAATTTGCAGAAGTATCTAACCAACCCAAAATTCAACCTCAACACAATACGCTAGTTTAAAACAGAGTTGTAAACGGGCTGACCAGTTCAGGCCTGAACCCATAAATGTAAGCCAGAACCCGACCCGAACACTAATTTGAAGCCCAACTCATACTCGAAAAACCCGAAACTTAAGTTAGGTCTGAAAAACATAAGCATTATTGCCAAGTTAGCTTGATTATATTTTTGTGCACTTAAGTTAAGACAAAAAGCACATCTCAGGCCCAAATTAAGCCATAAATTTTCTGAACTTTAGGCCCAAACCTGAACTGAAAAGCCCAACACAACTTAAAACTCTGGTTTAAAAAGCCTGAGACGCACAAATACATTGTAGAGTCAAGCCTAGAACTTCACTAGAAGAGAGTAAATAAGTGGCAGAAGAACAAATTGACTAGCAATTTTAACCATAACATAGTATCCTTACAACCTTGAAACGAAGGGTTTTAGCAAAAGAAAACTTGGTTTTCTTTTGCAATGTGTTTAAAACTATGTGTTTAAACTATCAAAGCAGCATACCTTGTTCTTGTATGGCAAAATTGTTCTAAAATGAAATGTTGCTTTTGCTCCAATTTCAAATGCTGGCTTTTTTCCATTTCCTTCTTTAACCAGTGTTTTTTTGATTTGAAACTTCCCAATACTTTCAGACATCATTACCATTTTCCAACTTTTTTTTTAATTTAAACTACTGTTTTCAGAAAAATCACTCAAAACAACTTCAAGCTGAATGAAAGTATCATCACATTTGAAAAAATTGCATTTTGTAACATAGACTAAAAGCAGAAATTAAGTGTACTGCTATACCACTAATCAAGGCTTTTTCTTCAGACTTTATAATTAGAGTAAAAACAATAAAACCTTAGTTAAAACAGTAAAAATTTCAAAACATTTCCTACTTAGCTATGTCCATTATCAGTAAAAATGAAATCTTATACTGTACATTAAAATGAATTATTTTTACTGATGATGGATATAGCTCAGTCAGAAACGCTTAGAAATTTTAGTATTTTAAATAAGGCTTTTGTGTTTTTAATCAAATTAAACAAAACTGCCACGCAATCCCGATCAGTACCGAAGACCTTATAATATCCTGATATACGTACAAGTACTACTTCACAAGCATGAAAGGTTCGTTTTTTTGGCATTTCGAAGTTTTATTTTACTGCAAAGATAATCTTTTATGACAAAAGGTTTTCAATATCCGTGGGGTTCACGCGAACACCCTCTAAATAGTCCTAAGTAACTACTAGTGTAGGGTCACCACTCCCCGGACAAAATTGATTTTTTTTTACTTATTCTATCCATACTTAACGAATTTCGGACCTAGAACTTCGAGATTTCGCACAGTTACGTATACTGTTGAACCCTAACTGTTCTAAAAATTTTAACTCTTTATTTTTTGTTTTAGGGGGTGAATCAATCGTCTGAAATCGCCCCAATGAAGTCACCAGTCCCGGACAAAGTCACCAGTCCCCGGACACAAGTCACCAGTCCTCGGACACAAGTCACCAGCCTGCGTACTGCACACCGATTCAAAGCGAACAATTATTGCATTATTTTTTAACAATAAAACAATTATTGCGTGAATGCGTAGTTTCATTTGAATATTTGTTGATGTTTATGTATAATTACTTGAGCTACTCGATGTTTGGCATTGGCTGCTGTTTCGTTTTGTGAGAATAAGAAAAACGCTATCCTTACACTAATAATCCCAACCCCAACCTAACCCAAACTCTAACCCTAACGTTAATCCCAATCCAAACTCAAAATCTAATTCAAACCTTAACGATAATTTTAAAATAAAAAGGAGTAAATGCTGAGCTCTCAAAGTTTGCTTTCTTATTCTCTTTATTCGCGTCACGTAACGTAACACAAGTCACTTCGAAATCTTTTTAACATGAAGTTTTTCTAAACACAAATTACGGGTAAGAATACAGTCCTGACTTTAGCATTTGCCGAGTTGCGTTATACTTACTAGGCTTTTATAAATGAGATCTTTAGAACTTTTTGGTCAAAATCGTAAGTGCGCTCGTTTCTTGTTCGCCTCACTCCACCCATGCTCACATGAGGAAAGCCCTGTACAATATAGCGCCATCGTAATCGTAATTCAACCCTGCAAATACGATCAGTATGTAGTTGAAAGTGAAATAAAACAGAAAAAGCACAACTCGGTCATAAACAATTAAAGTTTAATTTACACAAAAATTATAATCAATTTTTGCGCCAAAATATCGCAACATAACAGGTTAACAAGATAAAAAATCGTATGAAATACAAATTTACTTCATTGATTTACAGAAGCAGTTTAAACATTTACAGATGATTTATTCCTTTACAGTGCTGTTCATAATTCAGGAGCCACCTTGCAAAAACACTCGTTTTTTGGGTTCCAGGTTTAATTTATACTATTTGCTATAATTATATATCCAGTGGTGGGCAGTAACTAGTTACAATTGTAACTAGTTACTGTAACTAGTTACTTTTTTAGTAACTGTAACTGTAACTTCGTTACTTTTTTTCAGATGTAACGATATTTGTAACTAGTTACCAGTTTAGAGCCCTAAAAAAAGTTACAGTTACACTTACTTTTTGTACAACATGCTTTGAACCAAATTACAGATTTTTTATGAATTCCATTCAAAATAATTGTATTACAAAGCCAACACAGGACGCACAGTCGCATGTCTGATCAACCATAACCTTTTATGCATATTTTCTTCACTGTGTTCACTGGACTATACATGTGGTTGCTGGTTAAAGTTTAAGTTAAAGCCGTCAGGCCTGTTTTTAGTCCAAATTTTTAATCACTAAAGTAACTGTAACTTGTAACTGTAACGAGTTACTTTTTCAAATTTGTAACTGTAACTGTAACTTAGTTACTTTTTTCGCCAAGTAACTGTAACTTGTAACTAGTTACTTTTAGAAAGTAACTTGCCCACCACTGTATATATCTACATGTTATATATTTTTGTGAAGGGTTTGTTGCTGGTAATGTTTCGGCATAATTTTTTTTTTTTTGAAAATAATTTTAAAGCCAAACTGCCCCCATTACGTGACGTCATGCCAAAAAACTCATTTCCTTACTAACAGCAAATATGCATTACAGTATTGGTGTCAAAAGTAATTAAAGGAATAAGGATAGTTTATCGGGTATTGTAACAAGTTTAGGTCATGTCATATTTACTTCATGATTTCATCGCGCGTCACTCATTATGACGTCATAATCTATGATATTTTCTTGGTTTTATTTAAAGCCTAAAAGCAGCATGACATTTTTTTGCTAAAATGTCAAGTTGATATCGTACCTGTAATAAAATTAGGAAAGATTACAAAATTGTCAAAATTATTAACACTCTTTTTACAGAATAGTGGCTCTGAAAAGAGCCGTTTGATTTGGCTAGGGCTGATTTAGTATTTTGTTGGCCATCCATGGTTTTCGATCACCATTTTGCATCGTCGAGGAAGTGATTCAACAAGTTTGTTGAGTTCTTCGGGTGAAATCACTCGAAACCAAGCAGCAATGACCTGTTCGATAAGCTCTCTTTTCGTCTTTGGTTTAGGGGAAGATGGGGTACAATGGGACGCGGGGCACAATAGGACACGCTAATTTAAAAAAAAACTGCGCAACTCTGAAACTTTGTATTTGTAAGGTTGTTTCGTCTTACCAAACCCTTGCTTTTTCTAAAAAAAAATTGTTCAATAAAAGTTTTGGTACTGAGATATTACAACTTGGTAAAGTTTGGAACTAAAAAGTTTTGTTTTTGGTTACGACAGGCAAGCGAAGTTTTGTGGGTAATAGTTGCAGGATTTTTTTGAAAATGCTGTTGGAATGACATCAATTAATTATCGTTTTGCTGGTATTTTTTTAAATGTTGGAGTAAACAGATAGGAGACAGTTTTAATTAGGTTGTGCACTAGGGGCACAATGGGACAATGAAAAAGGGGCACAATGGGACAATCAAAATTTTAATGTTTTCTGATCTTAGACATAAACCTATGTCAAAAAGCATATGTAGTTTGAAGAAAAAGACAAGTAATTCATTTATTGTTTTATTTTTTGTCAGTAAGTGACTGTAACATGATAAAAACTAAAAATTTAGCCTTGCAGAAAGAGATGCCTCACAAGTTCAGTTTGTGAATCAAAGCTGTTTAGATTGGACTTCAGTAATAAGGCAGATATGTGTACTGGAATCACCACATTCATGGACAATCTATAACAACAAAGTTTTATGAGGTTACTATGACATGTAAGCTAATAAACCAATGTTTTGCTTAACACCTGACTCTAGATTTTAAACTGCAAATAATTACAGTTACTGCAGAACTTGTGTAGGCTACTGAATGATAAATAGTGTGATGAGAAACTCTATGTATCATGTTAAATGCTGTTCTAACTTTTAAAATGTTTCAACAGTGTAATTTGTTTTGTGATTATTATTGATTCAACTTTAATCTTGAACATTATTAGCTGTAATACAACTTACAAGTATTAGTAACATAACAATTCTGATGATGGCGATGGTGTGTCAATTTTCAGTTCCACTGAAAATACAAACAAATGCCCTGAAGTTGACAATTATGTGCTGGTAGAGTTTCCTTCTCAACCAGTTAAATATTATGTGGGACAAATCACTCAACCTAAAGATGAAGATGGAGACTTTGAAATTGTTTATTTGCTCAAGAAGCATCGTGTCGCAGAGTTTTTCTTCCCTGATATTCCAGATATTGCATCTCTTCATGAAGATGATATTAACCCTATGTTACCTGCTTCCACTGAATGTGGCTCTGCTAGCAGACAGAGATCAAGTGTTTCATTCACTTGCAGTTTTGGTCTGTTAAACATCTGCTAGATTAAACAACGACAAATATACCAGGTTCACTTTTTTCATTTAATCTGATTCATCAATCCATACCATCACCATGTTCATGAAATGTTTTATTGATGTTAAACTGTTTGATGCTGATCTTAACAACTGGGTAAAAGCTATGCTATTGTACTTTGTTGCAACAAAAATGTAATATTGCTTTTTGATATTAAACTAAACTGTTTTTATTATTTTATGGCTACACTCAGCTATAATAGCTTTGTCGTGCTACTTGTGTTTTTTATGATGCATTTTAGCTGTGCACAATGTGTTGTTTGAAATGTTGCTTGAGATATATTAGATACTTTTTGATCATAACTACACTGGTGTTGTGATTCAGCATAATGCAAACTTTTAATTGAGGAGGTTAAGCTAGCGAAAAATTGTCTTTTTTTTACCAAAATTGCCGAAAAAACAAAATCAACAACTTTTTGCTCTACGTTAAAGATTTTATGCTCTGGTGAACCTATATTCAATAACAAGTAACTTAAATCCTCCAGCATTACTTTATTTTCAACCTAAATTATCCAATTAGGTGCTCTAAGTGCTGTCCCATTGTGCCCCGTGGCTTGTCCCATTGTGCTCCATGCATGGGGCACAATGGGACAATTTTTTCAATTTTTATTTTTTGCAACAAAAGCTTAATTATTGAGTATAGTTTTGTAATTATGATTGATAATATTAAGGTTGAAGGAGTAGTATCTGCACACAAAATTTGAGCTTTCCTCTAATTGTAGTTTTGAAATTATATCAAATTATGTAATTTTTGTCCCATTGTGCCCCATCCTCCCCTATTCTTCCCAATTATGCAACTAACTCGGTACCACAAATTTTCAATCGGGTTTAAATCAGGAGATTGGGCTGGCCAATCCATTCGTTCAATTTTATGGGTCCTGTACCACTGTTGGACTTTTTTAGCACGGTGGCATGGAGCATTATCGTCTTGAAAAATCCAATCATCGTCGGAAAACAAAGAACGTGCACTGGGTAACATTTTATTTTCTAGCACATCAATATACTTTGTCCCGTTCATCATCCCAGACACCACTTTGAGCCTACCAATACCATTTGCAGCCATGCAACCCCATACCATAATTGACTGGGGATGCTTGATGGTCGGTGAAATACAATAAGGCCGGTACTCTTCCTCTGGTTTTCTTCTCACAAAATTATTTCCAGCATGGTTGTTTACAGTAAAAGTCGACTCATCACTGAAAAGAACTTTCCTCCACTTCTCTATTGGCCACTTAACATGAGAGCGTGCCCAATCTAATCGGCGTTTTCTTTGTTTTTCCGTCAAGAGTGGTTTTTTTCGAGCTTTACATCCTCGAAGACCATTCTCCAGCAACCTTCTCCTCACTGTTGGAGCAGACAATTCAACGCCACTACTTTCCTTTAACTCTCTGGCCAACTCTTTTGAATTCAGTCACCTGTTTCCTAAAGAAATCCTGACCAAAGTTCTATCAGACCTCTTTGTTGATTTCCGCTTCCTTCCAGATCGAGGCTGACATTTCGCATCTCCTGTCTCGATCCACCTCTTTAACACTCCTTGCACTCCTCTACGAGATGTACCAGTCTTTTTTGCAATAAATCTCTGCGATTTTCCTTCATTGTAAAGATAAATAATCACTCCTCTCTGTTCTGCACTAATCGGTTTGAAGCCCATGATGACTGAAACTGAATAAAAAGGTTGAACATCCAGAAAGTCCTGAAATTGCTCCCATTATGACGTCATAGGGAGCAAATCGTGGTGTGATCATGATGTGACCCAAGATGTGACCTCAGGTCATCAGAATACACAATAATTACAAACATAATTTTTCGATTTCATTTTGCTAATTCGATCATTGCAACCATGTTACCAATATATAAAATGGCCCATCAAAGTGACGTCATGCTTAAGGGGTGCATTTTGGCCCCAAATAATTATTCAAAAAAAATTTTTTTTCAGTAAAATTCTCGCAGTAAACCCTTTACAAAAATATATAACTTGCCCATATACAATTAAAGCACATATCATAAAATCGACTTGGAACTTACAAAATGGGCAATTTTGCAGGGTGGCTCCTGAATTATGAACAGCACTGTAGTTTTGCAACTTATTCTAAAACCGAAAAATATGATTTTCGCACTTGCCACTAATTTTCATTTGTGACAAAACATTTTCACCCATTATTTTTGCATTTATGACGAAACATTGACGTTGAAAAATAGTGTCCGAGAAGTGGTGACTTGCTGTCCGAGAAGTGGTGACTTCAAGCATCGATCAGGCCTCTTGGATACCCTGGAAAAAAAGTAAAAAGTATTCAAGTAGGTTACCACATTTTTCGATGACCTAATTGATACGGTCAACTGCTTTCCGCTAAAAAAAAACGATAAAAAAGGAGCAAAATTGACTAATTTAGGAAAGATTTTCTAATAAGTAACCAAAAGTAATTTTTGAAGGAAATTTAGAAACTTTGTTAGACTCTCTGTTCAAGGGCTTGCATTTAGCTTACTGTTGGGTTGATCTTTACAATTTTTTGCCCCAATCTAGCCGAATCAATGCCTTTCTAAATATCAAAAAAAGAAAATAAAAAATCCATTCAATTTTTTGCAATCCAAAAGTGTCCGAGGACTGGTGCCGTCCGGGAAGTGGTGACCCTGACAATAGTATGTGTCCAATATTTATTGGATGTATACATCAAGACCAGTGGCATAATCAGAACAGGTAAATGGCAGAAGTGTACAAAAAGAACTGTGAACTGTAAAAAACTAAACTACAAAACTTATCAGTTATTATTAGGCCTACTGCTCAGTGGTCGAGTGGATAGAACATCTGCTACTGAAATGGTACTGTAAAACAACTAAACCTAGGATAACATAGTCTAAATTTGGACAGCTCCACTAGTGGTTGGTTTTAAGTTATAGTATTTATGTTTCTTGAAGGGGTTTTTGGGAACTTGTTCATCCCTTTTACAAAAGAAAATTTAAAAAACTAAACCAGCCACTAGGGGCTCTGTCCAATGTTAGAACTAGTGTACGAAGTCTAAGCTAAGTCGTTTTACGGTAGACTCAGGATTGATTCCCAGTTGGGTCAAACCAAACACTATAAAAAATTGCATTTATAGCATCCCTGCTTAAAGTTCAGCATCACAGTGTGAAGCCTCCACAGTCCACTGTGTGTGGTGCAGGTAGACAGATGGCAGCTTGACTCGAAGACCGAAAGGTCCCTTTGCTGTCTCCTGACCAAGGCAAGATTCAAATTCAATTATTCACACCAAACTGAACACTTCACAAACTAATACAACAAGTGGAGAGACAAAAAAACTGTACGGTCATCTACGGTAAATCACAAACTCAAAATCTAGCCCTAACACTCAGACAATGAACAAACCCAAACCCTAGCTCCAAACTCAAATCTAACACAAACCCTAACAAGCCTAATTAAAAAACGGAAATAGCTATTTTGCCTCTAGACTTAGAGGCAAAATACCGTAGTATTTTTCCTCTGTTTGGGTTAGCGTTGGGATTAGGGTTAGGATTTGGGTTAAGATTAGGGCTATTTTGGCACTTGCAGCAAAATAGCGTTTAGGACTACAGTATTTTGCCTCCTAATGGCAAAATAACACCACTGTAATTCCGGCGGAATAATGCGTCTTAAAAGTCACGCGATCGACGTCGCGCTGTAACAAAAAAAAAAAAAAAGACGCGATTAAAGCTACAGCTTTTGGCGACCCCACAACTACAGATTTAAACTTCATTGAAAATCAATTTGTTAACCTTAATTTCAATCTGCCACTAAACTTGACTACATAGTCTGTAACGGAAATTTAACGCTCTACTCGAAAATGGGGCGCATTTTGTCAATATCGTGGGGGAATGGGGCTCAAAAGTACGTTCGTCGACACCCAGTTTGGCGGCTTTATGAAGTTTTTTCTAAGTTCCTAATACTCCACATTTTGTCATGTTTCAAACTTATTCCGATGATATTAACATTGCAGTGTCACGTAATTGACCACACTATCTGTAACGGAAATTCAACGCTCTACTCGAAAATGGGGCGCAATTTGTCAATATCGTGGGGGAATGGGGCTCAAAACTACGTTTGTCGACACCCACTTTGGCGGCTTTGGCGAGTTTTTTCTTAGTTCTCAATACTCCATTAATCGTCATGTTTCAAACTTATTCCGATGATATTAACATTACAGTGCCACTTATTTGACCACATATTCTGTACTAACGGAAATTCAACGCTCTACTCGAAAATGGGGCGCAATTTGTCAATATCGTGGGGGAATGGGGCTCAAAGTACGTTTGTCGACACTCAGTTTGGCGGCTTTATGAAGTTTTTTTCTAAGTTCTCAATACTGCCATTAATCGTCATGTTTCAAACTTATTCCGATGATATTAACATTACAGATATTAACACCCTAACCCCTAACCCTAACCCTAACCCTAACCCAAACCCTAACCCTAACCCTAACCCTAACCCTAACTCCTCAGTTTGGCGGCTTTATGAAGTTTTTTTCTAAGTTCTCAATACTCCATTAATCGTCATGTTTCAAACTTATTCCGATGATATTAACATTACAGTGCCACTTATTTGATCACATATTCTGTAACGGAAATTCAACGCTCTACTCGAAAATGGGGCGCATTTTGTCAATATCGTGGGGGAATGCGGCTCAAAACTACGTTTGTCGACACCCAGTTCGGCGGCTTTGGCGAATTTTTTCTAAGTTCCTAATACTCCACATTTTGTCATGTTTCAAACTTATTCCGATGATATTAACATTACAGTGCCACTTAATTGACCACATGTTCTGTAACGGAAATTCAACGCTCTACTCGAAAATGGGGCGCATTTTGTCAATATTGTGGGGGAATGGGGCTCAAAACTACGTTTGTCAACACCCGCTTTGGCGGTAGTGTCAAGTTTTTTTAAGTTCTCAATACTCCATTAATCGTCATGTTTCAAACTTATTCCGATGATATTAACATTACAGTGCCATCTATTTGACCACACTATCTGTAACGGAAATTCAACGCTCTACTCGAAAATGGGGCGCAATTTGTCAATATCGTGGGGGAATGGGGCTCAAAAGTACGTTTGTCGACACCCACTTCAGCGGTTTTTGCGAGTTTATTTTAACGTCGAATTATTCCATAGTTTGTCATTTTTCAAACTTATTCCGATGATATTAACATTACAGTGCCACTTATTTGACCACACTATCTGTAACGGAAACTCAACGCTCTACTCGAAAATGGGGCGCAATTTGTCAATATCGTGGGGGAATGGGGCTCAAAACTACGTTTGTCGACACCCAGTTTGGCGGCTTTTTCGAATTTCTTCTAAGTTCCTAATACTCCACATCTTGTCATGTTTCAAACTTATTCCGATGATATTAACATTACAGTGCCACGTATTTGACCACACTATCTGTAACGGAAATTCAACGCTCTACTCGACAATGGCGCGCATTTTGTCAATATCGTGGGGGGAATGGAGCTCAAAATTACGTTTGTCGACACCCGCTTTGGCGGTAGTGTCAAGTTTTTTCTAAGTTCTCAATACTCCATTAATCGTCATGTTTCAAACTTATTCCGATGATATTAACATTGCAGTGCCACCTATTTCATCACACTATCTGTAACGGAAATTCAACGCTCTACTCGAAAATGGGGCGCAATTTGTCAATATCGTGGGGGAATGGGGCTCAAAACTACGTTTGTCGACACCCGCTTTGGCAGTAGTGTCAAGTTTTTTCTTAGTTCTCAATACTCCATTAATTGTCATGTTTCAAACTTATTCCGATGATATTAACATTACAGTGCCACCTATTTGACCTCACTATCTGTAACGGAAATTCAACGCTCTACTCGAAAATGGGGCGTATTTTGTCAATATCGTGGGGGATTGGGGCTCAAAATTACGTTTGTCGACACCCAGTTTGGCGGTAGTGTCAAGTGTTGACAAAATTCCCCCACGATATTGACAAAATGCGCCCCATTTTCGAGTAGAGCGTTGAATTTCCGTTACAGATAGTGTGGTCGAATAGGTGGCACTGTAATGTTAATATCATCGGAATAAGTTTGAAACATGACGATTAATGGAGTATTGAGAACTTAGAAAAAACTTCATAAAGCCGCCAAAGTGGGTGTCGACAAACGTACTTTTGAGCCCCATTCCCCCACGATATTGACAAAATGCGCCCCATTTTCGAGTAGAGCGTTGAATTTCCGTTACAGAATATGTGATGAAATAGGTGGCACTGCAATGTTAATATCATCGGAATAAGTTTGAAACATGACGATTAATGGAGTATTGAGAACTTAGAAAAAAACTTGACAATGCCGCCAATCTGGGTGTCGACAAACGTAGTTTTGAGCCCCATTCCCCACGATATTGATAAATTGCGCCCCATTTTCGAGTAGAGCGTTGAATTTTTGTTACAGAATATGTGGTCAAATAAGTGGCACTGTAATGTTAATATCATCGAAATAAGTTTGAAAAATGACGAATAATGAAGTATTGAGAATTAATAAAAAAAACTTGACACTACTGCCAAAGCGGGTGTCGACAAACGTACTTTTGAGCCCCATTCCCCCACGATATTGACAAATTGCGCCCCATTTTCGAGTAGAGCGTTGAATTTCCGTTACAGAAATGTGGTCAATTAAGTGGCACTGTAATGTTAATATCATCGGAATAAGTTTGAAACATGACGATTAATGGAGTATTGAGAACTAAGAAAAAACTCGCCAAAGCCGCCAAACTGGGTGTCGACAAACGTACTTTTGAGCTCCATTCCCCCACGATATTGACAAATTGCGCCCCATTTTCGAGTAGAGCGTTGAATTTCCGTTACAGAATATGTGGTCAAATAGGTGGCACTGTAATGTTAATATCATCGGAATAAGTTTGAAACATGACGATTAATGGAGTATTGAGAACTTAGAAAAAAACTTCATAAAGCCGCCAAAGTGGGTGTCGACAAACGTAGTTTTGAGCCCCATTCCCCCACGATATTGACAAATTGCGCCCCATTTTCGAGTAGAGCGTTGAATTTCGGTTGCAGAATATGTGATGAAATAAGTAGCACTGTAATGTTAATATCATCGGAATAAGTTTGAAACATGACGATTAATGGAGTATTGAGAACTAAGAAAAAACTTGACAATGCCGCCAAACTGGGTGTCGACAAACGTAGTTTTGAGCCCCATTCCCCCACGATATTGACAAATTGCGCCCCATTGTCGAGTAGAGCGTTGAATTTCCGTTACAGAATATGTGATGAAATAGGTGGCACTGCAATGTTAATATCATCGGAATAAGTTTGAAACATGACGATTAATGGAGTATTGAGAACTTAGAAAAAACTCACCAAAGCCGCCAAACTGGGTGTCGACAAACGTAGTTTTGAGCCCCATTCCCCCACGATATTGACAAAATGCGCCCCATTGTCGAGTAGAGCGTTGATTTTCCGTTACAGATAGTATGGTCAAATAGGTGGCACTGTAATGTTAATATCATCGGAATAAGTTTGAAACATGACGATTAATGGAGTATTGAGAATTTAGAAAAAACTTCATAAAGCCGCCAATCTGGGTGTCGACAAACGTACTTTTGAGCCCCATTCCCCCACGATATTGACAAATTGCGCCCCATTTTCGAGTAGAGCGTTGAATTTCCGTTACAGATAGTGTGGTCAAATAGGTGGCACTGTAATGTTAATATCATCGGAATAAGTTTGAAACATGACGATTAATGGAGTATTGAGAACTAATATAAAACTCGCCAAAGCCGCCAAAGTGGGTGTCGACGAACGTACTTTTGAGCCCCATTCCCCCACGATATTGACAAAATGCGCCCCATTTTCGAGTAGAGCGTTAAATTTCCGTTACAGACTATGTAGTCAAGTTTAGTGGCAGATTGAAATTAAGGTTAACAAATTGATTTTCAATGAGGTTTAAATCTGTAGTTGTGGGTCGCCAAAAGCTGTAGCTTTAATCGCGTCTTTTTTTTTTTTTTTGTTACAGCGCGACGTCGATCGCGTGGCTTAAGACGCATTATTCCGCCGAAATTACAGTGGTAAAATAACATGGGGCTATTTTAGATTTTGCCTCTAGAGGCAAAATAGCCACTGCCTAAAAAACTTAAGAGTAAATGAGCAAATGAGCGCTCACTCTCGTAACACCAGCCACTTTCAATATTATAAGGCCTATTGTGCCTATGGCCAGTTCAGAGTTAGCCACACTGCACAATAGAGCCACGTATGTAAACACTAGCCTATTGAGTATTAGTTTAGGCAGTAGCCTAGGCCTACTGTAAACTGGTTATCTCAAGTCTGTATTTGTACATCTTTCTAGATTGGCAAAACCATGAAAGGTGAACTGTGAAAGAGTTGAGTAGTCAAGCTTTGGCCTACCAGTAGCCTAACCTACTGAAGATGCAGTATTCCATTACACTTACAGTAGCCTATTCAATGAAAATGGGTCACTGTAGCTTAATTGTGCTTACATTTTATTCACCAAGTAGCCTGAAAAATGCTTCGCTATGCCTATGCTGAATAAATAATTAATATTGATGAAAAAATTGATTTGGCTTGATATTACATACGGTCCTAAGCTTAGAAGACGTCTTCTCAGTTCTGTTTTGCTTTTCCATTTTATCCATTTCTTTTGTGTGTGTGTTTTTCTTGTGATTGCTTTTTCTCCAGTCAATTATTTTGTGTGCTATGTTTGCTTTTTGTTTCCTGTTTGTTTAATTGCCTGTAAATAAACGAAGTGTTTTGGGGCACGGAACGTGCGCGCTTAAAGAAAGATTCCGACGACGTCACTCGTTTTCGGAAATTTTTATTTTGATTATTATAGTGATAGGTTTGGGTTAGGGTTTAGGTTAGGGTTTGGGTTAGCGCTAGAATTAGGGCTAGGGCTAAGGCTAGTGCTTTGGGTTAGGTTTTTTAGCCTAAATTACGAAATGTATGCACTCACGGAACGTGCGCCAAGCCTTTTCCATGAATAAACACCATAGGTGGAGTCCTCGTGGACATCCTTGGCCTCAAGGACGTCCTCGAGGACACATTTTGAAGTCCTTGGCCTTGGCCTTAACCTCGAAGCCTCAAGACCTCGAAAATTACCTTGGCCTCGGCTCGAGGACAGCACTATATTTGAACCGTTGAAATTTCGTTGGAAAACGCCAGAAACCTTGCCGAAAATCTGCAAAAACCTTTTTTTGGTTTCCTCAAGTAAAGATCGCCTGAAAAAAGTTTTTGAAGACGTTTTTCGTCTGAAAAAATTTTTTGAAGATCTTTTTTTTTTGAGATCGCCCGAAAAAAAATTTTGAAGACCTTTTTTTTTTGGAGAACATTTGTGGCTGTGTCCTTGGCTTTGGCCTCG